>VXAA01005206.1:42639-68410 GCA_013399115.1 Anseranas semipalmata
GGGAGGACGGGGAGGGATTTCTTTTTAAGAGATCAGGTGGGTGGCGTGCGGGGATGCCAGCTGGCGATGGGCTATATTTCTACTGACAAGGCTTTACCCTGTAGGTGTGAGGAATTCCAATTAAATATTCAGCCTATTTGTCTGTGTGTGGGAGAGGGTTTGCTGTGCAGGAGGAAAGCCTCACATTCAGCTCACTAGCTACCCATTAAGAGAGAAATTAGCTCAGTTCATCAAGGGAAGCCAGCGGAGGGTTTTCCTCGCTCTCCTACCTTGTTCCAGCTCCCGTTCAGAAACAGCAGGGAGAACGAACGGCCGCGGTTGGCAGGGGAGCGCTTTGGGGTGCGTTTCTCCAGCCAAATGAGCACAAGGGGAGGCCAAGGGGGGGAAAAGCCCTTTTCGGGGACTGCAGCCCCGGCTCGGCCCCCCCTTGCTCCCATACAGCGATCGAAGCATCGGAAGAGGGGTTGGGGGGCAGCAGGCTCGACAGATTTAATTGCTCTCGCATTTACCGGCCACCTCCTTACCGAGTCATTTGCAACACGCTAATTAATCAGCTGCAACCAAAAGCCCTCGCGTCGAGATGATCTTTTAAAGCCGGCCGGCGGTGCCCCGCAAAAGTTCAAGCTTTATCGATTAAAGGCCCTTTTGGCATTCGCGGATCGGATCAATGGGGCTCAAACCATCTCCCGTGCCGGGCCAGCACCTGCGCACACGCGGCGATTTGGGGACCAGCTGGGTCCCCCCGCTGTGTTCTTTGCCTTGGCACAGCTGTGGGTTGCCCTGGGCAAAACCCCTCCGGGTGCGTGCAGTTTGCTGGTCCAAGCACCCATCTGGGGAGGTTTGGGGGATGTTTCCAAACAAAAATACAAGCAAACACAGAAGGAACCACCGATTTCGTCATTTGCTGGAACGTGATGCATTTCTGCCCTTGTGAAATAACTTTCCGTCTCAGAATACCCGAATTTTAAATAGAACCCAAAGCAACAATAATAAAAAAAGACGACTTTTTCATGAAACCACAAATGATATCCTGTTTCCCTCATGCACGGTGCCTGTATTTTGGGGAAGAAAAGTTGTTTGTAATGGGAATAAAGACGCAATGGGAATAAAAGCTCTCCCCAGCAAAAGCAGCCTCTGGCTGCCCCAGGTGATGGGCATCGCTCGGAGCAGACACCCCGGCCCCGTTGGAGGCTGGGGACTGGCAAGCAACCAGCTCTAATCGGCTTCAAATCCTCACTGTAAATTTCAGGTGAAAAATTAATCCTTTCTGCAAACTCCTGCCATGCCACCTGCGGGGACGGCTGGGGACTTTCCTGATGTGTCAGCTCCAAAACAAATTAGTGAGCAGAGCCTTAGCCCCCAGTCCCATGGGCTGCTCCCTGCCCGCCACCCCCTCTCTGGTGGGATGCAGGGGGTGACCCCTTCTTCTTTTTGGGGTGCTCTTCGGCACCAAACTTCCTCTGGCTTTGCTGACGCACTGCAAGCTCAATGGGGCGCAGACCACTTCTTTCAGGCTTGAGCATCCCCATCCCCATCCCTGGGTTCAGACCCAAAGATGCCGACGCAGCCCCGGTCCCCCCCCACAGCACCTGCTGGTTTGGGATTGATTTTATATATATATATATATATTTCTTTCTCCCTTTCTTTCTTTTAAAATCAGAAGCCAGAAACTCCATAGCAACCCGCGGCTCCCAGGGTCTGACTCCAGCGCTTTGATCGCGCTGTCACTTCGTTTAAGGCTATACCCCTGTAGGTGTGAGGAACTCCAATTAAGCATTCAGCTGGCTTGCCTGTGTGGGGGGACAGGCTTTGCTGTGGAGGAGGGAAGCCTCGGCGCTAGCGCGGTGACTAATCGCTCAGACACCGCTTGTCTGTGGCACCAGGGGAGGGCAGGGAGAGGGTTTTCCTCCACCGTGCAGCTGCCTCTGCATTCCCTTTTCGGGAGATGTGCGGCTCCCCGCCGGGCCGCGGGGCTTCCAGGCGGAAGCTGGAACGATCCCAAGCATCTCCCCGGCGCGGCTGGGGCTGCGGTGAGAACTTCCCGCGGCCGGTTGCTTTTTCAGGGGGAAAGAAGATTTCGGAGGTTTTAGGATGCCTGTTTGAGCGGGGGTGCCCCGGGCAGAGCCGGGCTGCCCTTACCACAGAGCGGTGCTCGGTGCCTCCACCATGCACGCGCTTTCACACCCTCTGGGAGAGCATCCTTAAATTTGGATGAGAATCCCCAAACTTGGATGAGCATCCCTAAACTTGGACGAGCATCCCTAAACTTGGATGAACATCCCCAAAATTGGACGAGCATCCCCAAACTTGGACGAGCATCACTGAATCTGGACTAGCGTCACCGAATGTGGACGCCAAGCCCCTCTCCCAAAATCTGCTCCCCTGCAACGTGCCAGAGCTCCCACGGGGAACAGAGGGGAGCATCGTATGCTCGGCCCCCAGCCATGCAGGAGACATGGATCCGGCCACGGGCAGCACCGCCAGCCCCGCTGTGAGCCCCGCAGCACCCACGGAGCTCCCCGAGGCCGCAGCGAGGACGCTCCCCCCGTGCTGCCACCACCGCCTGGGACATCTCCCACGGGCGAGAGCGGCGCGGAGGGAGGCGGGTGCCCCATGCCACCCAGGGGACGATGCCCCCCGCTCCGCTGCAAGGACCCAGGCGAGGATCTGGCCTTCCCGAGCCCCCCCGGGCGCGGGGGCAGCGAGGCGCAGAGCAGCGGCTTCGCCCCCGCTCCCCGGGGAGGTGGGGAGGGGGCCCGGCCGTGGGCAGCGGCAGGATGCGCTGTCCCTCCCCTGCACTTCCCAGCGAGCGCTTTACATAACTTCTGCTGCTTAGTCACAGCTTCGGCTCTTTTTTTTTTCTTTTTTTTTTTTAATTTTTTTTTTTTTTGGAGCGATTTTCTCAGCCGCATCAGAGCGCGAGTCATTTCGGCAAGGGAAGTCCCTTCCTTTCTTCCGTTCCCTTGGTAACTGCGCAAATTTGCCTTTCAAATGATTCATGACCGGGGTGCTGTAGGAGTTCCCTCCTCCAACACAACTCGCTCCCACACAGCCACACATGCCCGATTAATCACTGAGCACAGCCTCTTCCGCAAGGTACGCCCGGCGAGCGGCAGGATCCGGCCCTCCCCTCCGCCCCGGCTGCTCGGGGGACGCGGCCGAGAGTTTGCAAGAAATCCCATCTGCGTACACATCTCGCAGGCAACACGCGGGGTGCCTCCGTGTGCATCTCATGGGCTGTATACGAAGCCTCCACACACCTCTCACAGCCTATAGACACGGTGCCTCCATGTACCTCTCACAGCCTATAGATATGGCGCCTCCATATACCTCTCACAGCCCATATACACAGGGTCTCCATATACCTCTCACAGCCTATATACGTGGTGTTTCCATATACTTTTCATAGCCTATATACACGGTGTCTCCATATACCTTTCATAGCCTATATACATGGTGTGTCCATATCTCACAGACTATATACACAGTGTTCCCATACACACAGTGTCTCAATGTACCTCTCACAGCCTATATACATGGTGTTCCCATATACTTCTCATAGCCTATACACACGATGCCTCCATGTACCTCTCACAGCCTATATACATGGTGTTCCCTTATATTTCTCATAGCCTATACACACGATGCCTCCATGTACCTCTCACAGCCTATATACATGGTGTTCCCTTATACTTCTCATAGCCTATACACACGGTGTCTCCATGTACCTCTCACAGCCTATACACACGGTGTCTGCATATATCTCACAACCTATACACACGGCATCTCCATACACCTCTCAGCCTATACACACAGTCTCCATACACCTCACAACCCAAACCCACGGCATCTCCATGTACCCCTCACAGCCTATATACGTGGTGTTCCCATACACCTCTCTCAGCCTATACACATGGTGTCTCCATACAACTCAGCCTACACGCACAGTACCTCCATACACCTCAGCCTATTATACACACGCTGTCTCCATATAGCTCCCAACCTATACACACGCTGTCTCCATATAGCTCCCAACCTATACACACGCTGTCTCCATATAGCTCCCAACCTATACACACGCTGTCTCCATATAGCTCCCAACCTATACACACGCTGTCTCCACGCACCTCTCGCAGCCACACCCGAGCACCCGGGTGGGCAGCCGGGGACGCGCCGTGCCGCGCGGGAACGCCGCCCCTGGGCCAGAGCTGAGCGGTGAGGTTGGAGCTTGGCCCCAGCTGGCTCTGAACGCCTTGAACTTTTCATCCGCGACAGCCTTGGCACAGCTTTATTCTTGACCTGATTTTTTTCCTCCCACTGCCTTAGACAAAACAAGCAGCAACAGAAAAGAGGCAGAAAAGTCCTTTTTTGGTCCTTTTTGGCAAGCGAGTTGCAACGCGGCAGAGCGCAGCTCCCCAGCAGCACTGGGCCAGTGCTGTCCCAGAGCCTCCCCGCACGCAGATCTCTGCATTTCAAGCCCAGCTGGGGCTGCTCTGGGAGGAAAGCATCACGGCACAGGACGCAGACATCCCCAGGGGACACGTGCTTGTCCCTCGGCTGCAAAAGGGGCTGGGAAGGAGCCGCGAGCTGGGGCGCAGGGAGCACCTAGGCTGGAAAATGAAATTAATCTGCAAACTATCCCCACGCCGCTTTGGTATGTTGTATCTGGTTTATTCTCTCCTCATTAGGAGGAGCTAATTAACAAACCATCGCTTAAATAAACAGCAGCAAGAGTGTTTGTAACCTTGGCTTTATTGAATTGTGACAAATTATTGGCCTCTGCATGTCAAATGAAATAGAAGCATCTAGGAAATCCTTAAACCCCGTCTGCGGGAAGACGGTACCTGCTGCAAAAACGGAGGCCAAGGGGCCGCATCCCTGCTCAGGGGACCTTGGTGCCACCGAGCTGTGCACCTCCATAGCAGCACCTGGCACATGGAGGAACACCCAAATAGCCCCAAACCCCTGCTGTAAGACTTTGGGGCAGCATCAGCAAAAAAGCCACGGAGACCAAAGCACAGCAGCCTCAGCGCCCAGCAGGCGTGCACAAAGCCTGCTCCATGTGCGAGCCTGGTTTTGTTTTGCCCACGGAGGAAAGGAGCGTCCCCAAGCGCCAAATTCAGCCCAGCAGGGACCTGAGCAAAGCCACGGGATGGGGCTGGGCGAGTGGAGGATCCTGCAAGCACCTCGCCGCCTGCAGCCGCGGTGATGAGAACCTCTTTGTCACCGTCACGTCTCCCATCGCGGATCCTTGGCAATATAACGATAACAATCACATAGCGCACGTCTGCACAGAGCCTGCCAGCCCCAGCGCCTGGCTGCGAGTTGCATGCAGCAGTGAGAGCCCTGCATCGCCGGGGGCTTGGGCACGGTCACGGGGTGAGACAGGGACAAGCAGGGAGCCAGGTGCACTGGGTACCCCGTGTCCTCCCCTTTCCTCCCAGCCCCAAAACGGTTGCAGCGAGTGAAGACGCTTCCCTGCAAACGCCCCGTCCCAGTGCAGCAGCGGGGCGATGGCGTGGGTGCTCCCCAAGCTGTGGCAGAGCCATTGCGTCCCCTCTTGTGCTTCCCCTCTTGCTGCCTCCCAGCGGGAATTGCTTGGAGGCTGCTTTTTAGGGGGGTTGGGAGTGCAATTACCTGGGAGCGTTAATTACAGGGCAGGAGGGAGTAAGCCCAAGCAGCAGCTCCAGGAGAGTCCAGCAGCCGCTCACTCGGGGGAGAAAGCTGGAGTTTGAAGGAGGTGGGTTTAACCCTTTTACACCCCAAAGAGACACACTTGTGCAAACACATGCGCTTGTGCAAAGAGACACACTTGTGCAAACACACGTGCTTGTGCAAAGATGTGCGCTTGCGCAAAGATTTGTGCTTGTGCAAACAGGTGCTTGTGCAAAGAAACTTGCTTGTGAAAACACATCTGTGCGAAGACGCCCACTTGTGCAGACACACGCATCCGTGCAAACACAGCCGCTTGTGCAAACACGCGTTCCCCTGCGGGCAGCCCTGCACGGCTCTGGCCCGCACCCCGCACAGTGTTTTTTCCCGAAGCGACGGGAAGGCAGCACTTTGCCCTAATGGTGCCCGAGAAATTACAAAGATTAGCAGCTCCATTCTTCGGCAGTTTGGGCCAATCACGCTCTGGTGGTGTTTTTCCATCAGCGCTAAGTTACTGCTGTCATATTGTTCCGGCGTCGCGGGCCCTAGGGCGGCATTGTGTCTTACAGTCACTCACTGATCCTAATGCTGTTGACTAAAGCCTGTGGTTAAAGGTAATACAAACAGTTTGATCTTTAAAATACATTCGATCTGTAATTTCTATACATAGTTTCTGAACTTTTATTTTACAACAATTAGCCAAAAAGCCCTTTTCGTATGCTATTTGCGGAGAGCCTGACAGTAGCGGCAATTAAACCCCATCTGTTTGCAGAGCATGAATAATAGCCGTTGACACTGCACTTCGGGTACCGCGCGCGGGAAGCCCGCTGCACACCCGACCTCGTCACCGAGACACAGCCCCTGCGGCCGGGGCCGCGCGGGGCCGGATCCTGCCCTCTGCGTTCACATAGGGGGCTCAAGGGATTGCCCCCCTCCGCCTGCGCTGCTTTCGGCCAGGGCACGACCTTGCCGCGTGCCTGCAGAGCCCCGAGAAGCCTGGAGCGCAAATCACCCAGCGCAGGAAACGACGCCCTATCATCCAGCTCTTGTGCTTGTTTTCTTTTCCCTTCGTTTTTTTCTTCTCTCTTTTTTTTTTTTTTCTTTATTAATAAAGCTTTCATTAAAAGGCAGCGACAGAAACTCACACTGGGGAACTGAATATTCCAAGGAGCCAAGTCATCAATTAAAACAACATTTCTCTCTGTTCTTTCCCTTTCAAACGCTCAGTTTAATCACCAAAAAGTAGACTATAAAGAGCCCCAGCAAGACAGAACAATGCCGAGTCACTAACTATTACATCTGCGGCGCTGCTACAAAGCGGCCGCGTTTCCCACCGGCACAGCGGGGACCGGCGATCAAACGGCGCCTGCCAAGCCGGCCGGATGGGCACCGGGATGCTCACGGCCGGCGAAGGCGACAGGATCGGGCCCGGCGCGTGCCCGTGGCGAGGCGGGGATTTCGTTCTCCCGGCTCCCGCGGCTCCAAGTCGCTCTCGCTCTGGCTTCTCCCGAAATGAGCAGCCCTCCCGCTGGCAGCTCCCTGGGGCAGGTTTCCCACACCCACCACTGCCTGCAGGCAGGACTCACATACCCAAAAGCCGATTTTCCTTTTTTTTTTTTTTTTTTCCCCCCACTATAACCCAACCAAAACGCTTCTCCTTCCCCTACTAAATTTGCCTCCTCGCCAGCCGTAGCTCGCTGGGCTCTGCTGCTCAATGCACCCCGATGGCTGCAGGAGTGCCCCCGCTGTGCCCAGCCGAGGAGCACGCTTAATGGCACGGCAGAGGCCAAAAAATTTGGATAAGCTCGGCCCCGTGTGCCAAGCACTGCACGAACACAGCTCGAGGAGAAAAGTTTGCTCCCGAGCGCTGGCATCGCTGTCCCTTTGGAATGGGGACAGGGCTGGGGACAGGGCTGGGGACCTTGCCAGGGCACAGGGACACGAGCGCCCAACCTGCCAGCCCCCCCTGCTCCTTCCCAGCCTCTCATCGTGCAAAAATCCCTCAACTTTTAAGGTTAATAAAGCCCTTGTTTGCTTAAGATAGCACCTGTTTCTATGGTGACACTTGCAACCCAGAACCTGTTTATCAGCCAGCAAGGAGGATCGGTGACAAACGCAGGCGCAGGAGCAGGCGCCGAGCCCCGCGCAGGGCTGGTGACAATGCTGGGACATCCAGGACCAAGGACGCAGCAGTGACCCTGCTCCCAGCCCCCTGCCCCGCACCCCTGCCTTATTTCCCCACTCCACAAAGCCGGCACGAGCGCGTGCAGCCACGGGGCCGGATCCTGTGTACCACGGGGACCTGTGGCGGGGGAAAGAGCAAGGCGAGGTGCTAGGCGAAGGGCTGCGGTGGCTCCTTCTCAAACTGTCGGCACGCGTCGCTTCCCGCTGACCCTGCGCCCACCTCCGGCCCACTCCGTGCCTCAGTTTCCCCAAAAGTCCCCAAGGGGAGGTGGGCGCAGGCGGCGGCCGAGGCTCCCCGCGGGTCCCGCTCCGCCCCAGCCTGGCGCAGGATCGCTCCCGGCTGGCAGAACTGGTTTCCATAACGACTTTCTGTTACAAACATATTTTGATAAAAATAAAGTTAAAGCAGCGAGGCTGCGGCGGAGCACAAATTTGCTGCTCGCTCTCCCCCTCCCCGCTCCCCAGGGAGGGGGAATAACGCCGGGAAGCTTTCCTTCCGAAGGGCAGGATTTTCTCCCTGCCTTTGCCTTCCCCACCGAACACGACACGGAAAGCCTTGTTTACTGGATTTCTCTGTAAACTGGTTCCAACTCTGCCTAGCTACCTGATGCTCTACAGTATATACAGGATAATGTGATAAATTCATTTCCAATTCACTGCATTATCCTTTGAATATTTTAATGACTCATTGAATGGAGTAAAAAAAAAAAAAAAGCTATTTCAAATGAACAATTATGCTGCATTAGAGTAAAGGCTGATTATATTTAAACACTGCTTGCATGGATAACGGGACATATCGACCTCCGCCTATAAGAGCTAATTTGGCTCTTATCTCTAAATAATTTTACACTGCAAATTACCATGAAAACCTAAAGGGCTTTAAAAACATTCATCAAAAGATATTATTCCACTTTGTAGCAACATTTTTATTTAAATTATTTTGAATGGGAGTGAAAGCATCTCTCGCGGCTGACAATCGGAGGAGCAGCGCAGCGGTCGCTGATAAGGAGCAGCGAGCGGCACCCGACGGGGATGGGATGCTCCGGCCCAAAACCCACCTTGGAAAAGCAGAATCCCCAGCCTCGGTGGCACGGCAGGGTATTGCACAGTGCACGTAGCATTCCCGCTCACCTTTGCTCGTGTTACCGAATTCAAGATTTTCCCACTTTTGGCCTGGGAGCCGCTGTACCCACAGCAGCCACGGGACACCCGCGCGCTCGGTTCGGAGCCGGCTGTCGGCTGAACAACTCGGAGCCCCCGAGGAGCTGCACCGCGACCCGAGGCCACGTGGCTGAGCACCGAACGCCCGAGGAACTTGGGGACGGGCTTGGCCCTGGGACACGACAGCGAGGGCCTTGGTGGCACCAAGGCGTGGCGCAGACGGACACACGGACGTGAGCGGGGAGATGCTAAATGCATCCTCCTGCGGAAAGAGCTCCCTCGTTACGGCCCGGGAAGGAGCTTTCTGACCTCAATACTCAACTGCCCAAGCGCTGGGGAAAAAAACACCCTCCTTCCATTTGTGCTGCTTGTAATCCCGCATCTTTGCTTAAATGATCTTTTGCTCAAAAAAAAAAAAAAAGAAAAGAAAACCACAATAATTAGCAATAGCGAACGCCTCAGAAGGATCTGTGTACAGAAGGGAAAACAAGAGCTTGGGCTTTTTTTTTGCGTTTAGTAAATATTAAAATTAATGAGAGACTTTCAGGACCCTGTTGTTAGAAATGCAGAAGGGCTTCTGTGAAGGATTAAAAAAAAAAGCCCCATACACAAATCTCTGCAATTATTCTGAATGCTTTATATTTTTCAGCCAATTATGAAATTCATGGAAAGTATTAATATCTAATTTTAATTTGCTCAATATTCCCATTAACAATAAAAAGTCTAATTAAGGTATCTGTACAAAAAGCCCTTAGCAGTAATTTCAGAGAATAATAGCGGAGAATGACTAGATATTTCTTGTTAAATGCGTGCTGCAAATTAATTGATATCTTAATTAGACTTTAGTACTAAGATTATTAGTTAGATTGATTCAGAGCTGAAACACCTCATCTTTTAAAAGATAAAAGCAAGCAGGAGAGGAACAAACCGATGTTCCAAATCCGCTCTGGAAGCCCAGCGGCGACACAAGGGCAAGCTCGCGGTCGCGACCCGTCCGTCCCCGACCCATCACACTTTCCTCCCAACACGCGTTTGCTAAACCCAAAGGAAAAATTTGGCACCTGTGAGATTTTCACCAAAACTGCTTTTTTATCCCCCCCCCCCCCACANCCCCCAAAACGATAACAAGCTCTTTGAAGCGGCTCGCTGTCTGTGCAGATAGAACTGTCAGTAGGGAGTTTGCAAGGCGATTTTTTTTCAGCATTTCCTTAGAAAAGGGTAAAAAAAAAAAAAAAAGCAGCAATATTTTTGGCCCAGCTTCTCTCTATATAGTCTCAGGAAGCGCTCCCCTACCTACACGCCGAGCACGATTTACATTTCTCTCGCAAACGCTTCTCCTTTGGGATTTCACCCGGAGGCGCGCACCCCGCCGGGAATCGCGCCCGCTTGGGCAGAGCCACCCAATGCCACCTCCCGCTTGGGGACGTGCCCGCGGAGCGGTGAGGGACACTCACGCGGATGTCGGTGAGCAGCCAGTGCCTCCAGAAGCGCTTCCTGGGGTCGGCTCTGCTGGGAGCGTCGGGGTCCACCAGCACCAGCACGTACTTCTTGCTCTGCAAGAGAGGAGAGCGGTTGGGCACGGGGCTCGCACCACCAGGAGCATCCCTGCAGGAGTTTTTCCAGCCCCAAAATCACCCTGTTCTTCACAGTTTCCCGTGCATGCACACTTGAACTTGCATTCACGCCAAATTCTCAGATCATGCAAGCCATGGGCACTGCGCGCCATAGGGGAATTCAAGGCGTGCAGACCTGCTCCGGACATTTTCCTCCCTGTGATCTAAATCTCTCCAAAGAGCTTGTGGAGGATGAAAAGCTTCTTGGTGTTACACCCAAATAAAAGGCACCAGAGAAGATTCCCCCCCTGCCATCCCCTAACCGCAGCGCACCACGCGGGGCTTTCCGCAGCTGATGCGCTCCTGCAGGAGGGGATGCCAGGATATTTGCTGAATACCAATATTGGCATTTTCAATTATATTTTCTGAAACCAATGCCCAGCTCCAGTCCCAGCCATGGGGTCAGACTGGATGCCCTGGTCTCTGTGAGGGTGTCCAGCACCCAAGGGTGCCACCAGTGTGAGGACACAGGGATGGGATTTGGATCCCCACAGGATGGAGCTGGGTTTGAAGTGACCTCTGGAGGCTGTGGGTGGAAAACCTGCTGATCTCTGGGGATTTGGCAGGACCTCAGGCACCAGATTATCCTGCAAGCACCCAGATTAAGGGATCTCTATCCTAACGAGACCTCCAGGTGCAGCTGTCAGCTCGCCAGCGGTGCCACACGGCTCCAGAGTGCCCAGGGGCTGGGATTTCAGAAACCACTGGGGGACTGAGCTGTGCGTTCCCATCCGAATTAGCCAGAGCTCTGTGGCTAAATCCCCCTGTCGCTTGTGAAACCGGGCAGGGATTTTCACAGCAGGACTGTTGGGCCAGAGACAACCGCTCCGGCTCCATTTCACAAGCCCTGCTCTTGGTGCCCCCAGTGTCACCGTGCCCAGTGAGCCCCCAAAGCCCCTTTGCAGCCCCCAGAGCCATGCATGGCTCAGCCCCCGGTGCAAACAACAAGCAACATCTCTGCGACAAGAATTGATGGAACAGAAATACAGGGATTTAAACCCATTTAGCAAAGAGCTTGCAACAGTTGCAGAGAAAATCCCAGGCTGATGCAACCGCCCTGCCCGAGAGCGAGGTGCCGACAGTGCTGTGCCTTAATCTCAGCCCGGCTCAAAGCATTTGCTTTGCAGAGGGTTTGCACCAGTAATGCAGATGTGCACCCCAAAAGGGGGCCACCACGTGGGGACGGAGCTGGGGACACAGTGGCAGGGCTGCCACCTCCCTCTATGCAGCACTTGCAGCTGCACCGCCCAGAGCATCGCGGAGAAGCGGAAATATTTTCTTGCCGGTGCCGAAAATGGGAAGGAGGAGGGGTGGGGGGGGGAAGAAGCCCGACAACCCAAAAACCCCGCGCCGCAAGTGTGAAGGAATTTGAGCTCTAACTTTAGGGAGGGTGCAGCGCTGAGCACGGCGCTTATGAATCTCTCGTTTCTCCTTCGGAGCCCAGCTGGTGGGAACAGAACGTGTAGTCATGGGACTGTCATCGTGTGCTGTCCAGGTTAACATGTAGCATTTCTATTACTATTAACAGACTTTCTGCTCCTCACTCCATCTGTTCTTCGAAATAATTGCAGTTGTACAGACCATGCCTTCGCTACAGGCAGGCTCTGGGGAGAGGATAGTGCTTTTATGCAAAAAAAATAAAAAAAAAAAAAGGAGAAAAAAAAGTGTTAAAAAATAACAGCAAACACGAGAATAGAGTGCAAGCGAAGTTAACAGCAGGCTCGCAATTTGGTACAGATTGTGGCCTAGAAAGGTGGCAGCGCACGCGGCGTGGGGCAGGCCCCCGTGGGGACGGGCACCGGGTCAGTCCCGAGCCCAGCTCGCTCCGTGCGTGTTGGGACCCCAAGGATTTGGGGGATTTTCTTGCTGGATGGTGAAAGCATCACCTGCAGAGCACCTGCCAGCTAAAGACAGCAAAGCCCTGCACGGCCCCGCGCTGATCTCACCGTGCATGGGTGCCGTGCCATCCGAAATACAGGGTAGCTGGGTTTCTGCGGGGTCGCGGCTTGCTCTGCTTCTTGCCTCTGCTCGCAGGCAGCAGAGCAGCCCGGGTGCTGGCGGGTTTGGTTTTTAATTCCGCAACCGCTCCCCGACACAGGCTGACAGCGTTCGCTGCTGCTGGGGCTCCAGACAGGAGCTGGCCCAGGGTGACACCGGAGCTGCCCAGCGTCACTGCTCCGGGGACTTTTGGAGAGGAGCGGAAAGGGTCTCCATCCGACAAGCCCTCGCTCCTCCAGTCTCAGGAAAACACGCGCTTTTCTTACGTTGCAGGGGAAAGAAAAAGCCCTTCGGGGTTCCCGCAGCTGAAAAGAAGCCCTAGCAAAGCACCCCGGCCCCTGCCTGCCCTCCCCTCCCAGCCCAGGCTGCCTCGCCCCCAGCGTCGCACCCCTGGGTGCAGGTCTGCTGCACGGGGCCACCTCCAAAGCCCAACCGGAGCCCACATCGGAGCTCCACGCATCGCCTTTTCCCTGCTGCTTCTAGAGGGAGGAAGCAGCGCTGCACGCGGCTACTGCTGCGGAAAGCGCCTGCTCTGCTTCTGCACGGGTTGGGAAACTTGCTCCGAGCGGGCAGGGACGCTGCGAGAGGCAGGGAGAGGGAAGCAGGCTGGACGGAGGGGATTTGTGCGCCGAGATCGCGGGGAGCCGGGGCTGCGCAGGAATTCAAGACTTATCCAAATGCAAGCAAACAGGGTGTTAAGCGACACACATGTAGAGCGAGCAGTTTCCTTGGAAACGAGCGCACATGGAAGCGGCACACATGCAGACCCGGGCGGGCGACAGCATCTCCCCGGCAGCTGAAGCACGGCCGCGGGGCTTTGGGCATGGCGACGCAGGACGAGGACACGAGGTGCACTGCCTCCCCACCGCGATGGAAGAGCAGGCGGCACCCAGCTTTGGTGGCCCAGCTCGCCTTAGAAATTCGGTGGTGAAAGGAAGGAGCCAAGGCGACGAGCAAAGCCCCAGCCCGGCTCCTAGCCCAGCGCACACTTTTCAGCACAAAGAAGGGGTTCGCTCGGTTTGGCAGAGCCGCCCGCATCCTCCCCAGCTCCTCCATCCCTCAGAGCCGCTCCTCTGCTGCATCCACCCCGCAGCAGGGCTCCAGCATCACGCGGTGTCCAGCCACGTGAGGGTATAGGTGGGATTTCAGCCGCACCCTTCGCACCCACCAAGCAGCCCATCCAGGCAGGGAGCTGCTGCTGCAGAAGCAAACCGCGCTGCAATAGCCTGTGCTGTCTTGCTGTCACCCCCCTAGGAAGGATTTGGGGCTGACTTAGGGCACGTGGGACACGGTCCCGAGCACGCAGCACCTGGCTGCAAGCTCGCACCCCAGCACGATGGCCAGGGGAGAGCTCGCTTTACGCAATCTCAGAACACAGAGTGTAAAATGCACCCAAGGAGAGCTGCCAGGGCAGCTCACGGACAGGCAGGGAGCGGGACGGGGTGCCCAGTGTCCCCAAGGGCATCGTCCCGGCTCTCCTGCGCAGGATGCAGACTGCCTGTGCTCAGCGCGAGAGCCGGAGCGCTGCCGCTCCTCCTGCTAGGTGGAAGTGCTGCAAGCACCAGCTGAGATCTCAGAGTCAATCTGGGCTTTTTTCTTGGCTCGTCCCCAGTACTAAAAAGTTTCTATAACGGGCACGTAGTTAGCAATTCTGCTGCTGATGCTTCGCCAAAGAGAAATTCTAGCTCCTTCTTCTGTGGCTAACGGCACGGGGGGGTGAGGCAGGCAAAAAATTGTTTGCAACCAAGTCGGTTATTGTGACTTCGGGAAACGGAGCCGTAGAGCAATTTTCGAGGTGGTTTTTACCTTCCTATTTTAAACCAGAACCTCGCGGCTTTCACCCCCCTCTCCCCCTGCAAAATAGGTCAGCAATATTAACCCTCCTCAGCAGGACTTGCCCAAGGGGACAAGCGGCACAATCTGAACGCTTGACCCAAGCATCTCGGTCCCCCCCACGCTGCCCAAGGGAACGTCATTGACTTTCTAACAGGCTGTCCCCCCGGCCGCGCAGCCAGGCTGCTCTGCCCCAGCTCCCTGGGGGGCTAAGCCAGCCAAATATTTATGCAGCCTAATGTCCGAATAGAAATGGATTAATCCAGGATCGTTACGGCGAGCGCGTCGACTTGTTCGGTTTATTCCCACACTGAGGCCTTCGGATGCTTGGAGAAATGGGTTATTTGCTACTAAAGGAGAACAGTTTGTTTTCCCACGTAGCAGAATGGACCCGCGATAGGTGTCTTACGCTCTTCGTGTATCGAAGCAAAAAGCAGGGTCACCTTCCAAGGCTGCTACAAATACAGGGGTGCAGGACGTGCCCATGGAGGAGACTGCACCTCCGGCACATTTTGGGAAGGAGGGGAGCAGCGGGCTGTCCCTCCTCGCTCAGAGACCCCACTGTGGAGTTTTCCCGAAAACTGAGGTCCCCCCGAGTCACCGTCACCACTCGCATGGGATGGGGGGGACAGCGTGGAGCCAGAGGGTCCCAAAGCGGGGACCCCTTGCTGACACCTGGGGAAGGGGGCATTGCAACCCCACCGCTGCCCATTCATTCTCCATCCAGGAGATAAATCCAATAAGCACCTGCAAAAAGGGAATTAAAAAATGAAGCTCCTCGAGAACCAAAGCAGGCTGTGCCACATGTTCCCTCCACACCCCAGAGCTCGTGCTCCGTCCCTGCCTTTCCCATAGCTATTTATTCCACTCGGAGAGGGGAACAGCTCTGGAGGCGAGCTAATGAGCGCCGTGCTAACGAGCATCGCACTGCCGGCCCCGGGTCGGAGCCGGGACATTGGCCATCGCGCCGGGACCACGCTGGGGCTTAACTGGGAACCACTACGCGAGGAGGAGGCGGCGGAGCGCAGCCTTCCAGCCCAATTACCATCACACGCAGGGACACATGGGCTGGTGGCGTTTGACATTTGCTGCAAAATATTTTGATGCAAAATGGCACCTCCGTCACAAATTATTTTCCGAATCTTGGCTTGGGTTTGGGTGGTTTTATTTTATTTATTTTTTATTTTTCTTCGGTTTTGTGTGTGTGGATCGTTTTGCTGGGGAGGGGAAGAGAAGCAGGATGGCACCGGGTGATACTTGCAGATGGGCAAAGGGAAGGTCCATCGCTTCCCTGCCGTAAGCAAAGGGGTCATGCCGCCGGCTCGGCCAAAGCAACCAGCCCCAGCCCCAGCCCAGGAGACCCCACACGGGCATTTTTCCCTCTTCCTTGCATTTTTGCAGGGGTGCGAGGCCGGGATGGAGCCACAGCAGCACCAGCCCCAAGCACCGCGGGGCCGCCCGGCGAGGCAGGGGTTACGGCGCTGGGAGCTGCTGAACTCGGTGCCACCAGACACCTCGGGAAAGCTGAAATGACTTTAAATGCCTAAACATTTTAAAACAAACCCTGGAACAATTCAGCTCCTAACTCCTGCCTGCTTTCTCTCGATCGCTCCCTCTCTCTCTCCCATTTTTACGGTTTCCAGAGCTGTTTTACGCCTCATTACCTGCACACTGTGAGTGATGTCTGTCGGTCCTAGAGCTGTAAATACCTTAAATCATGCTTCATTAAGAATATCTATGGTGCTATTAAAGAGCTATAATAGACAACGAGTTAACAGATGATTAAATATGAACTCCATTTGTGTCAGTCACCAGCACGCAAGGAAGAGGCTTTAAGTTTTTTAAACTCGCTCTCATTATCTGCCGAAGCTCGGCTGGGGGATGCGCGGGTGCTGGCACGGGCACGAGCATCCCGCAGCGGGGATCGGTGACTTGGAGGCGACGGCGCGGCCAGCCCTTCGCTCGGCTCTTCCCATGCACGCGGGCAAATAGCAGCCGGCGACACGCGCAGCAGATTGGGTTTGGTGCCCGGTAGCCAGAGATTTAAAGTAAAAAAAAAAAAAGAAAATAAAAGAAAGGATGGGGGAGGAGGAGGATGGGGTGGGGAGGCCGATGGGGCACCCAGGAGGAAAGGCTGGAGGAGGCCGGCGGGACGGATCGGGACACAAAGTGGGCTGAGCGCTGCGGTCTCTCCCAATAAAATAACATGACCAGTGCAAAGGAATTGAAAAAAGCGCCAATTCAATAATAATTAACAGCATTAAAATCCCACGAGCGCACAAAATACCAGAGGAAATTAAATAACGACCGTTGCGTTATTTTCCAGATTGCACTTTTTCTCTGTGAAAATAGAGCGCCCAGCTCTCCGCCGGCTCCTCGCTTATTATTCCCGAATACGCCTCGACCCCTTGCAGCTCGCCGCGACCCCGCTCGCCGCGGCCGCCGGCGTGCCCGTGGGGACCCCCGCCGCCCCCAGGGCTGTGCGGGAGGACGGGGGTCCCAGGGGGCTGCGGGGGCCGGTAATTGAATCTCGGCGCTTATGTGCAGCCGGAGCCCGCCTCGCCATTAAGTGAACTGGAAATGCCATTTCCGTCTCGTTCGAACTCCGAGGTGCCCGCAGCTCCTTATCATTTGCTGCCGTCCCCTCTGCTCCCGCTGCCTGACCTCGCCTCCCCGCCGGCCCCGGGGTCAAGGAAGGAAATTAATCCTGGAGCCCCTTGGGAGCGGCTGCCGCGGCGGCAGATTGCATGCGCTCCGCTCGCCGGCCGATGGATGAAAGCGTTTCGGGAGCTGCGGGAGCCTCCAGACCCTGACCGCTGCATCCATTCGCCTTTGGGAATCCACCCTCGGCGTTTTTAATGGGCTGCAAGTATCCGAAAATCCAGCCAGGGCCTTCCTCCTGCCCTGCTGCACCATCACCACCTGTTGAGCTAAACCAAGGAACTGCTTTGGCAAAAAGGGGTAGAAATAACCCTCCCTGCTACACACACCGCTCTTGCCAGGAACAGGAGGGAAAAGATGCTCAGCTCAGAACTTTCCTCCCTAGTAAAATATTTAATAATAAACTCAGAAGAGAAGCCAACTGTCTCCCTTGGATGTGGTTTTCATTTGGAAGTTAATAGGATTTTTATTCCCATCCAAACCCTTTTTTTTTTTTCCTCTAATGTATGTTTTGTTCTAATATATCCATCTTGTCACGCTAAACAAAATACAAACCCTATAGCCACAGCCCGACCGGCAGCAATGAACGCCCGTGTCACAACGCATTTGTCTCCAGCACGCGGACCCAAGCCACTCTCCCAGCCCCGATCACTTTGTTAATCAATACCCGAAAACTTTAATATTTTAAATCTGCCAAGTGATAAAACGTCCACGTTAACGTGTTAATTTCCACGCTGCCTTGTTGCTTTGAAACCCCTGAAAAATGGGAAGCTTAAATGAATCCTATGAAAAGGAACAGTGCATCATTAACGCAGCCAGATCCGTATCACAGACTGCAGCAATTACCGGCCGGTGAAACACTGCAAGCTGTGAAGAGCTTTCATTACCAGGGGTTCTGCAGGTCACTCACCTCTGTCCAATCTTACGCTAAAACAAGCATTTTCTGCACCGCAGATTCCAGCTTCATTTAAATCTGTAATTGCTTTGATTTCGGTACATATGGAGCACGGGGACTTCATGACTGAGAAATCTATTAGGCAATAAGTTCGCTACTTTTAGGGACCCGCAGTCAGCTCGCCTCGGCTCTGCCCGGGCGGGGAGACGGACGGGGAGCTTGATTCCCACCGTTACGCGCCCAGGTCACCGAGGGGAATGCAATCAGCGGGCCGGGATGCTCGCGAGCACAATTCCCTCTCACCTGCAGCCCCACGCAGCAAATAGCCCTTTTCCGAACCTAGAATGAATATCTGATGGTTTTTCATTATTTCGCCCCCGGCGTAATTCTCCCCTCTCCCATCTTGTCTGCAGACAGGATGGAAACGCTTTGGGGGGGGATTTTTCCCCCCATTTCTATTCCAGGAGGCACGGGGGTTGTTCTCACTTCCTATTTTTCTAAATAAAGTGCATTTGTTAGAAACGGGCATACCCACCGCACACGCACTAGAAGCCCCCCCAGTTTCAGAGCTGTGATTTGCACGTCCGTACAGGTTTCAGGGTGCATCCCAGGGTTATGGATTGCACCAGGGGTGCAGAAAACAATAGCCTATTCTGCTCCACGCGGGTTCGTACCCAGCCCCGCTTGCAAGTGCCTTCCAGGAGCGCATTAAATGATGCGATTAACATCTGTCACGTGCGCTTCATTCTCTCTTTCAGTCTCTCCCGGGGGAGAGAGCTGCACGTGCAGAGGAAGGGTTTGTTTTGGTGGGGCTGCGTTAGTTTTTTTAAAGCGCGTGGTGCGGGGGTGAGGATTCGTCCCCAAGCGCCCAGGGATGGGTGCTGGTGCCTTGCAGCCAAGCCCCTGTTCCCCGGGCCGAATCCTGCTTGCAATAACAACGCGCTTTTCCTGCACCTTTCCATCCGTGCCCTCTCCACCCCGTTGCCTTTGAGCAACCGCTGAGGCCGAGCGTGGCCCAACCTGCCGCCAGGTCCGAGCCCCAAAAACAATCCCGAATTCCTGCGCCGTGCCGGTGCAGGCGTGGCGGTGCTGCTCCCTTTCCTGGCAGCACCCGGGGCGATCCCCGGCTAGCAGAAGGCGCGGGTTTCGACACCGCGCGGGGATGACGCGGCCGGGAAGCTGGCAGCGATGCTGCAACCCAGTGGGGAAATTCGTAGGAAAAAGGTGGATGGGATGAAGCAGGACGGTTTGGGGCTCGTTGTGTTTTGGCTGGAGAGATGGCATCGGGAGGGTTGGGTGCTGGAGGTGGGAGCGAAACGGAAAGGACGCGGTGCACCGGGATGGGCTCCATGCAGAGCACCCAAAGCGCTCCCCGTTTGGGTGCTGGCTCTGCACACAACAGCCACCAATTCTGGGGGGCCACCGGTGCCGGGTGGGATGGGCAGCACTCCCCCCACAGCCAGGACCCTCTTCTAATTGATTTCTCATTGCCTCCTCGCTTTAATTGCAATACAAGTGTTTGCTGAAGCAATTATCGTGCACATGCGATAAAGCTGGTGGAGGGCGTCATTAGGTCGGATTTCTTCATTTCTTTTAGGGCGTGTGAGGGAAAGAGAGAAGAGCGTTTCCTGCACGGATTCCTGGTGATAAAGCGTCGTTCCAAGGTGGGTTTCTTTGTTGTGCTTTTTTTTCTTTAGTTCAATATACTGAAAGCAAAATTTTGCCTTACAGCAGCTCATCTGGGGGTGAAATAATCCACTCAACGTTAGATTATCAGCTAACGCGCATTTGCATTAGAATAGGACAGCAGAGCTCCCAGGATGGAGCAAGATCCACCCTGGGAGTTTTGGCTACAAAACACACAAATTCAGCAAAAAAATGGGGAAAAAGAGGGCAGAATTACCCAGAACTGCCCACCGGCAGTGCCAAAACGCGATGCCCTCCCTATGGCGCTCAGACCCCCGATGTCCCCAGGGCCATCCAGCCCGAAGCCACCCGGGCAGGGGGCTGCGGCGGTGCAGGGCCGGTGCCGGAGCCGCGGCGCTCTTTGTTCCGCCCGGCCTGACGCTGCACCTTTCCCGCAGCTGTCAAAATGAAGCCGTCGCCGTGACGGCCGCCCGGGAGCCGCGTTACAAATGTGACGGTCCCCTTAGGCTACAACGGGAGACATGGCCAAATTAATGAGGATGTGACAGAGTTTACGGGTCAGATTAGACTCCTCTCCCATGGCACCGCTCGGCACAAGGCTGAAAATTGACAGAGAAGAAGGGGAAGCGCAGGGTGATGGACCGCGAGGGTTTTCGGGAGCATGTGTGCTCACCAAAAGAGCAATCCTGTACTTGTCACAATCCATCAGGAGCGCTTTGGACAAGCGCAGCGCACTCGGTCCCTCCGGTAGGAGAGGGGAAGGAAACCCGCACCTCCCCGCGGAGCCGCGCAGGCAGCGGGTTTGCAAACACAGCCTTGCAGCTCTCCTACTTCGCGTCCCCGTTTAGGAATAAACAAACAACTTATTTCCTTTTCTCCTTCCCTTCCTTTGCCCAATCCGGGAAGCAACCCGCTTTGTGGCAGACCGGAGACGTCTCCATCTCGGAACGATTCGGCGAGGGGCACCGCGCGCGTGCCGCGGCAAAGGGTTCACACCACTTTTGCTCACTCTGCATTTGCAAACACGCAGCAGCTGCCTAAAATACCAAGTGTCCGTGATGCCAGCCCAAGCAAGAGGTGCTTGGTACCTTTTGAAGACCATCACCTTTGGAAATACCCAATAGCCATGGCCACTTCTGAAAACACCCCTGTATCAACCCCTATACAACCCTATAGCCTGTGTCCAGTGGGAGGCTGTGCCTGCCCCTCTGCATGCATCAGCAGCCCAGGGGAGGGCTGGGGGCTTGGGGGAGCACCAGAGGGGCTTGTCAGAGGGCAGATCTCTGGGCTCAAACCCTTCAATCCGAAATAAAGCTAGAAACAATCCTGAAGCAGCCCCTCGAGCCCAAACAGCAGCGAGTTTTGGGAGCCAGTCCAAGATCCGCGGCTTAGGCCCATCTCCAAATATCTCCCAACAAGTTTATTTATGGAAAATAAAATCAGTCCAAGACGTTCATAGCTCAGGAATATTTAATGCTATTTGGTGAGGATGGATTTCTCGCGAGGAGGGAGCCTGGCTCCCTGGTGCCTGCAGCGCTGTGCTGGGACCCAGCTGGCACAGACCCATGCACAGGAGCCTGAAACTGGTCAGACTGGCTCAAACACCACTCTTTAATTTAGTTCGTACCAATCCTGCTTAATTAATTGGGGCTGGAGGCATAGCGATGGGCTATCTGCTAATACAGGCTGTAGAAAAGCGCTTGGAGAAGGAGGAGCCCAGTGATGCTCGGGGCTCCAGCAGCGGACGAAGGTGGAAGGGACGGATCCAGCCAGCCCCAACGATGCTCAGCGACGGAAACGCTCCCCCAAACATCCCTACTGCAGGCTGCCGGGGTGGCCCTGAGCCAAGGGCAGGCCAGGCGCAGCGGGGACAGGAGTCACGTTAATAGACACCTGCCACCCGATGGGGACGTTAATGCGTCCCCCTGCTCCCGCCGGACACGGGCGTGCATCGCCGCACGACAGGCTGTCACCTCGGGGGGGGACATCACCGGGGGAGAGCGGCGGGGCAAGGCCTGGCTTTTACAAACAGCTCTAATATCCCTGGAAGACGTCTCCGAGTCATGCACCGGGTTGGAAATGTCTCCCATTATAATTATGACTCATTCGTGACTCAGTGACATTTCTGAAATTAAAAAGCGTTCGCTTGCCCAGCCCTTTGCTGCCCCACTTGGCCGCTGCGCCAGCGCTGAACAACTTGTTTTTAATGCCATTTTCCCAGACAAACAACCCCTGTCCCCATCACCCCCTGGCCACTCGGGGACAATAGGGTTTGCATTCGCACCCCGAGTTGTCTCCGTATCAGAAAAGCTGGGATCTGAGCCCAGTTTGGCCACTCGGGCTCCTCTGGGCAGAGCTGGGCACCCGGTGCTGGGACACTTTTAATCTGGGAAGGGACAAATCCAGGGCAGGAAGCGCAGCACACATCAATAACCCCCAGTCGTGCAATTATTTCCGCCCCCCCATCTCTCCACGGTCTCTTTGCAGCCAGCTCCGTTATTAAAGCACTAGATTTTGCCGGCGGGGAGGCAGCCGGGATGCTCGGAGGCAGCGGGTGCGAGGGACCGCGCTCACCAAAACCCCGATTACTCCACAGGGACAAAGCCCATCGGAAACCCGGCGCTGCCGGCTGCCCTAATGTGGCAGGTGAGGCTTGGGAACAGCTCGGGAACGCGCGCTGCCGGAGCCAGGATAGATCAGAGCAGAAGCAGACCCGGAGCCACCCCCCCCCCGCCGCCCCCTTTTTTACTATTATGTCTGAGAAGCGCCGTCTCTCCTTTTTTACGATGATTTAATCGCTCGGCAATGAGGGCTGCCTGGCTGGGATACAAGTGAGCTCTGGGCATCGCCAAAAGAAACGAGGGATCTAAAACAAGGAGGAAGCATCAGTAGCAGCGACGCTGATTGACAGTGAATGAAATGAAGCGGCCAAATTTCATTGGCGTGGTTTGAAATCCCAGGACGATGCGGATTGCTGATGGATCCTTTCCTAGGGTTTTGCCAGAGCTAGCATTTGCCTTTCATCCCGATTTAATTCGCTGTTTGGAGGCTGCCACTTTTCGCGCGTGCGGTGGGGCTTTAATCGCGCGTTTCCCTCCTGGTGCACGAGCTCGGTGCATCCCGGGGCGTGCAGGGGCTGGAGCACAGCTGGACGTGCGAAGCAGCAGCAGCACGAGTGCTCTGCACCAGCAACTCGCCCAGCACCGCTCTCCCCCAAACTGGATCTCTCTGCTGGGAAAACCACAGCCACGCGGAGGCTCACGGAGGGCACGGTGCCTCCCGATCCGCTCCGGTCCCTGCCTCCGCCTTGCAGCAGCAGCGAGCGGCACCTGCGGTCACGTTGCAGCGAGGGAGGACAAAAAGGTGACAAAAGCCCCGGGCTGGCTCCTGGCACAGATGGTGGCACAGAGCAACCGGCGATGCGGCCGAGCCCCCGCGCTCCCTGAGTGCCCAGCGCCCTGCTTCTTCCCGCAGCCAGATTTCCACCCAAATTCCCGGGGTTTTCACCCCAGCTGGGAGAAACCTGGTGAATCCCTCAGGTCCATGCAACCCTGGAAGGCTCCTGGGAGCAGCGAGACGAAGCCCAGCAGAGCCCTGAGCAGCACCCAAACCCTGACCTGCGGTGCCTGGGTGCCCACCACCCATACAGGGCCCGAAAAAAGCCTCTGGGTCCGTGCAGCATGACCGAGAGGGTGGTGGGAAATACAGGTTGCAACAGAGAAAAGTCTGCTTTTGCCAACCCGCTGCTTGCACCAGCCTCGGCGCCAGGTTCGTTCTGCTCTGCCCTCCCTTCCCGGTGCTCAGCAGCCGCTTCCCTCCTCCTCCTCCTCGCCAAATATTTGTTCAACGAGGGAATTCCCATCGCACGCATGTGGGCTGCAGGGAGCACGGCTCCCTGCAGCATCCGTAAGCATGGGGAAGCCTCATGGGGAGCCAGGCCTGACGCTAGGGTGATGGTCGCTCGCAGCGCGCAATGCCCCGTTGCACGGGGTTGCAGCCTGACGCAGCACCGGGGCTGTCCCCGAGCGTCCCCACGTCCCCTCCCGCGCCAGCACGAGGCACGAGCATCGCCGCCTGCAGCACGGCCACTTTGATCCGCTGCCGAATTCTCCTTCCCATTAATTCCTGATCGCGCTCTGAACCTTCTCGCAGAGATGCTGAGATCAAATGATTAGTTAAGAGACAGGCAGGTGCGGAAAACATGAAAGGCAGAAATTTTGTTTAATAATATTAACCCCAGCAAAATACGATATATATAACATCTGATATATAATTTGGTTAAAGAGGCAGCCCAAGGGAAACTGCATCACTTCCCCCACGAGCCCCCCCCGGATGGCAGAAGATGCGCGAGTTTCTATTGCCAGCACCGACCCCTTTGCTTGGGAAGGGAAATAAATAAATGTCGGGGCAGGAAGAGGGACTTGGGGGAAGGAGAGCTCTAGAACCCAAAATAAAGGGAAAAGGAAGGAGCAGAATATTAGTATTTCAATTACAATGAAAATGTATTTTATTAGAAAATGCGGATTCATCTTTGATACTTGATACCAAGAAAAGCAATATCCAGGAATATAATACCCCATCTCCGTGCCAGGAGAATGAGTTATTAAATCAGAAGATGAATGGCTTGCAGTACAGCTAACTGCTCCCGTTAAGAGAAAAATAGTTATAAACTTACTCTTTGCCCCAAAACGCATTCCTCCCCCTCATCCTTTCTCCCCTCCAGTGGAGCTCGCTGATGTGCCTCGTTTCTATGGCTTATAAAAATTCAGGAGGGAAATTTTAATAGAAGTTAAAAAAAAAAGTGAATTTAGAGGGGTTTTTTCCTCTCTTCTTCCCCCACCTTTAAAAAAATACACATAAGGAATAAAAATAACCCAGTTGCACACAGTTCAATTGTGGGGAAGTAGGGAGGATGTAAATGAAGGTGCATTCTTATGTATAGCAGTGCATCCATCAGCCCCGTGGCAGGGCGACTCGCTCAGCGTCTCTGTTCTGCATGAATAAATATGTATAAAAATGTAACGCTGCAAAGGACTAAAATCCGATAACTGCGATAGCGTTTCTCAGAGGCTGGGAGCAACGCAAGCCACCGGCTTTTCTTATTCTTCAGTATTTATGTAAAGACCCATTGAAATGATAATGTGGCATCCTCCCCCCCCGTACAGGAGTATTCCGGGCCCTTTTACAGCGAGTGCTGCAAGAACTCCGGATATTAACATCACCGGTGCAGCCCCTGGCTTTGGTGGCACCGAGGCGGGAGGTGACAGCCGGCAGGGTGCCCATGGGGACGGTCACTGGTGCAGCCGCTGCACCTCGGGATTGCTTTAGCTCCGAGGTTTGGGGCAAGAAGAGCAGGAAGCAGAGGAGCCCAGCAGCTCCTTCGTGGCCACCGGGTTGACGCACGCAGAGCGCGGGTGCTGGCATCGCCGTGGGTTTTAGGCATGCTTAGGATCGGGCCTCCTGCTCCAGCAAGGCGCTGCCCATGGACTCATCGAGGTCAGAAAAGACCTTCGGGATGGCCGGGTCTGACCGTCAGGGCGAGCCCCACTGGTCGCATGGGGGTACCAAAGCGCTTTCCCCACTGGACCCGCGCAGCCCTCTCTGCCTCGAGCCTCTAACCCCAGAAACGCGCCCTCTGCCTTGAAGGCCACGCGGAGCAGGGATGCTCAAAGCCACCCATTGACTCACTTACCCAAAACCCCCATTTGTGCGGGTGGGGCACACCGGGGTGCCTGTCCCATGCTCCCCAACCACAGCCCGGCTCAGAAGGGCCCAGGGACAGCAGCAGGGCAAGCTGCATCCCCTCTGCACGCAGAAGCAGCCCGGCTTTCCATCACGCTGCGGAGCTTTCCCCCTCCTTTGCCCCCAGGTAAAGGGGCCCCGAGCCCCCCGGCGTCACCAGCGAGCCCCCGGCGCGGCGCTGGCTGCTGTTACACAACCCTGCTCGGGAGATCCTACGTGGGCAGACGTGGGCTTTCCTCTGAATTGACAACAGCTCTCGCTGCAGCTCAGCAGAACATGAGCAGCTTACATAAACAGCGCTTCAGAGTTACCCTGCGTGTGGGCTGCACACCGAGGGGGAGCAGGGAGCCGGCTTGCCCCAGCCCACCGCGTCTCTCACGCCGAG
>VXAA01005206.1:78717-89529 GCA_013399115.1 Anseranas semipalmata
GGTTACCAGAGCCCTGCTCCAAGCCCAGCCAGCTCTGCTGTGTGCACCATGAGCCATGCAGCAGCTGCATGTTTCCCACCCAAAGCAAAAGCAGCAAGCAAGGTGCACGTCTCCAGCAGTGCCAAGGAGCACGGACTCAGCCAGGGGCAACCTGGCGATGCATGCACGGGGACTGTTAATCATTACAGGAGCTCCACCACAGAAAGGCAGATTTCTTAGAAAAGCAGTTGGCTTTTCCTTGGAAAGCCAACGGCTCAGCTGCAAGTTTGTCAGGAAGGAGGCACAAAGTGCATTTCCTCTGCAGCTTTGACCCGGACAGGCACATGGGACTCATCCGGAGAGCTGCATACATGGCAAGGGATGCACAGGACTTTTGTTGAAACAAACTCACCATGGTAAACCACCAGATTTCTGCCTTTTATTTAAGCATGAAAGCCGTGAAGCTGGCAGGAGGCTTGCACTGCTGCAGCCCTGGCAGCTCAGGCACCCAGCTCTCAGGGTACGGGGAGCAGCGGAGCTTCGCAGCCATCTACCAGAGTTGGTCACTGCAGTAACTTTGCAGTGGTAACTTTGGGAAACCCAAAAAAACAGCAAAAGCCAGCAAGAGGATGAACCCAGAACAGGCCAAACAAGGGTATGGTGTGGTTTATTTTTTTAGCCTGGAGACAGAGAGAAGCCTCTCGCAGAGGCAATGTCAGCCACTTGCAGCTGGAGCCCCCCTGAGAGGATCGTTACCAAACAGGATCAGCACAGGAGGGTTTGCTGATAGACAAGGAGCAGAGAGAGCTCCCCAGGGACGCCTTGAAAGAAAGCCCCACGGGAACAGCAATCTCTCGTAGCATCCTGCATAAAATGAGCTATGGCTTTCTCTCTAAAAGCTATTTGCAGAGTAATTAGAGATCCTATTGCTCCAGCTCAGGTGACTGAGTTGCAGAGACAGCAGGAAGCCCATGCCCAGCCCCACGGAACAAACCCACATCACCAGGGAATAAAATACCCGGGAAAGTCACGGTGCCAGAGCAGCCAGCAGCTCCCACAGGGGCAGCTGGCCACTGGACTATTAGAGGGTGACCCTGCCGGCTCTGCTGCCAGCCTGCAGCACAGCAGCCCCACCACGACCCTGCTTTCAGGCTCAGACCCAGGCTGGGGCTGGGCTCGCTCCCACCAGCGCCCATTTTCTCAGCCCTGTGTGCCCGGAGCCCTGGCAGCAGGCAGCCAGCACGTGCCGGGCAGCTTGCACCACGTGGGCACCCTCGGGAGCAGCATCCTCCCGTGGGAAAACACGCACCGGTGCCAGGTCAGGCACCAAGCACGGCTCTCCCCCAGCAACCCAATGTGTTTGCACATCGCCTTTCCTGACTAAGCAGTGCGGGGCTGCAGGAATCTCGTCCTTCCAGCTGCTGGGAAGCCTCTGGCACGTTGCTGTGGCTTTGCAACTCAGAGCTGCAGAAAGTATTTTTGTCTAGGATTTTCACACACACAAGATAACCTCTCCACTTTAACAGATGCTTTTCACTTTTTTTGCAAAGTCATCGTTACAAACAGTACGGCAAAGCCCTCTCCCGTTCCTCTGGGTGACCACAAAGCCACCTGCCCCTCCAGCAGCAGGGGAGAAGTTGCCTCTTTGGTGGTTGCAGCAGCAGCGGCTGGTCTTGTTTTGCAGAACTGCCTCATGCAAAATGACTTCCAGCCAGAGCTGATGTTTAAGTCAGGAAGAAAAACATTTAATGCAGCCACCAGGTCCAACCAGTGGCTTTTGGCTGGATTTGGTCGATCTGATGGGAGAAGCGACAGCTTGAAGCCCAGGGAAGCAGAGCGCTGCCTACACTCACTGCAGTCCCACTGTCACTTCAGTTACTTGGGAGATGACAAATACAATACAAATACTTCCAGCAGACCAAGTCCATTTGTATTCCAAAGCCTTTCATGCTTGGCAAAGCCAAGACATAGGTAGGTTATTATCATTTTCTATTTAATATTAAAGATGAAAAGGCTTTTAATAAAAGGAAACTACCTCAAGGGGGGAAGGAAGGGAGAAGTCTGGCTTGCTGCGAGCACTGCAGTGAAGCACATGTGAAAGCCACAGCACCTGTGTCAGGAGCCAAGTTCGTTTAACTTTGGGCTTTAACACACAAAAAAAGCATTTCCAAATCAGAATTTCCCCCTAAGTGTCTGTAGCAGGCTTCATCCCGGCCCCAGCCATGTATTGTTTGCGAGCTGTGGAGTTCCCCAGCCAAGCTGTCAGCTTCCTGTTGGTGTAGCTGAAAGTTAACCCGTGCCGCCTGTAACCTGCCGCCGTGGCTCTTCCGACTTCACCCAGCACCGAGGCCCTGCCCCACAGAGCTGCTTGATTTCATGCAGTCTCAGCTTACCTGTGGGATGTTTCATTAATTAACCTCATCTCTCACCGGAGCCAAGGCAGGCTGCTGCTTTGCCCTAATGCTCATGCAAAGATTTTTGCACTGCATGAGCAAAGGCTTTCCTATGCCATAAATGGGCTCCTTGCACCCCCACCAATGCACAAGACCCCCAGAATATAGACCAGCTGCTGCAGAAGAGGTGATCATTCTTCTAGGTGCAGCCTCTTTCTGCTTTGGGCTCCTTTCGCTGCCTCAGTTTCCCCATGGGAGTTGCTGGTTACATTCATTTGCTGCAGATGGTCCTGTGAGCAGCAGAGCACCCAAGATTCACATAGAAACCAATTCCTGCAGTCAGTTTCTGACCAAAACCCAAAGCAAAGCTCTTATGCTGTTTGATGCCCATCAGCGAGGCTATAGGAAGCAGAGGACTTGGCAGAGCCTCGGCAGCCAGGGGAATTCCCTCAATCCTGGCTGTGCAGGAAGCTCATTTTTCAGATATTTTTCTCCATGGCAATCAGCAAAGGAAACAGAAAACCACATCCTCCCTCCCCATTCACAACCTGCTGCACCTCCTGCCATGCCCCAGCCGCACTGTGCCTCTTATCTCCCCTCCAAGGGCTACCCACTGATTTCCCTCTTGGCATGGCCAACCACCTCACTTCCAGCTTCAGATGTGGCCACGAGGTCATCCTCACCTTGCCCCAGCCAACCCACTTGGTCCAGAACAAACCATAAATCTGCATCTGCAGCAGCTGGTGGGGCCAGCACTGCCTCTTGGGCAAGGCTCAGGTTCTGGGAAGAGCTAGGCGGATTTAGGGATGGGACCATTTTATTGGCTCTGAACACCCCAGTGCCAAGTAACATCCAGGAGTTAAGGCCAATGTTGTCACTGCAATGAGAGCCACTGCACAAAGTTAACCCTTTGCTAATATTTGAACTTCTGCTTGCAACATAGGGACTTCACAGCAGCACGTTATCAAGAGTTTGCTTTTGAACCAGTCAGCACTTTGAATGCCCCGTTGATGAGGAATTATCTCCTGCAGTGATTCAGGAAAAGATACACAAAAAAAGCACAATGGGTACAGCATGGGAGCATTCAACAGCAACACAAAATGTCTCCCATACAGCAAAGGATCAGCAGTCACTGCCCAGCAGCAGCATGAGCCCTTTCAGGTGTTACAGAAATAAGAGGAACTCTTATGTTTGTACAACATATGTAGTGATATGATGTCTCTCCTGAGCAAGTTCAATAGCTCAACCTGTATTTCCAGGTCTCTGCAGCATTAGCAGGAACCTTCATGGGATCACAGAGGGGGTGCATGATGTTTTTTGCCCTTTGAAGTTGCTAGCAGCTCGCCAAGCTCCCTTGCATCCCAAGAGGACAAGATGCAGCGCACCACAGACTGAGCACCAGAGCAGACCCACAGCTGCCATGAGGCCCAGAAGCCTTGCAGAGGCCCCCAGGCAGCAGCCCTTTTCCCTCTGCCTTGCTGGGCATCACAGGAGCCCTCAGGAGGAGGAATATTCAGTATTTGCCCAGCAATAAGCAGCCCCCGAGCCTGGCATCAGCCCACGGAGCTGCAGCACACCAGGACAGCTCCTGCTGTCCCATCACAAGGCCCCAGCCGTGCTGCAGCAGCAAGCAGAAGCACACCCCTGCCCCTGCATCACCTATTGTTGCTCCAAGCCCAGGCACTGGTGCATGCCCCCGCACAGTGCACGAGCCAGCAGCACCTTTCACCGTGGGTTTTGCAAGCAAGACACGTGGCTCAGGGACAGGGCCACCCGCCTCCACACCCCACCCAGAGTAGATGGGCGCTCACCCCATCCACAAATTCCTCTCCAGGAGCCACATCTGGCACGTTTTGGGGAGGGTCACGGGGTGGCTGTGGCACGCACAGCAGCTTCGGGAGCCAGGCTTGCAGGAGGTGACCTTGGATCCAGGCAGCCACACGCTTGCACACCAGGTCCATTCGCAGCATTACACAAACACACCTGGCAGAGCCCCGCTCGCCACAGCAGGCACCTTGTGACTGCACCCGAGCTGCAGCTCTTCCCAGGGAAGGTCTATTTTGGGAACAACGTTTGCATTTGACCTATATTAAGCGCGTGCATTTGGCAGTCACAAGGCAGGCGCAGAAGCTCGCTTCCTCCAGCACCAGCAGCTCTGCAGCGTGGCAGGTCCCAGCGGTGTGACAAGCACACAGCCGAGCCCCTGCTTCATGCAGGCAGCTTGCACCCACCACTTACGCGCTCAGGTGCTGCAACCCCCCCAGGTGCTGCTCGTCTCATGGATTTCAGGCTCAGCCCCCTGCATTAAGGACCCTCCCCAGCTCCCAGAGATAGGGATGCTGCTGAGCATCACTAAACACCAACAGCAGCGTGGAGGCAAAAGCATTGAGAAACCCTCAGGTGTGGCCTCCACTTAAGCTACCACCCACGCTCCCCGGAGACTTTGCGTGGGAACCAGGGCCACAGAGGTGTCACCTGTCCCCAGCCGGGTGTTCTCACCTCTCTGCTCTCCTTCCCCCACCTTCTCCTGGACACTGCACCCTCGCAGGAAGGTGCGTGGATGCCCTAATTGTGATTACAGCCCTTTAGGGATGACAACAAAAACAAAGGCCTGGCCCCAAGCTCCCAGCTGGGCTGGGTGATGCTCGTGGGAAAGCCCTGGGGCAGCAGGTTAATGAGGAGCTGGGGGTGAGGAAGGCACAGCCTCTGCTCTGACTCAGGGCAGGCTGATCCCAGCCCCACAAGTGACCCAGGGCTGGGGGGGGACCCTGCTGCTCCCCCCCATGCACTCCCCAGCACAGGGACCTGCATGGCATTGAGGCCAGCTGGGCAGGACATCTATAAATATCCCTGTTTCAGATTCAGCCGCATGTGGCTCTTCCCTTCCATCCCCAGTTTATTTTCTCCCTCTTTCACCAATCCCTGCAGCCCAAAAATGAAGGGGAGCACAGGCCAGACCTTACAGTTTAAGTTGCACAGACAAGCAGGGGACAAACTAGTTAAATGGGTCCAAATCCCCCGTGGAGCTGCACTTACAGCAGATTAATCTCTGCATCAATAGACTCAAATTACACTCAACTGGCTTAACCCTTCCTCAAATAGATTTCACTGGTCTGCCACAGGGTGTTCGCACAGATTTAGTGAGCCCAGCAACGGTGCTTTCCTGGGGAGCCCTAAGCCCCCATCACAGCTCCAGGATGCCCCCAGACCCCCCCCCAAATCCAGTTTGTAGGCACACGTGCATATGGTGGGAATGTCCCAGGCCATTCCCAGCTCCCCCCTCCCCGGGCATTCACTCCCAGACCTTTCTCAGCAGGCAGCCCCCAGCCCAGCCGGGCCATCCCCACTGCCCCAGCCACACTGGGGGACCAGATGGGTGCTGCCATGACCCCACCAGCACAGACCCAGGCACTCAGCACCCTTGCTTTGCAGGGTACCTCCAGCTGACCACAATTTACTGTTCCCCATGCTAGCAGGGGGGGACAGGACCCCTGTACCTACACCCCAACAAGCAGCCCAGCACCTCCAGCATGCAGCAAGCCCCCCTGCTCACCCACCTACCCCTCCTCACGCTGCCGTGTCCCTGCTCCCAGAGCAGCCAGAGCCTGGCAGAGCCCCAGCCCCGCTGCCCAGCCCCTTGGCAGGGCTGACCCCAGGGCTCCACCAGTCCAAAATCATCTGGGGCTGAGCAGGGGCAGCTCGCAAAGGCTGCCACCCCTAGGGCAACCCCTGCAGCTGGGACAGGAGCTAACCCCACAGAGCACCCAGCCCCATTGCACAGAGCCAGCAGCTGCAGACCAGGCATTGCTCTGGGCTCAGTGACCCAGCAATGTCACAGAATTTTGACCACAAGATTCAGCATAAAATCCCCCTTGTTTCCCTTTCTAGCTTAGCGCAGCGTGAAGCAGAGCAAGCCTCCCGTGAGAACACACTGCTGGCGTGAGCAAGCCCCAGGTGACAACCACACAGAGCAGCAGAGGTGCCTGGGGCACAACAGCATCTCAATTAGAAGGTGAGGCAACACCTGCACCAGCAAAAAAAAAATACCATGCACGCAACAAGCAGCACATTCCCCCATTAGCAGCTAAATCAGTACCTGCACCCAGCATTCTCCATGCAAGGCGCTCTGGTCCCGCTAGGACACCAGCCTGAGTGCTGCCGGATCACTCCCAAGCCCCCCTGGGTGCCTCCTGCCTCTTTTTGAGCCCCATGCACACCTGCTGCCCGTCGGCCCATTAGCTCCCTGCTTTCCCATTGACTCACCCTCTGGTCCCACTGAGTCACCCCTCGCAGCCGCCTCTCCTTTCCGTGGCCCGTGGCCATTTCCCCAGTCCCTCGGTTCCCATTGACTCACCGGTGCTTCTCCGAAGCTCGCCCTCCCCTTTCCATTCCCATCCTGGGCACCTCTGGTCACTCGGCCTCTCCCAGCCTGGCACCCGCCTTCCCTCTGGCCAGCACCGCGCCATCAGCACCACTGATGCGCTGTGAGAGCATCCCCTTAGGGGACCCCACTGCTCCCAAATGTCCCCTCAGACTCTTTCACAAGTGCCACTGCCTAAGGCTGCAGGGAGAGGTTAGGGGGCAAAGGGTTCCCCATTTCTCACCCTGCATGGCACCTTCTGCTGTGTTTTCTTTGGAGAAATAGCACATGGCTTGGTCTGATCAATGGCTCTAAAATATTCCCCCGCACATCTCTCCACCTATGTGCTCCGACTCCAAGGTGGGAATGCAGGAGTGAGTCTGAAGGACTGTGGAAATGGTTGGGAAAGGGGAAATTTCACACTTTTTCTCCCTGGCTTCCGCCTGCCCGCTTTCAGGGAGCGGGGCAAGCGCAGGTCCTGGCGTGCACCCTGTGCCATGTGCCGCGCGCCGGCGCGCCCAGAGCCGCGGCTCCGAGTGGAAAATTCCTGTCCGTTGAGCGCGGATTGTGGTTCAACAGGTTTTAGTCCCGGCCCCTTTACTTGTGTCAGTGCAAAAACTCATCCCTAGGGCATTTGTTTGGATCACATGGGCGAGCGTATAAAAATGGTCCCTACCTGTGCGGGCCAGCTAGCAGCTGGGAGAGCCGGGGCACAGCCACCAGCACCCGCCCGCCCGCAGGTAACCGCCGCCGGCCGTCTGTCCGTCCTGCCTTTGCCAAGCGTTTGCCGGGGTCGGATCCGGCAGCGGCCATGGGGCTTGGCCGGGCCGAGGGGTTTTCCCCATTCCTGGGGGGATGCGAAGGGGCCGAGGGGTTGGAAATGGGTGGGAGGGCTGCGGCGAGAGGAGGTGACTTGTGCCGTGGGGGTGGGTTTCAGCGGTGCTGCCGCCCCCTGCCCACCTGCAGTCCTGCCAGGGGGCTCTGGGACCCCAGAAGTTTTCTTCGGTGCTTCCTAGCATCACTCTTCCCTCTTCCTATGGTCTGCATCCCTACTGGAGACAGTTGCTTAGGAACAGGCTCCTTCTTCTTTGATTTTATAATATTTTTTAATGTGGAGATATGCAGCCCCCCCAGACCCCGAGCCGTGCCCCACGCCTGGGGTGCAGCTGGGATGCCCGGCAGAGTAACAAACGCGTGCTGGTGCAGCCAGAGCTGGGGACAGGACCAGGGGGGCACGCTTCGCCCCTTCTTGCTGTGCTTCAGCCCCCCCAAACTGCAGCAGCACCCCCAGGTGGGGCTTGAGAATTAATTCCTTGGGGCTGCTTGCTGGGGGGATTGTTTTCCTCCTCTGATGAAGAGCCCCGGGTCGCTGGCAATGTCGCCAGCCTATTTTTGCGCTGCTCTCCCTAGCAAGAGCGCCAGGAGGAAAGGGAAACAGAAGCCACAGGATGCGCCGTTATAAGAGGAACTTTCCCCAAATAGAAGCTCTTCACAGCTTTTGCACGAGGCGTCAGCAGCTCTTAATGCTGGATGAAGCTGTGAATTCGGCATGAGGAGCCGGGCCTGTCAATGTTTCACGTTCGCGTGGGGCTGGCCCCGCATGCCCAGAAATTCGCGGGGGGAGGCAGCAGGACGGGCAGACAGACGTGTCGGCCGTGGTCTCTGCACCAAACCGGGCGGCAAAGCCGATGCCTCCCAGCTGCAGGATGGAAAAATCCTGCATGCGGGCACCGGGATCTTGAATTTTGCCCTGGTTTGGTTTCTGGTTGCAAAAGATGTGCCCGGAGAGCCCCAGGTGCTCATCAGCTCTGCGCTGGGGCGAAGGGGGGGATATTTTGCTTGTGTAATGCTTTGCGTTTTCCCAGAGTGCGTGGCTCCTTCTGGGTTTAAATATTTATAAACTGAGCAATAAATCCCTGAAATCCTGCAGCAGTGCTGGTGGCAGGACGTTACCACCTGCAGCGTATCAGGTGGCAGCATTTTGGGGCTGGAAGATGGGATCCAGGCAGGTGGATACAGGGAATTTCCAGGGAACCCCGAGCTCTCCGTGCCCCCCCAGTCTCCTGGCTCAGAGATAAGCCCCGGTGTGCTGGTGGGACAGGGGATGAAAGGTGCAGGAAGGCTCCTTTTGCTTGTTTTAGACCTTCCCTCGGCCAGCGAGGGGCACGGCCAGGTGCTGATGGGGCTGGGGGGTCCACGCGGGTGCTTGGGGCACCCACCCTGGGCCAGCAGCCCCTTGTAGCATCATCCAGGTGGAGAAGCTGCAGGGTTCGGGGCTCTCAGAGCAGGGAAATGGAGGGGGGACTCCATTTGCTCTCGATGGGAGGGTCGCGGGAAGGACCCCGCAGCACGGGGGGGCCTGGAGCAGCGTTTCCTGCTCCCCGCGTGTCGGCTGGCTTTGCCGGGAGCGAAGCTCAGGCTCGCCCCACCTCTGCCCTGGACTCTGCCCGGCCTCCTTGGGAGGCTCAGCCCCAGGCTCCCGCATTGCTCAGCCTGACACCGCTGAGCCGGGGACTGGAGCAGGGCAGGAGAGCCCCCGTGCCGGGGTGCGTGGTGAAGGCGGTGGCACGGGGAGGGCAGAGCCGGCAGTGCGGTGCAGGGACGGCGGGCAGAGCTGCTCCGGATGAGGCCACATCTCCCCATGGCATCCTCCTCCCTGGCCAGGTAGCCGCACAGGGGTTCCTGTCCTCGGGGTAGGTGAAGGCACCTTTGGAGGTGAAGGCACCTTTGGAGCATCCCCACAGAGCCCCCTGCCCTCTCCTTTCAGAGGCTGCCAAGAGGAAGAGATGGACACCCAGGGGAAAGGCAGCCCCGCCGCGAAGATGACCGCGATGGCTCACAGCCTGTAAGTACCCGCGTCCTCCAGCCGGGCCGGGCACCGCGCTCTGCCCGCTTGCTTCCTCCGGGCATGTTCTCCGGGGGACTTTGCTCTTTGCTCCCTTGGCACAGAAGCCACCGTGATGTCCCCGGTCCGCGGGCAGACCAGGCAGATAACTCGCAGCACAGCTTGGGAGGAGGCTGGGGGTCCCCTCGGAGGGGGGAAGAAGGGGCAGGAGGATGCTATGGGGTGGAAAGGGGAGCTTGCTCCCGGGGGGTGAGCTCCGCTGAGCCCCAGCGCTCAGCCGGTGGGTTTGGAGCTGTTTGCCTGGGAGTGAGGGTGATTAGGAAGCCAGGCAGATGGGAGCCCTTCGGGACAAGTTCACGAGGCTTAAACGGGAGAAGTTTTAATTACAGCAGCAGTGCTGGGGGAGGGCAGCCGGGGGCTCGCGGGGCAGCGATGGGATGCAGAGAGCAGCGAGCTGGGGTCCTCCTTCCACCCCCCGGGCACGATGTGAGCTGCGAGGAACATCCCTGCGCCACGGGTCCTGCTCTCTGGCTGCCGTGGGGCTCTGCAGCAGAGAGGGGCACCGGCCCCACGCCAGGCTCCGAGCCCCCTTCCCCTTCCCCGTCCCCTCCCTGGTGCCTCCCAGCGAAGCCTCCTGCCAGGAGAGAGGCCGGGACTGCAGCAGCCCGCGGAGGCTGTGCAAGCACCCGGGTGTTTCGCCTGGAAGTCACAATTGTGCTTTTGTTTTGCATAAAAGGGAGGGGGGGGTTCATTTGGGAATTCGGCTGACCATAAAGCTGCCAGGAACTTTTTATGCCACAATTAAGCACCTGCTACGACAGAGCAAATAAGCCAAATCATGCGGCTGGCAAACAAGCTTTACGTGTTCCTTCCCCGTGACCCACTCGAAGGAGAGGAAAGCGAAAAGCTGCAGCTCAGCAGCTTGCAGCTCCCGTTGCAGGGGAATTAATAGCTTTGCCGCGAAGCCGACAGCTCGGCCGCTGGCTGGCGGTGCCGGGGGCACAGCACCAGTGCTGGGAGCCACCTATGCCCGGACAAAAAGCCGAAGGGACCCCCCCCCCTCCCCAAATAAGCGACCCCATCTCCTTCTGCNGGGCGGGGGGGGGGTGACGCTGGGGGGCCCAGCAAGGTGCGAGGCGAGGCGGGCGCAGGGGTTTTGACGCCGGCTGACGCGGCGTTGCATCAGTGCCAGGGCTGCTGGCTGGCCCCGGCCCAGCGCAAAGGGAGCCGGGGTG
>VXAA01005207.1:6789-19285 GCA_013399115.1 Anseranas semipalmata
TCTGTGGTAGTTACAAGTAAATGAGTGGTTGTGACCTGCCGGAGTGGGAAGCCCCAGCTGTGCTTAGGAGCAGCTTGTTTGAATGATAATGAGGGTTTTCAGATAGGCTGTTGGCCTCTCTGCTGGAGGAAGACATGTCAGTGATGGATGATTCTGTGTTCCCAAACTTCACTTCCCAGCTGCCTGCAGAGCAGCCTCACCTCTGAGTGAGTGCAAGATGGTCATCCCAGCTCTGAGCTATCCTTGGTCCCTGAGCAGGGAAGGGCAGCTGGGCCTGAGAACCTGAGGAGGCAAAGCCCATGGAGGATTCTTTCCCACCACCCATGGAACCACTTTCCTTGCAAAAGACATGTGCAAAGTGGCCCCAACCTCCCAGCAGTGCTGTTCGCTAGAAGACTCTGTGTCCTGATGCCCTGACAAGGGGGCAACTCTACCAGCCACTGGTGCACTGACCTGGTATCACAGAACAGCCCTGGCCAGCAAGCGCCTGCCTTTTTGCGCTGCAAGGTTGTGAGAAAGGCCCTTTACAGCTTGGGTAATCTCCATCTAGGTGCAGCAGACGTGCACCCCTAGGTCACCATGGCTTCCCAGTCTCACTGTGCAAAAGGGGACAGAAGTATTGAGTGACCCTTTGGTTGCCACCCTGCAATGCTAGGTATCCTATTGCAGCACACAAATCTGTGGCCAGATGCCCTCTCACCATCCCTTTCCATGGGAAATTTAAATAATGATGGTTAAACAATAAACATATAAACATTTTTCATCACATCAGAGCTGGTTTCCTTTCTTATGTAGTCTCTGAAGCAGGTTTTTGTCCCTGAATTTTTTCTGCATTTCCAATTGCTATAGTTTGATCCAGTGGCCTTTCTGCATCTGTTTTAGACTCTTACAATCTATTTCCCTCTCAATCAATTCCTCCCTCTCCTGGCAGCACACTAGCTACAGCCAAGTTGTCTGATTTTAAGCTTTCATTAAACAACATTACAGCAGGCATCAACCTCAGTTTCTAATGTGCCTGGTTTGTAATTTTGTGCAACCAGAAAGAATTATGAACTAGGATCTCCCATGTTTTTTTTTGTTTGTTTGTTTGTTTTTTTAAGGTTGCCTTTTTTAAGGTTTTGATAACAATTTACGGGCCCTGAACACAAAGTAATGTGTTTAATATTGTATACTTTATGCAAATATTGATACTTTCAACAATCAAAGTACTTTTTCTACAGTTGACACCCAAATCAACAGATCCCAGTTTGATATGTCAGAACTCATTCAGCAATTGCACTTTCTAGAAAGACCACTTCTGGGTTGTGGTTACAATAGTCCTGAAATAGTATATAATTTTGTTTCTTCATAAATAGTTCTCTGTCAACCCTCTTGAAGGGATCAGAACATGCATATCAGCAATATTATGTTTGCTCTTTACCATCATTTTCCTTCTTCTGTATTGCCTCTTTCAAGTGGATTGAGTGTTTTCAGCCTCACAGTAGCTTTTTCCTTTCCTTAAACCAAAGCAATTCACAGTTTTATGTTACCTTCCATCAAATTCACATATGCATGGGATCCCAGGCGATTAATTAAGGTTTAGTTGGAAGAATTCCACGTGACTGTATTTTCCTTCTAATTTTCATAGACTAACTTCAGAGAGGCCATTAGCTCAGGCACCAGATCTAACCAGAAGAATTGGTTTAATTTTGTAAGAATTTTTATTCAGTATAATTGTCCCTGAACATAGACGTCTTTCCATCAATTCCAACTAGTAAAGCTTGTGAGGTTCTTGTGCTGCCACACCTCTCTGTATGATATATTTTGCAGGTACACTACACCCTCCTCTAATTTATTTCTTTATATGTACCATCCATTCACAATATCAGCCAGAAGTGTATGCTCTGTACATGTTCATTGGAAATCTATCTAGTCTGTTAAACAGAGAAGACGCTGCTTATATCGAAGCTGGCTCCCCACTTGATGCATTCATTAATGCCTGCAGTGTTATTCCATTTGCCTTCATAGTCTTTTCATTTCTTCTTCATATTCTGCTTTTGTAGTTCTGACTCAGTATCATATACACTTCCTCCAGAATAGTCTGTCTCAGGTTTACATGGCAGCATTCTTCTATCTATGTTTAAATGTATAATTTTCCTCATCATGTTTTCAGTTTGGAGGTCTCTTGATCTGCATTACAATGTTGCCTTGAGGGTGGAATTCAACAAGTCATCCAAAATCAAGTATTTATTCAAATCTTAGGTCCCTTATGATCACTGTAAATTTTCCCCTTTTTTCTGTGTCATGTTACTTTCTATAGCCAACACCCATAATAACTGGCTTGTTTTTCATCACCTAATCTACTAAGCATATTTGATGTCCTAATTTATGGATTTTATTAATGTCGATATTAATTAATTACCAGACCTTGATAGAAAATCTATCCTGTGATCCTCTGTGTTGTCCATTTTGCTGTTCTTGCTTTCACCCAGAGACAAAAATGTGGTTTGAATCTTTTTTATTTAGTAGCTTACGGGAGAGTTCCAGGTTGCATCGCCATGTACTTGTGTTGGTTGCAGATGTTGCCTGTTTCTGTTGATGACTGATGGCCTCTTTTGAGTTTGTGTTTAATTTCAAGACTATGCTGGTGCTTAGAAGTAAGGTGTATGCACATACAGTGCATTCACATGTACTGGAATACAGTCTTGCAAGAGGAAGAGAGAGCAAGATCTCTCAATCTTTTCTTTCAGAGACCAACATATCTCTGTGAACAGCCCAGCTTGTAGTGCTGGGACGGTACTGGAGAGGCATGACCCCACACAGTCTGCTAGACCAGCAAGCTGCAGAGATGTGCATGGGTCTGGCACATCTTTATCTTGCTCTATTGGGTTGTCCTCACTATGTACTGCCCTTCCAGCTTTTAGATCAGCCTCAGACTGCAGGCTCTGGTCCCCCTTTGCTTAACTGGAAAGTGCTCCTGGCCTGTTACTCTTGTGCTAGGCTTCAGATCACACACTCTTTTGGTTCTTCTCTCTCAGGTTTTCCTGAGAATGGAGTTTGGGTTGGGGCATACAAGTACTCAACAGACAGGACAGTGTGGCCTCTCTCCCACCTATTGCACTCTAAGCTCCACTATGTCACTTCCCTAGAAAGAGAGATCCATTCCCAGGACTGTAGGAAGCCTCAGTAGGGACATAAATTTGGCAGTAGTAGAGTAGATGTTAGTAACTACAGAGATTTAACCATGTGGAACACCATGGGTCTGACAGGGAATGCCAGCACTGGGGATGGAAGGGTCTGCAAGGCAATACTGGGGGACCTACAGGGAAAGCAAGGGGCAAGGGAGTGGTTTGCTGTCCTTATGGGTGCAGGCTGGACTCAATCCACAGTGAGGAAGCATACTCCCAAGTACCACCATCTCTCTGTTCCGCATACGTCATTTTATCAAAAACAACATGACATCTGCTCAAGGAAGAGTCATTTGACTTCCTACTCACAACTTCCTGAAGGTAAAGCAGGGAACTCTGAAAAGGGGAGAGGGTCATATTCCATAAATGTGGCAGAAAGCAGAGCAAAGAAATAGAGAAGGGAGCAGACACAGGAATAGGGGAACTTTCTGGAGAAAGAGAAGACTAGCCTGAAAGGTCTGTGTGAATGCAGCAGCAAGCCAAGTTAATGCAGGGAAGCAGCAGGCTGGCTGGGGAGAGATTTTTCTATGTTCTGTTTGCCTTTCACAATATTATAAATTCAGGTTCTGTCTGGACCTGGAGACTGTCTGGAGGCCAGAGGGCACTGCAGCTGCCAGCAGACCATGAGGTGAAGGAGAGGCAAAACAGATCCTCTGTGTTGAGCCAGGCACAGAAGAGGGCTCAGTAAGGAAAGAAAAAGCCCAGCCTGGCACCAGACTATGTGCTCAGCCTTACAGCAAGACGGGCTGCCTTGAGAGGGACAAATCCCTGGGGAAGTGGGTTGGGACTGAGAGCAGGCTGTATGCAGATATAGTTGGGCAACCACAGGGCTCAGGGCTGCACAGAGAAGGGAGAGGTATTGGCCATGCTAGTCTTGGATNCAGAACTCTCTGCAGGCCACATCTCTCCTATGCCTGCTGCTGCCAGTCCCCAGCTAAAGTCTGCCCAGCACCATTAGCTCAGGCCATCTTGGCACGAACTGTCCTCCTCACTAATTTAATGAGCTCCCAGCTTAATGCATGGCAAATTCTGACATAAATAAAATAAAATGTGTCAAAGTGGAGCTTCTTCCAATTACAATTCATTAGCAAGCTCTGAGCCACTGGTCTGACCACAATCAATAATCCTGGTTGGGAAAAAGCAATTTATAACCCTCCCCAGGCATCTCAGGAGGAGACAGGCCAGCCTCACACCAGCATGGTCTGAGCAGGGCCTGCCTCCTGCAGTAGGGTCCCACATGGGTCCCACCTGGCTCCGGCCTGTATTTGTGGCATGGGAGTAAGGACATGTCTTTCTCCCTCCCCTGGTCCCTCCATGATGTAGGAATGCACCTGCTGTTGGGATCAGTGTGACCTGGCATGTGTTGGCCATAGCAGGACATGAGCTCCTGACAGCTTAATGGGGACCTGCCTGGGCTCCCCACATACCCTCTTTTTCTAGAAGCTGTTGTAAGACTGAGCAGCTGATGTCATGTTCAGGCATCTCGCTGTTTTAGTCCATTGCCTTCTCCTAGACAGGGAAGGAGCAGACCCCTCCATCCCTCCTGAACATCCCAATTACTCGAGGAGATGCCAGATCAGGGTGGACAGATCCCAGGAGCTTGAGCCAGCCCCTGGATTTAATATGCAGCCTTTGGAGCTCATAGCCCAGACTGGGGCAATCTGCTCTGGAGAGTGAACCAGCACTGGGGCCTGGCTGAAGCAGAGCCTGCCCTGCCCTTTTAGGCTGCCCTTTCTGGGCATACTGCCTGCAGGGCTTGCAGTACCCAGCAGCTGCAGAAAGTCATCTGTGAACAGCTGTGAAGGAGGCAGTGTAGTTACACTTTATTCATGGTGGCATCTGCCAATGGATCTTATGGTTATAGCGCAGAAGAAGGCTCAGGGCATCCTTCCACCAAAGCTGTCCAGGGCAGCTGTGAGTACGGGAAAGAGCCCTCCCAGATAGTGTGAAGTCTTGTGGGGGCTGTGGTGCTGTGTGATGGATGCTGACTGTGGGGATGAGTGCTCTGGCCCCCACCTGTGTGCTCTGAGAGGTGCCTATCCTGGAGTAAAATGCACATGCAGCTGTTCGTCATCCCCTGGCCACCACCTTCTTGGAAAGCACTGGAAAAGCTTTTGGCCATTTTCTATTGCTATGGCCACTGGGGTTAGGTTTGTAAGCAGGACTGAGTGGCCTGAACTTTTGTGAGTGGGACCATTTTGTACGGTGGCTTTGACACGGCCCTCTCTGCTACTCAGGTTGTTTGGAGGTTTTGGATATCAGAGATGGAGCCAGAAAGATCAAAGCTGGTGTGGCCAAAAGCAAATTTTTGTCAAGAGGGAGGATCCAGTGGGGAAGTGTCTCCTTGGAAAGCTACAGTCACTCTGTGAAGCACATTGTGCCAAGGTGGGCTTGTAGACATGGAATTTCTGCTTGTCCCCCAGCAAGCACTCCCTGCTTGGTACTGGTTTCACAGACCAAAAGCCATTGCAAACTATGGTGTCCTGGCTGTCCTTGGGCAGTGCTGGATCCATCCAAGGGTATTGTGCCAGCTCTCCTGGCTGACCACTGGGGTAACTCACTGCATAAAGTTCTAAGATGCCTCCTGCCTGCTCCTATATGTCCTGCCTACAGACTCTACAAATGCTCCTGCTCTCTCTCCCCTGGGGTTCCTTGCAGCAGCTTGAATTACCCTTGCACTGCAGCCCTGACCCACCATGTCTCCTTGTGCATGTTCCTCTAGCAGATCCCTGCAGGTGACAGACAGGGAGAATACTGGAGCTGTTTTGAGAAAAGTAAGGCCTATGATATGGAGAAAACTGGACCAAACCAACATGGGTGTTGTCTGGGCAGAGGGACAGGTCTCCAACAACCTAAATGAAGGGACAACCTAAATGACGGGCTGCCTCCTGCAGCCCTCTCCAGAGCATTGTGTGTGTCCACCGACACCTACCAGAATCACACTTCAGGGAAGCCTGGCATGTGCCATGCAGAGCTCTGCAAGGGGAGCTTGGCATGGAGCATCCTTTCCTCTGCAGCTGTTCTCAGCCTGCAGGAGCCCTTCAAGAGCCTATTAGGCCTTCTCAGTCACAGCAAACTTGTAAGAGATGAGTGGAGGGGACTGAATGTAGGCAGACGTTTAATGGAGATGGAGCTCAGAGTAAATTGGCAGCTTTGCTGGAAAGGCTGTGATTCCTGGAGGTACTAGGAATGGGACCAGGAGGGAACTTGTCTCCAGCTGCATGCAGTGAGAAGACCATGGCATTCTGCACACAGCTGGGATAGGAACCTTTTACAGATGATGCTGAAAAATAGTGGAGAAAACTTAGTTCTCACATCTCTCAGATGTGAGAGAGGATGGTCTGACTTGTCCCTAGTTTGAATTCAACAAGGGCTGAACAGCTTCCAGTCTAAGTTCAGCTGTTCTTGGCACTGTTAAGGTTCAGCTTGGCCCGGAGCAATTCTGGATTCATTCTGCACTGAATCTATCAATATTTTACAATAGTACTCAGGCTCAGTTCAGGTTCAAGAGGAAAGGAGCAATTCATACAGGTTGTTGTTGTATTGTCTAGAACTAAGGCTCAGATTTTAAAAGTGAAGGTGGTTAAATTTAGGTACAAAGTCCTTGGAAAATGGTGGTATCTCCTGCTAAAGAGGTCTTCAGGTCTTAATTAAATGACTTTCAGCAACATACATCTTGGCCAATCATGTGATAAGTAGGTACATAGCCCAAATGATATGGGAGGTCAGTCTATATGATCTGCTTGTCCCTTCTGGCATTAAGTACCATGACACTGTCAATGCGTAGGGGTGTTCCCAAGAGACTGAGGGAAAGTGGGATGGGTTGCAATCTCAGACCTTCCCATACTGCATGTTTTCAATTTGTTACCTCCAAACACAGGGCTTTGCTCTGCTGTTCTTAATAGTCCCATTGTGTTTGAGTTTAGGCAGTTAACGTTTAATCTTCTTACTGAAGATTTTGTTCAGGCATTTCCAAATTTAATGCTTGATTTAGATTAAATGTGATGATCAGGATAGATCTTGAACATGACACCAGTAGCTTTCTAGGTGCACTTTGGTCCTCTATTCCTCCCCAAAATAGCATATATTAGGGATGCAGCCCATGCTGCCAGACGAAGTTTTTCCTTTCTGGCCTTTCTGGCACAGGGATGTATTTTTTTTTTTCCCCAGACTCTAGCATACAAAGTGTTCACTGCCAAATTACAGATACAAAAAAAAAAAAAAAAAAAGCGGTGCCAAGAAACTTTGTTTAAGAAAAGTTTGTTAGAGGTGGAAAGTTTTTTGAATGAAGTATATTCCATCTCCAAAATGTACCTACTTTGACCCTGGACCTGACAGGTACAGATCCATATAACAGAAGGTTTCTGTGCTGTGCTCTCTCAAGATGCTTATATCATCTGCTGAAGCCTCTGAGATAGGTTCATTTTTGCAGCAAGTTACTCTGGAATGATTCTTCTCCTTTATTAGATCAGCCAAAAGTGCTGTGAGTTCTCCCTGAGTGCTACTGAAGAGAACAGCAGTAGGTTTATCCAAGCTTGTTGGAGGAATGAATTACTTAGAAATGTGTGGATTCTTCTGTGACTATACCCCCAAATTACAAAAAAAAAATAAATAAAAAAAAATAAAAATAAAAAAGTAGCTTCTTTGAAGCAAATGATTCGAAAACACTTTTCTGAAGCCAAAAAGCATGGAGGGGAAATACCACTTTGAACAATTCTTTCAGAAATGAAGTATTAGGGAAGCGGAACAGCTTAAGGCAGGACATGTCTCATTTACACATGGCTGTGCTCCATGAATGCAGGGAGACTGATCCCACTGCACAAGGGAAATTTAAAGGTGCATGCGTTAAACCATGCAGTCTGTTAAATTGTGGAGTCACTGCTGTGACTCCGGCATGGCATCAGCAGAGAGCCAGTAGCACAACCGAGGCATGGAGCATTGTTAAAAAAACAGCAACGCAACAATTGTCAGCTCTAAATTATGATCTGGGCAGCAGCTGCAGATGCCATCAGCAATTTACTTTCCAGAGGGAAAGTGCTCAGCACTTACAAACATCACATTCACGTTAAAGTGTCTAGAGTCAGATGCCCAAAACCAAAAGCATACTGACACAGCGTGCCTAGTTTGAAGTGGGCTAAAGCATGTGGCTGAACATGTTGCAGCCAGTATCTGTCATCAACAAGACACAAAAAGCTTGCAGACACCCTTAGAAAAACTTTCAAAGATGTCCCAGGCTGAGGGAGAAGAGGCAAGGGCTAGAAGAGACTTGAAAATCCCCCAGGGAGGCAGGATCCAGCATATCTGCATTACCTCTTAAAAGCCATCATGCTTTCATGCAATTTTTGTTCTACTGGTTTTCAAACAAATTTTAATTGAGAAATTACTACAAATTAATAGGTGAATAAATTAGTTCTATTTTTTTTTCCTTGATCTAAACCTTGTATTTCCCTGGTATGCTTTCAGTTTAGGTGTTTTCTAAAATGGTTTTCATTCATTTTCACTCTGCTGTTGCAATACTACTAATTGGTAACTGAAGCTGTTTGATGGGATATATCAAACATTTCAAAATACCTATATTTCAAAACAGAAAAAGAATAACACCCCCAAATATCACAGTTTTTAAAAAGCAAATGCAGCAAAAACTTAGTGAAATCATTTTCTTAAAATATATTGAAAATATCATGATTTTGAAAACAAATCTTTCTCACAGAAATAGTTGCTTTCGGAAAGGATGCAATGCTAGATTAAAACATCCTGACAAACTCTAATTGTAGGGAGGTGTGTAACTATACAATAACTGCTCAGACAGGAGGTCTTCAGCACATGGCTTAAATTTCCCTGGGAACAAGCATTTGCAGCAGCAGGTGTTACTTGTATTTCCCTGTCAGGCCCACCTCACTCTATGTGTGTAGGATGATTTCTTCTCCAAATGGCAGGCATTTATTTTTGTCCCTATTGGTTGCTGTGTGGTTCTGCACTGAGCATCCAAACTCTGCCCTGATGGAGGATGAGCTCCTGCAGTCTCTATTGACACCATCACGTCTGATTTCCCCAGTAACGTCTTACATACTCTGACACAGACTCCTGTAACCATAGATACACACAAGCAGTGCACAGCAACACTTTCCCATGTTTTTCTCTTAGATGCCGTCAGCCTCCTCAGGTATGCAGTGGCTTGGGCTGCTCCCAGAGCAAGGCATTCTCTCTGCTGGGCTCAATTTTTTAAGCAAATAGAAACTGTGAATTGTACAACTGAAGTTAAGCAGCCCTTTTCTAAGCCATGGGGGGTGGGGGAGGTGCACACTATTAAAGCTGATATTTGCTCTAAGCTTCCTACTGCCTTTGAAGCAAAGGCCTCTGTCTCACCAATGGGCACCTCTTCCCATCTAATGAGAATCCCAGAACAAACTTCTGACCCAAGCTCTGCCTTGACACATGCAGCTGAGCAGCTACACTCCTCTCTTCTGGGAAGCCAGTCCTTCCAGACTCAGAGCAGGATGAAAGAAAGGATGGGGGAATGAATAAGTGCAGTAGAAGCTCTGCTGTGCTGCACATGGGTTTTTAGAAGCTGCAGACAATTTCCCTCTGTGATTTGAAGGGCAAATATCACCAGCGTGTCCCAAAGAGTGTGCCAGCAAGAACCTCCCTTCAGCTCTGAACCCAGTCAGCCCCCTAAGAGCTTTGGAGGGTCTTCCAAAAAAAACAGGGCTCTTCATGTTCCCTCCAGTGTTGGAGACAGAGATTAAGGCTCCCCAGGTCCCAGTAGGAATGATTTGTCTTAGATACATCATGTGCAGAAATATGCTCTCTGGGTAAAACTAGTAGGGACCTGCAGGAAGTGTGAATTTTGTAGCAGCTGTGACTCATCCTGGTCTTGGCAAGTGCTATAGGGACAGATCTCAAATGGCCCCAGAGCTTGTATGGAGCAGATGCCAGCCCTCAAGGATGCTGGGGAGAAGTAGGGGGCAGGTGATGTGGGTCCTGCTTTTGCTGTTTTCCAGCTATATCTTGTCCCTGCACCTCCTCCCAAAGAATGTGCAGCCTCTGCAATGCCTGGGAGGTGCAAGAGCAGCTGGAAGAGGAATTAGGGTATGATTTAGTCTGAACACATTATGGTCATTCCTGCCTCTAGCTTAAGCGCCTGCCCCAGCCTCTAGACCAGGTTGTCGTGGTAACCCCTTTGCAGTCTCAGAATTTTCCTACCCTTGGTGGCACAGATACAGCTGTGTTGCTCTGAGATCACTGGTTTTCAAAGCAGGCCCTGGGACTGCATCTACAACCTCTGTAGTGGGTGAGTGCTGATGCTTTTTTCCTCCCCTCCACCTGCAGTATTGTGGCGTGCTGTGCATGGCTGGAAGATACCCCATTTCCAAGGACCTCACCACCTGCACTGCCTGCCACAGCAAAGTGGTCTGCTGGCAGGCATCGGGGCAGGGGAGGGAGAGAAGGTGGTGCCTTTGCCTGCTCTCAAAGCTGAAGGAACGTGAGGGAGGAAAACACAGCCTGCCTGCCCTCCCAAAACCAAGTGTGTCTTCTCTGCTGAGTGCCTGCAGCATCCATTGGGCAGCACATAGGACCCATCCTAGGGAAAAGACCAACTCCAGGGAGCTGTGGTGCATCCAGCAGGATGGGCACACACCCCAGAGCCAGTATCTCCAGGGAAAGGAGAAGGCGGGAGTCCAACACAGCTGTGAGTGCTCAGTTGTGTGCTGTGGCTGGAGGTCCCACTATGGGTAACATTAGAAGAAACTTGAGTGAAACTTGACATAGCACTCTTTTGGACATAGGCCCAGGAGCATGGACTGAACACCCGCAGAAGTTATGCTGACCCCTGTCCTGCCCACCAGCAGTAGCCACAGCTTTGAATGCCCCTCTGATATACTTATTGCTCTGTATGTCTATTCTGTACCTTTGCAGAGGACAAAAGTCTATGTGAAATGTTCCAGCCTGAGAGGCAGCCAGGACAGGAGACAGCAACATGTGCAGGAGACTTGAGAGCTCAAAGCCCCTTTAGGCTGAAACAGAGAAAAGAGAGGTGGCCAGGGAGCATGGTCACCTTCTCTGTGTTTTATTCTTGGGATTGTGTGGAAAGCCAGTGCTGGTGAATTGCTCAGGAGAGCGGGGAGGGATGAATCCAGGCAGGGGATGGCTGTGGTGCAGTAGCAGCAACCGTGCTTTGGCTGCAGGGATGGTCTGACAGTGTGGCACTTAGCTACAGGGAACTGGGAGCTTGATCACTACACTCCTGCCTCCACTATTCCCAGTCCTGGCCCTGAAAGTCCCCCGGAGATGCCCCAGCAGGACAGGGGAGCTTTGCTAATCTTTGACAGCAAAGCATGCTCCCAGCTGAGAGCTGGTGCTGAACACAAGCAGCAGCAATGCTGCATCTGACAGGGATCTTCTCCTGACTGAAAAATCCTGTGGGGCCTTTGCCTGGATCTCTCTTGCCTGCACCAGCAGACCGGTCCACTTTAAGGCTGTGTCCCCTTCCCCAGCATCACCTGGGCCGTGCCTCCTCCCCTCTCCCTCTGCTGCCCATAGGTACCACCCACACCTTCCTTCTCTGACCACTGGTAGCCACATCACTCCCTTTGATCCCAATAGATTTTGTGGTACCCCTGGGACGCTCCTCTGTGGCTCCCTTGTACTATCCACTTTGCACAGCCACCCCTCCTCATGTTACCCTGCCTTCCAGCACCCTCCCTCAGGGCAACCATCCTTTGCAGAGCACCACCCCTTGTGCCCTCCTGTGCCCCTGTACTCCTCTGCACCTTCAAAGCACACTGCTCCCTGCCCCACAACCCCCACTCCTCTCCTGTGTCCCCACAGCAATCACTCAAGACATCACTTCACCCTGCATCTCCGCTCCTGTACATCCCCGCAGCACTGCATCCCTGTTTACTCCGAAGGCCTGGCCCTCTGCATCCTCATGGTCACTCCCCATGACACCATGACATTTGCATCACCCTGGCCATCCCAAGAGTACCACATGCACCTGCATCCACCTTCTCCCCTTCATTTCCACAACAACCCCATGGTACTACTCCTCCCTGCATCCTTGCCCCACCCTGCATCTCTAAGATCCTCCTGTAGCACCACACCCACTGCACCCCCCCCTCATCCTGCATCCCCATGGCTCCCTGGAAGATCACATTCCCCTGCATCATTCCCCCACCACATCCACCGCACGACAGCGCATCCCCCTGCGTTCCCCACAACCACTGCATCCCCATGGCCCGCTGGAGTACCACATCGCCGTGCATGTCGCACGCCCCCTGCATCCCCACTTTAGCACATCCCCCTGCAATCCCCCACCCCTCCGTTCCCCC
>VXAA01005207.1:19651-43561 GCA_013399115.1 Anseranas semipalmata
GCTCCCGGTGCCGGCCGCCCCCGGCCCCGCGCCGCTCCCTGCCCTACTCTGAGCCGCCTCCGGCGCCGGGTGCGGCTGCCGGGGGCATCGCCTGCCTGCGGTGCGCGCTGCAGAGAGGGGGGCCCGGAAAGGTGGGGTTGGCAGCGCTTCCCGGAGTCTGTGACAGCCCTTGGGGGGGGAAAGAGGTTTTGGAAGAAACATCGCTGCCACATCAGAAATTTAGAATGGGCCTTCTGGGAAAGGAGTCAAAAATAGGGAATTTCTGCAGCTGCTGAGAAACTGCTGATTTTGGAGTTCTTACAGCGGGAAGCAATGGGGTATTTGCAAAAGACCCCTTCACTGAAGGGCCTCAGAGAATATCCACCCTCTGGGTCTGGAGTGCTGGCATGAATTTGAGAAACTTCGAATTAAATTAAGTTGATTTCTCCCTTCTGGAGCTGTGGCTCTGTTCAGAAGCAGGGGAGAACTGCACAGAGCTTTGGGATAAAGGAATAATCCAAAGCGCAAAACCAGCCCTAGAAAGGAGCTGGTGAAATATAGATCTCAGCCCCCATCGGAAGAGTTGTAGCTGCAGGAGCTCTCCATGCGATGCTGGGAGTGTCAGTGAGCCCAGCCCATGGTAGAGGAAATTTGGCTCTCCCAAACCCTGGGAAGACAGTGGAAAGACTGGGCTTGGCACAGACAATTTTTGGTGCAGAGCCTCATGTTAAACAGGAGGGTAAAAGCTGTTGTCAGCAGTGACAGGTATGGATTTGACAGTGTCTATAGGCTCCCCAGCACTTGACTCCCAGCTTCAAATCCCTGCCATTGCTGGATCTATTCCGCTTTCTCTCAGCTATTATTCTTTGTCATAAATCTGCCCAAAAATAAAGGAGGCAAAATCCTTAGCATGGCAGGGCAGACCTGTTTGCAGTAGTAGGAGAAGTATGACTCTGGTTCTGTCTACTTGACAAGTCTCAGTCTCTGTGCATTGCAAATGCCTCGTCACCCCAAGCTCAGACTGTATGCTGTAACAAGGCATTCAAGGTCTGGCCTCTGATCACTTTGCCCAGTTTGATACCTGTCAGTTTGGGGCACAGATCTCAAGCTGAACAGAACCACTGCACCCAGCCAGAACTTGTTGTCCCAGTAACACTCAGGTTGGGGCTAGGCAGGCAAGGCAGCCTGATAGTGTTCCTTGCTGGTAATATCACTAGGAGCATGCCAGTCCTGGATTTGCAGCTGGGAGGTGGCAGAGTTGCAAACATCCTCCTGTTTTACTTTGTGGGTGGTTCTCGCAGTGTCGTGGTAGGGCTGGTGGATTGGGGCAGGAGCCAGTGGAGTAGGTAGGAGCCAGTGAGTAGTAGGAAAGGTGTGTACAGCCCTGGCTGCCACCAGGTTGTCCTGACAGGTGGATAGGGTGGAAGACAGCTCTGTCACAGTGTGCCTCTTGTTTTGCCTTTAGCAGTTCAGCCCTGGCTTGGTCCTTGCTGGCAGTAAATACCCAAACGTTTGGGCTCTTCCCCAAACCCCAGGGAATCCTTGGGGAGCCTCTGTGGGACATGTGCTCAGGACTGCTTCCCTTGTGTCTGGTCCCAGAAGGGGAAGGGACACTTGGCATCAACTCTGCAGGATGTAAGCACATTGCATGGGTAAAACACCCAGCCTGCAGGTCCCCTGGAAAGGATATGGAACTGCTCCAAGGATGCACAACCCCTGCTGTGCTGTCCGCCTGTTAAGCTGCTTCCCAGGCTGGGAGAGGCCAGTTGCTCTCATCAACATGCCATTCACCTGTTGAAGCTGGCACTGGCAGGGCAAGGTAGGAAAGTCTTGTGACCTTCATTACTGTGCATCTGCCAGAAAAATCTGCTCTTTTTTTTTCTAGTGCTTGGCAAGCTCTGCTGCACTGTCTTCAGCCTTGCTGGGGCAGCTTTCACAGTCCTCAGTGGGGGTGGAGAGGGCTGCACACCAGTGACCAGAACTTCCTTGGTGATTGTGGGAGAGGTCAGGGCTGGAGCAATGGCAGAACATGGGTGGATGCTGGAAAGCCAGCAGGATGCAGCCGTGGGCTTGTTTTGTTGGCTTTGTGGTTTGCTCACGGAAGCTGACATGGGTGGCAGAAACCAGTGGCATCCTCTGCCTCATAGCTCTGAACTACCTCATATTGCAAACTGACAGTAAATCCTGAGTCGATGTGTTTTCTGAATGGCTGCTCCTAGGATGAAAACACTGTTGGGCTGTCAGGCGCCTGGGAGCTGCTCTGATATTACTGCAAATATGCCTACAAAGTAAAATTGATGGATCAGAATCTAATATTCTGAAAGGGAACTTAATGGTCATTAGGCTGTTTCTTTCCTGCTTTGAGTGCAGATCTACTCCAACTAACTAAAGGTTTAAAGCTGTAAGGGCAAATGAAGAGGGCTGCCTGATGGGTGGCATGGCACCGGCTGCTCTGCGGCATGGGGCCAGAAGGTGGAGCAGAAGGGCATAGAGCAGGAGTTGGGGGACGCTGCTGAGAGGCCTGTGGCAGCAGCATGTGTACCTGCTACCTGCCAGGGCAGAGCTGTGGTGACCTGTAGAATGACCTGTAACTAGGGTCTGAAATGGTCATGTCTACAGGGATCAGCATCCCTGATGTCCCCTGGCTCTGGGCCTGCTCTCAGCAGTGTTCTACTTGTGGCTCTTAAGCCTGTGGACCCTTTTGAGTCCCAGACCTGCTGCTCAGCATTGCCTTGAGGTCCTTTTCATTGTGCTGTTGAGACAAGCAGACAAAACCCTTGGGCAGGACTCAGGATCTGCATGGGCCAAGAAAGCTGGCATAAACTCTCTCTGTCCTGGCCTGTCCCATCTTAGTCAGCTGGAGCAAGCTCCTTCCAGACTGTGCTGTGGCTCCTGGAGCTGCTCTATGGTCCTCTTCCCCGCATAGCTGATTGCCATTTAACTGTCTGCCAACTGATTTGTCTCAAATGCTGAAGGATCATGTTTGAGACCTGGACATGGGAGACTCACATCCTGTACTGATGTCATGCTTGACTAGTGTCACTGAACCTGCCACTCACACTCCTTTGGCCAGCAAGAAACCCAAGGAGAAAAGTCTGATGATTGTTCCCAAACAGTTGCATCTGTGATAATGCTAGTGTTGGATCTACCTCTCTGAGGTCTGTCTAGAAGACCAGTGGACACACCTTGAGCATCCTGAGGGGAGGACTTGTCAGACCATTCTGCATTTGCCCTCCAGCACAGGCTGAAGGTTTTTATTGTGTGGGGAGGCAGGATGCTGCTGTGAGGCTGGGACATAGCTGAAGTGTGGACCTGGAGCCTGGGAGGCTGCCAGGATCCAGCAATACAGATGTAGCCATGGATATTGATGGCCTCTCAAGCCCTCATTTGCCAGCTCTTTCTCTTCCTGTCCTGGCACTACTTAGAGCTGCCTGCCAGAGCCTACAGGGTCTCTTTAACCCTGACACCAAGGCAGAACTTTGGGAAGATTTTAAATGCTAAACCACTGTATTCGGAAGCATGCTTAGCTGCTCTTTGGGTGGCTTAGTCATGACTAAAGCTGCTCCCAGTTAATGTGATTGTTTAAGAGCAGGAGAGGTTTAAGCAGAGAGCGTTATGCCCACAAGAGAGCAATCACTTGAGTCCATTGAAAGGAACAAACAACCCCTGGGGGCTCCAAAATAGGCAGGATATGATTTGCTGAACTTCTCTTCCAGCCTCATTTAGGCTCTGTAGCACCAGACACCCCTGAACAGAGCTAGCAGACTGTAGAGCAAAAGCAAGATCTGTTCTTGTCCCATATTCCAGGGGTGTCGCAACTCACATGTGTGATCTCTGGGAGAAGGGAGGTGCTTTGGGCATGGGATGCTGTTGGTCTGTCTGGCAGTGTGCTAGCACTATTGTTGCACTGTTCGTTTTATCTTGCTTTACAGCAGAGGGTGCAATGATGTGGGTGCAATGAATTTGCTGCAACTTCACCTGCTTTTCTGCACCTCTGGGTGGGTTCTGAGGGTAAACTGTATCTGGTCTGGGTCTTCAGAGTTAGGGCTCTGAGGAGTCTCCTTCACCTTTAAGTATAATGGATTTTTCAAGGAACTTGGCTATCTCCAGGCCTGCATTAACACTCCTGTTCATTCCTTGCTGCAGGGTTCTGAACCTGCAAGGCAAAAAGGCAGTATGTGTGCTTGACACAGCTCTGGGTGCAGTGCCATCAGGATACTGAATTTGTTCTGCCTGTCATTGGTGCCAGGAGTCCTTTCAGCCCCACTTAATCTCGGAGGCTCAGGGAGCCATGGCACAGTGTTGATCACAACCACTGCAATCCAAGGTTCCATCTCCAGTCTATTCAGTATAACATGCGATAGCCTAAAAAGGAAAGCCTCAAAAAAAGGGAAGGAATTCATGCCACAGTGAAGCTGATGAGCTGATGGTCATCTTCAGCCTCGTCTTGACAGATGCAATGTGCTGGGGCAGCCTGCATGATGGATGGGCTGATGCTGTGGTGATGCAGTGGGGACAATACAGAAGTACCAGAGGACCCCTTGAAATGGAAGGTGGTAAAGTGCTGGTGGGGCCCCAGATTTGGGGCAGCACACACTCTTCTGCCCTTCCCTGAAGCAGCGTGGTCTGTGAGAGCAAGGCTCATGCAGACCTGATCTGGGATGCCCAGTCCCAATTCTGAACAGGGACGTGGGTACCACTCAGCCAGGACTGCCTACTACGGCCATTCTTTGAGCCCTGCAACCCTGCAAAACAGGCCTCGATGCATGCTAACTCCTTCAGAATCGCCACAGAACTGTGCCACTCAATCCAATCCATCCATCTTCCTCCAAAACTGCACTTTTAGCTGCCTTGACTGTGTCCCTTCCACCACAAGGGCCCTCTGGATATGCTGTGTCCTCAGCTTCTCTCCTTGGTCTTCTGTGTGGGCATTGGCAGAGAAATGCTTTCCTGTACTATGACGCACGTTGAATTTGCACTGCCAACCAGGGCTGTTAACCCAGCTCCCTTCTGGGAGCAAGGAAGGGTCAGCTGGCAGCGGCTGTTCCTCCCTGTTCCCCCTCCTGCAGCCTGGGCTCCACTCTTCCATTGTTGTCCACCCTGACAGGATGGGACACCCTGTCTTTGCTTCCACAGTGTCCAGGAGCTGGGGTGAAGGGTATGTCTGGACTTGCCTCTTTTCTGCTTGTTCAGCCCCATTTGCTAATGGTTCTGTCCCAAAGCATCACTGGTCAGTGGTCACTGTGGCAGTGGTCGAGGGATAAAGGGATAGTGCTGGCCATGGGAATATATTCCTAGCAGTTGTTTCTCTTTACAGCACAGATCAGGGTTGGAGCAGTGACTTGATGGCTTTGGAGGAACAGGGGAGCAGTGTGGGATCCAGGAGCCTGTGGTGGTGGGAATTTGTGTTGCCTCCAGCAGTCAGGGAGGTGTTGCCCACACACTTTCAGGGGTTGGTGTCTGTCAGGGATGTCTGCATGCTTTAGTGCTGGTTTTGCATAGGGGAAGGGCATGAGCAATGGGACCCTTGTCCACAGGGGCTGGATCTCCAGTATGGAGATGCCGAGATGCCAACATTCTTGTCGTGCTAGTTCCGGATGTGGGCAGTGCTGATCTCATATTCAGGCTCTTCAATGAGATGCTAGAGCAGCTTCCAGTCAGAGCGCTAGCTGGGGAGGCACAAGCTGGTTTTAGATTGGGGCATAGGGTTCCCAGGAGGGATTACAGGGCATGGTGGCCAGTGGCCAGAGGCCCCTTCCAGGGCCAAATTCCTAATTCCTGACTTGGAGAGGGACTTGCCCAGGGATAGGGCTAGATCACTGGGGGGGATAGTGTTGTCATAGCACCTGGATCTCACCATGGGTCTTTTTTCCATAGGCATTTCATGTGTCTTGGCTGACACCTGGCAGTAACAGCCCTTGGCTAGCTGGACCAGACCCCTGGATATGGGCTTGTGACCTGTGCCCATGTCCTGCAGGATGGGCAAGATCTGGCTGCCTCAGCTTCACTTATGGTCAGGAAGTGCTCCATGATGTGTGGCTCCATGTAGTCAGAGCCTTTTGCCTGGAGGAGCTCTTCCCCCTGGTTTGTGGTGCATGGGCTAAGACAGCAGGCTCTGGACACATGGAGAGTCAGAGCTGTCACCCATGGGGCTGGCTGTGCCAGGCTTGTGGTGTCTTCTGTGCTGTGGTGCTGGGAATGCTGCTGTGGGACAGTGTCTGCCAGGTTTGTGGTAGGGGGGACACTACCTGCCCCACTGGGACATATTTGGACTCTGTGTGTGTGACTGTCTCTGAGGGAGGGCACAGTAAATAATGTTCAGAGAAGCTCTCCCCCTCTACCTCCATTGGGTTGGCTGTAGCAGTCTGCAAGCATAGCCCATGCTTTGAGTGAGTGCCTGACAGGAAACAAAACAGGAACCTGTCTCCCCATGGTCCCAGATACAGGTGCAGGTTGTCCTTCTGTAGCACCAATGGTTGAAAATAACACCAGCTCTGAGCAGTAGCAGCAGCTGCCACTGTCACCCATGCTGAACCTCTGTCTGGGAAGGCTGCTGTCACATGCAGCTCAGCACTGGCTCCAGGGTCTGTTCAACACTTGCATTCAGCCTAAGAGCCCCAAACCAAAATGTGCAGCACTCAGAATCAAAGCTTGCTATTCACACCAGAGTCTGGGTGGGAATTGTGTTTGCCAAGACTTCCAAACCACAGATACTGCTGTGCAACATGTTCTTCTGCTGCTCCATCCTCAGATCTGGGCTCCTGAGCTGTCATGGGCAGTGCTCTCCACAGACTGGTCACACCTCAGTACAGCACACAGGTCTGTACGCACCCCTTGAGCTCTGCTTTACAGCTGCAGATGAACCTGGTAGCAGAAGATGGAGCTGTTGGCAACACTGTCTGGCCAGGACCCCCTGTGTGTGTTGGCGGATGGCATGCAAAACCATATTACTGTGGAGCAGAGGTGAATGAAACTCTTGGTTCCTACATTCAGGCCTGATCCTCCGAGTATGCAATTCAGTAGAGCTCCATTGGCTTCAGGTGAGCTGGGTGGACTGATGGAGGAAAGATTCTCCTGACTGGTGGGGTAGGCAGGCCCTTCAAAAGTAAAGCAGGCCCACAGTGGCAGTTGCAGAGAGCTTTTCTCCACACTTGCTCTGTCCTAGTGTGGAAAGGGCTGCAACTCCCCTCTCTCAGCTATGGGGAAGGACCAGGCTGCCTGTGGGTGTCACAGCTGACACCTATGAGGTTGGCAGGAAAGTAGTCCATTAGGCTGGCCTCATCACCCATCCCAGGTCCCAGAGAGACCCCCATGGGAAAGCAGAGAATGTCAATACTGAGAGAGATGGGGGTAGCGATATGGCCAATGCCAGGGATCAAACATCATGAGTTTAGCTCCCAAAATCCTGGGATGGGCTTAAAAATCCTTTTGCCTACAGAAGCAATCCAAGATGATGGGATCATGCTTTTCTACTGCAGCCATGAAACCCTCCCTTGTGTAATAATAACCAATACTCCTAGAGCCAGGAGCTGATACTAAAGCATTGTCTTTATAGTCCTCAGAGCTGCCAGAAAGAGCAGGATGACTGCTGTGTGTTCCAGATGCATGGGCTAAGGCAGCCCTCTCCTCCAGCTTTACAGTACTGCAATTGTCATGAAGAGCTGAGTGTTGTCCCTGCCTGTCCTTGTAGTTGCTTTGGTTTCTTGTGCTGCTGGAACTGAGAAGGATCTAGGTGACTTATTGTACCTCTGAGAATGAAGACTCATGCTATGCTTCATGTAGGATCTTCTCAGACTAGTCTGGGCTCAGCAGTGGGCTCAGAACTCCCTATGGGAGCTGCTCCATTGCATGGCATGGGGAGGCACACCTTGGCACTGGGTGACCTTGCACAGCCAGGCTCTCCTCCAAGCAATTCTTTTTTGCTGTTCTGTGACTTTTCATGTCCCATGAGAAACTATCATGTTTCTTTCCTAGGTGTATGCTTCCCCTCCAGCAGATGTTGCTGCTATCCTGGGAAGGCAGGAGGGATATAGGTAGGGGCAGGGAGTGAAGCCACAGGATTATGTGTATCTTTCTGGGGATCCATTGAGACAGAGGGCTTAATGACATAACAGATCTCGTGCAGCCTTATTTCTCTCTCCTGTAGATCCTGTGGGACCTACTTGCTCCCTAACTGCCTCTACTTCCTCTCCAAGCTTCTGAGTCCCCTGCAAACAGCAGTTACCTCACAGGCTATTTCTCCAAAAAAGTCGGCTGGAGGTGTTTCTCCCCAGAGGCTACATTACTCACAGTCCTCATTTCCACATCATCCGACTGCCTCCAAAATAGTCATCATCCCTGTTCCCTGTCATGAGGGTGTGTGGTTGTACAGGGCTGCTTCTTGTGGCAATAACCTCCTGTCCCCATCATGCAGCTCTCCTACCCCAGCTGCATGTTCCAGGCAGCAACAGCAAACCAGACCCACCACTGCAGCCTGCACCATCATCTGGCAAGTTGGCTCTGAAAGCATTTCTAAGTGCTGATGCTCTAAGCATATCAATTCTTCAGTGCATTAAATAAAATAAAGAAATAAATCCAAGGGGATAATAAACCAGAAAGTGATAGGCCAAGAACAGCATCAATAAATGGATAACCACTCAGCCTTCAGGGAGAAGCAGAGCCATTCATTGTTCTTCAGTGCACATCTGAGCAGAGACTGTCAGATATGCATACCCATAAAGATGTGCATACGTATTTGTGGCAGTACATATGTGCATGGTCACACACTGCTTCAGCAGCATGTGCAGAGACAGTTCTTCCACCCCCCCATTGTCCAAATTTTCAGTCACTGAGCTCCTGTGTGACCCAGCTTAAGGGGGTGTGGGATGAAGGCTCTGCTTGTGGGGTGTGAGATATTGGTGTGGTGCCAGCTCTGGCAATGCTCATGAAATTAAAGTGAAAAATCACTGTGAAGTCCACAGTTCTCTTCACTACCTTGCGGGAGAGGTTTTGCCTGTATTGCTGTATCTATCTCTTTCCAGCAGCCTGGTTTGTACCTACAAGTTTGGTTCTTGTTCATGTTGCTCTTTGTATATGCAATGGGATGAAGACAGAACCACCACAAACCCATGACCTCAGCACTGCCTAGGTCCTGTGAGTACCAAGCAACGTGCTGTTTCTAGCCCCTGCCAACATAAACGGGTTCAGCCATTTGTGTGCATTGAGCTGGTGGGCAGTGGGGATGGATGGGGGGGCTTGCATGCATCAGGCAGGGTCAGGGGCTGCACACAGGTTCTTGGTGTTTTGTACTAAGTCTGGAAGTGACAGAGTTGTTGGCACAGTTGGCCCTCAGCTGAGGCAGACATTTGCATAAGTTACTGGGAGTTGTGCTTACTGAACATGTGGTGCTTGGACAAGGTGGGCATGAACATAACACACCTCCTGGCAGGGATCAGGGACTGTGGGAAGATACCAAGGCAAGATTTAAGGGTGCTAGTTTCAGGCTGGGATAAATTTGCCAGCAGGTTATTCTGGATCTTGTAGGGTTGCCAGCTCTTGAGGCCAGATGGGGCTGCCCCAGAGAGCCATTTTCTTATGCTATGGTATGTTGCTTTTTAGTGTTTGTGTTGCCATGGTGTTTAGAGACTCAGCTGCAGTACAAGGTCCCACTGGAGAAAGGGTAAGATGCAGGCACAGATAAGGCAGTCCGCCGTGGAGAACTAGTGATCCAAAAGAACAGGGAGGCCTACAGGCCATCAAGGCAGGAGTGTAGAAACAAAGTAACAGGAAAGCTACTGCCTGCAGCCCCCACCAACCCTGGCACTCAGCCTCCTGTCAGCCCTGTCCTATCTCCTTGTTCATTTGTCCTGGCCCGTTTTGTATTATATTCTCTCTCTCCTGTGTTTGTCATACCTTCTGCATTCATTCACTGTGCCTTTGCTCCTGCTGGTTGGGTGTAACACGCTCCAGCTCTGCTTGCCCCAGAAGCCACCTGTGGCTCAGACAGTCTGCTTCATCCCTCCTCAATGCAGAGGGCTCCCCTACAAAGCCAAGTCTTCTGTGTGGGGGGCAGCTGGAGCTGGGCCAGCCCCATAGAGCTGCACCACATGGAAAATGCTCCTTATCGTGGGATATACCAGTAAATGCAGAGATGATTTCACAGGACCCTTTGTTGGTGCAGACAGTCTGCATTGCAGATTTGGGAGAGCTTGTCTTTAATTGTATCAAGCATGTGTGCTAACAAAGGGATTAAGGCCCGGAAGGGTGAGCAATGCAGACCAACTTTTCCTTTCCTGTATCAAGGTATTTTGTTTTGTAATATTCTTTGTCTCTCCTCTCCTTTCCCTCCCTTATTCCTGCCCTCTGCTTGGAACAGCCTCCTGGTTTCCTCCCCACTGGAATTCAGTGATGCTGATCCACATTCTGGATATGGGCTGTTTGTCTCAGGCCTCTTTCTCCCCCCAGCCAAGACTTCCTCCCCTTGCCTATTGATAGGGGGCCACAAGGCCACTTTACTTGAATGTGGGTACCATGTCACTGAGGTAGATGTACCTGTGACAGAGGAGAAGTGGAGTACCTTGCTGTGGTTGTATAGTTGATCAAAGCAAGGACAACAGAAAGGGTTTGCCTGGCCTTTCTACAGACTAATATCAGCTAGAGGAATAATGAGATCAAAAGGGCAAATCAGGGAGGATGGAGGGTGCTCAGGCCGTCCTGCTTGGTGTTCCCTCCCTCTAGCATGACCGTATTGGAAGCAATGCCCCTTTGGCTTCTGTTCCTGCTCTGTTTGATGTGTGAGCTGGACCTTGTTACTTTGAGAGAGGTAAGGACTCTTGTAGTTGTAGCACTGATGGAAGGGAGCTGACAGGACATGATAAGGTTCACAGCCAAATGTAGTGTAGTGCTTGTCTATCCTTGTGGTGGAGTGCAGAGCAGGGGTCACCACATCACTGCGTGTTTCCAGTTCTGTGGCCAGACAAAAGATTAACTTGGAGCAGTGACAGAGTTTGTTTCAGTTGGGCGACACATTTCCATCTGTCCTGGGACTGATCCTAAAGAATGTGGCACAATGTTTAACTCCTGCTTGGTTAGATGCAAATCCATTAGTGTGCTTCTAACTTTGGCCAGCAGTAAATGAGATGTTCCCTTCTCCCTCGTTCCTCAATTGTCCATTGGCAATTTAGAGCACTTCTCCTGCAAAGATCAGCGTGGTGGTTTCACACCGGTAGGTAGCTAAGCTCCACCATGATGCTCTCTCATTCCCCCTCCTCAAAAGAACAGGGGAACAAATGATGATAAAAAGCTCATGAGTTGAGATAAGGGCAGGCAGATCACTCACATGTTACCTTCATGGGCAAAACAGACTCAACATAAGGGAGATTAATATAATTTATTGCATATTGCATATTGCTAACAGACTCGAGCAGTGAGAACTAAATGCAAATCAAAACACGTTCCTCCAATCCACCCTCTTCTACCTCTTGCCTCTGAGTGGCGCAGGGGGACGGGGAATGGGGGTTGCTGTCAGTCCAGAACACTTCGTCTCTGCCGCTCCTTTGTGGTCACTCTCTTCCCCTGCTCCTGTGTTGGGTCCTTCCCATGGGATGCTGTCCTTCCCAAAATGATCCTACGTGGGCTTCCCACAGACTGCAGTTCTTCCAGAACCGCTTGAGTATGGGTCCGTACCCCAGGGTCCATCCTTCAGGTGCCAGCATTTGGGATAGAGACTACATGTGATTCTCTTTTCCAGAGAGAGCAGTCTCACCAGAGGACTCAGACCAGCCACCTGTCCTGGTGTGTTGACATGCCTCCAGGAGTGAGCACAGAGATGCATTTTTTTAGCTGTTACACAGCTGGGGAATCAAATCAAGAAGCAAAGACAAATGCTTGTCATTGAGATGGCACGGAGAGTCCTAGCACAGGGGGGCTTTTGCAATTAGCAAGGACTGTACAGACAGGACGAGATCTGCCCTGTGAGCTTATATATCCTGCACTGTGCCGGAGCCCAGCTCTATGACAACCTGCAGCACAAAGCAGGTAGGTGCATAGGACACAGGTCTCCACTGAGCATGGCCCCTCTCCGGCAGCACTGAGCTAATGGTTTGTAGCTGATGACAGGCAGTCCTGTCTCCCCTGTCTGACCCTGCCTGTTGTTTCTGCTCTGCACATGGCACATTACAGAGCAAGACTGGCACAGTGGATGTGGGAAGGGGGAAGTGTGTCTGACTACCAGTAGCAGTGGGCTGAAAGCATCTGGGGCATCCTTGTTTCCTGAGGTATCAGGGATGTTCCTTCCCTCCCACTGTACCCCATGCCATACTTCTCTGGCTTAGAGATACAGGTTTGACCCTTCAGGAATATAGGAATGAACCTGAATTTTCCCTCCCCATTGGGAAATGGCTGCAGTCACAGGACTCAGGACAAAAAGACATACAGCAAAACTCTCCAACATTGAGTGCTGACTTCAGAAAAGGGCTCTGGATGGTGAACCCCAAATAGGAGGAAACATCAGACAGGAGCTAAGTGCCTTTGATTGCTCTGCAACTGACTGCTCTGTGTTGTCTCCAGGGCAGGATGTGCTTCTAGTGAGTCTGGGCTCCTAACGTGGACATCCTATGTCTTCTGCAGGTCTGGTAGGCAGCCTGACATAAGGGTGCCTGACTTGTGACCCAGGTGAGAGAGGGCTTCAGGGATCCCTGTGCTGAGCTGAGAAGTAATATTGCTGCTTCAGCCCTCCAAGCCAGTGTCCCTACTCCTGAGAGGAGGGTAGTTTATGGTTTCCCCCTGATTTTGTATGCTGAGGTCCAGTGTGCAGAGTCCAGCTGGGAGAACAGCAGTGGGATGCAGAACTGTGTCTGTGGCAGCAGGATGATATATTCTTGGTGTCAATACTTGTGGGAATCAACCTGGGAAATGGCTGGGTCCATCTGGAATCCCTGGGTTTTGTGGTGAAGAGAGTATGTGTTTGCTTGGCTTCAGTGGGAACCTGCTTGCCTGAGCTCTCTCTGAAGTAGACCTTGAGGGAGGCAGGAGGGCTCTGTCAGGAGCTAATGCTGAGCTGTGGGAGTCAGGAATTGGGAAGGGCTTTGTGCACCAACCAACAAGTACTGGCAGATCAGAATGTCTTGATGGTGCTCCTACCAGATCTAGAGCAGTGGGGAGAGACTCAGTTGTAAGGCTGCTTTTGCCAATAGCTAACAGGACAGCTGAATATATAGGAACTAGCAAACTCTTGGGCTGAAGGCAATCTTTTGGTGCCTGTGGCAGATCCTCTGGGTTCATTACCACTGAGATATCTGCCAACAGCAGATGAATATAACAGGCATCATGAAGCACCAGGGCTATCTTTTGCACTCCCAAATAAGTTCACAGTACGGATTGAAGAGCCTTGCCCTGTGCCAGACATCTGAGCTATCAGTGGATTAGAAAAGCAAGCCCCTGGGTCTCCACGAGCACTAAAAAGCCAGCAGCCCAGGCAGAAGTGTTTAGCCTGGCTGTCCTGCTGGCATCACTCATCCCACCATTCCAAAACACATGCATCCCTGGCCATGGTGTCATGAACTGGAGAAGTCAAGGGCAGCTTTGGCTACAGCCTGGAGTAAGGAGGTGATGACAGCTCGGAAGGCTCTGCTTGAGCCTTTGCTGTGATCCAGAGTTGTGCTGTGTCTGTAGCAGGTTCATTATTGCCCCTAGTTCTGGCAACTGGTATCTCATGCCCACCCTGACACTCCAGCACAGCCCTGGAGTAGGCACTGGATCTGGTTAGACTCAAGAAGGTCAACAACACAGTAGCTCCCAGTTCCTTTGTCCATATGGCTCATTTGCTGCTTGTTTAAATATAGCTTGGCGTAGGGGAGTGCCTCAGATGCTGGAAACTGGTAAAAGTGAGATTCAATTAGCACCTTCCCTAAGGGAAGCAGAAATGGGATACCCTGGCTTCCTGCAGTTTCATCTCTCCTGCTGCTGCTGATAGGTAAAATTAGTTTGAGTTAGTAGCAGTCTGCTCCAGTCATGGGAACAGCATCGATTTATATGAGCTGGAGACCTAACCCTGGAATCAATCTGCATTTTTATCAGCTCACCTCAGCTGACGAGAGGTGTTTTGACACTGCTTTGGAGTAGCTCTGTTCTGGGATTGCTATTGTTGGCTGCCTCAGCTCATCTGCTTGGTCCTGCAGTGTCATGCACATGCTTACAAATATCTGGAGGGATTTTCTTCAAGTGAGAAGTCTCCCAGGGGACATGCAGTGTGGCTGTGCAGCCCTCACACTCACACTTTGCAGGTGTGTAAACAGTGACAATCCTTTGTGGTAGAGGTGGGGACCTCTTCCAGGCAGCCTTGAATAGGCTGATTCCAGCAAGGTTTTCTTGTACCTTCTCTTCCCCCCGCCCTCCCCTCCTGGTTCCACTTGCCTCTGAACTGAGTGTGCAGGGGATAAATTCCCAGAGCAACTTCCAAAGGCAGAGTGTTTGCTCTTTTTTTTTTTTTTTTTGAGATCTCTTAATGAGAGCAATTAGCATACATTTGCATTTGAAAACCTTATCGTCCCTTTGGATTTATTATTGAGTAGGGAGTATGGGTTGGAGAGTACTTGTCAGTCCCATGGCAGAAGAAGCTCTTACTATGCTGTTTCCGCAACTTGCCTCTTTGTAGGGATACCCTTGCTATGCAGTTTGTTTCCTGTGCTCCCTCCAGACCTGCTCTTTCCTGGTTGTTGTTTCTTCTCTTCTTGTTGCCTTCTGGGTTTGGCAGGAGCCACCTGGAGCTGGACGGAAACCAGAGCTGTCTCTGTTGGAATAGATGGGATAGTCCTCTCCGGTGGAGAGGTCTGAACAGATCTGTGAACCAGCAGCACGCCTGGACTTCTTATTTCAATGCAGGAGCTTTGTGAATTTAATACCAGAAGTCCTGTGTTCAACCTTGGTTCCCTGCCCTGTCCTAGAGAAAATGGTGGCATTTTATAGAAAGTTACAGTTTGTGATTGTGAGCAAGCTCCTGCAACCTCTGGAGTCTCTAATCCAACCTCCTGCTCAGAGCAGGGCTGGCTTCAAAGTTGAATTATGTTGCTATGCACCTTGTACTATAGATATTCTTCATTTCTCTGGTCCCTCCTCCAAAGCTGCACCGCTCTTGTGGTGAAGAATTTTTATCCTGTTTCGACTTGTGCCTGTTTCCTCTGTCACTGTACAGTTCTGAGATGAACTTGTTCTCTGGCTCTCTGTCAGAGTGGTAGTGGTAAGCTTCCAGTCTTCTCCAGGCTGAACAAGTCAAGCATCTCATGTTCTCAGACCCTAGGTGTTGTGGTGGCCTCCCATGGAGCTCTCTCCAGTTTGACAATGTCTCTTTACTGGATACAATTTACCCCCGCTCAGCAGTTACCTTCCTTTACTTACTATATCCCTTTTAATGCAGTCCAAGATGGTTTGCCTCACAAATGCAAAGGCCCATCTGGATACAGAAGATGAGTTACAGATGAGTTCCCCAGCACAGTGGTGAAACACTGTGGTGTAACCCCAAGATGGGTTATGACTTGGCCATCTGAAGAGGTCAGCAGGATAGGGTTGGCCTTAGGCATGTATGTCCTGAGCTGTGGATGTTGATTTCCCTCCTCAGCCAAGAATAGTGGTGGACTGACCAGAGCCCAGGGTGGGCAGGACAGGAAATGGTCTTGGGAACCTGCCATTCTGGCTTCTGCTTTTCACCTGTCAGAAGCCCCTGCCTGACAAGTGCTCGGGTTTCGTTGTGACGCTACTATCTGAGCAGGAGGCTTGTCAAGAAATGATCCAATTTCTGCCCTAGGGCAGGCTCTGCCAGGCTGCAGTTCTCCCCCCTGTGACTGACCTCAATAGCAAGTGTCTTTCCTGCACGATTCAGTGCAATCCAGCCCTATCTGTCTGCATCCCAGGAAGAGCAGAGCCAGCCTCCCTTCCACCAAGCAGACTCAGTGCTGTTTGGGCTGGGATGGGGTGCTCCTCTTGCAATTATCTTTTCCTAGGGTTGTTCTACATTCCCCCAGATTTGAGAAATATGCTCTGCAACTAGTCTTGGAAGCCATGTAGAAGAATGGGAGCAGGAAGACTTGGCAGAGTTTTTCTTAGGTGGCCTGATTCCCTGGCCTAAGCTGTGTCCCTCTGCCATCTTTCTGCAGAGCCGTGTGTATTCTCTACATCACTCCCACTCTGCTGGAGAAAGCAGCAAGACTTGAGAGAGTTAAGAAGAACCAGGAGGTCTGAAAGAACAAGCTGAATTTGATCAGCAAAGAAAGGAAGTGAACTCTTCTCAACACATAAGATGAGAAGTGATCAGTTTAATTTGGAGCTGATGAGATTTAGGTTAGATATGAGTGAGATGCGGATTGGTTACAAGGGAGTTCTGGGAAAATCCCCATCACTGTTTTAACGAAGCAAGTGACTGTTCTGAGCATCCTTGGACTTATTTCACTGCTGGGGACAGATGGTATTAAGAGTTGCTTATGCTTTCATGAGTCCAAGATATTCCTTGTTTAAAACCTTCCTGAAAATAGCTCTAGCTATCTAGTAGCTTGTTGTAATTTGTTGACGCAAGCTGCACACATGGTACTGTGGAGACCCACAGTGCTGCAGGATGGCAAGAGAGCTGAGCTCTCTAGTGGAGGGCAGGTTGGGGTGGGTAAACCAACACTCACATTTTTACAGCCAAGCTGGATTGCTCTTCTGGGGAATTCAGTTCCACCATCCACAGAAATACCCAGGCACTGCTCTGCATACTGTTGCATATGAACGGTTCCAGGCAGGACAGCAACATAGACCAACAAATAATTTAAAATCTTTTAATTGGCAAGGGGCTTCTTTGGAGCAGCATATTTGCCCACTTGTTAAATAATTCATAGCAGTATATTTGCCTACTTGCTAAATAATTCATAGAAAAACCTAGTAATTAAATGTTAAAGACCTAATTTGCTTAGCATTGTTTGTACTTATATTACTGTTTAAATGCAAGAAATTACCAAGTCATTTAATTGCTAATTAAAAATAATACAATTACATACCATCTTATAAGAATTAGTCAGCATTTCTGTGTATTGTTTGCACAGTGCATAAAAACTTATTCTCTTTTTCAACAGTTATCTTGCAAACTGTTATCCCTGTATCTGTGCTGATGGAAGGCAAGTACCCCATCTTCCTTTAATGGCTATTAAAAACATGAAAAAAAATGTTAACTCAAAAAAAAAAAAAAAAGCCTCATAGACCGCCTGTGGAGAATCTTTGTGGAGACTGCTTAGCTTTGTTCCCTATCTTCCTCCTTCATTTCCCTGAAGAAGGACCCCTGGACGCTAGCCCCTGCTGCACCTGCAATCAGAAGCTCTCTCATTGCTTATGGTGTTGGACTGTGTGTAGGGCACATTACTGGGAAGGAGCTTCATAGGTCCAAGAGATAGAACAGTGAAGATCATACAAGAAGTTGTCTTCAAGTTGGGAGTGACAAATAGGCTAGAAGGGCATTTTCTAATCCCTGAGACCTGTGCTTGTTGGGAAAGTTTCTGGAGGAGGCAGTGAGATGTATTGGGATATTCTATATTGTACAGAGTCATTAGTAGGGTGATTTAGATGTAAGGACCCAGGGACTGGAGGGCTCAGTCTTATGAAGGACTCTCAGAAAGGAAAAAAAAAAAAAAACAGGGCTGCTGGACTGGACTAGGTGAGGAGTACGGGTGCAGATCAGTGATGCATGGGGTCTGACCTGTCCAAGGAGTAAAAGAAAAGTCTGTGTAGGCATACTAGACTGTGTGTACTCATCAGAGTGTGTGGGAGGGAGAGGATGAACATGTATGTGGTGCGGGCATATGTACTGCATAAGTGTTGTGTGCTTGCATGCATTTAGAGGTTGTGTGTATATAAATGTGCTGCGTATACAATCAGTGCTGGGAACATGTGTGTGTGTATTGGGAGGTGCTTGGAATGTGCAGGTGGTCTTGGGGGCGAATTTAGGTATTTGGATAAGGGAATGTGTCTGTATTTGTATGCAATCCCCCCAAAATAATGACTGATTCTCAGCTTTTCTTAAGGGAACTTGAGGGATGTGCTAAGGTCTTGCTTCAGTGAATTCATCATTAAATGTTTCTAATGAGTCACACACTCCCAATCACGAATGCTTACTCAAAGTCAGTCCATTACACGCCTTCTTCACATGATTCACACTCATAGCTTTTGATACTGGGAGGTGTACAGACCACATTCACAAGACCAAAGCAAGACTGGGTTCCTTCAAGGCAAAGCCTCTGTGTCATCTTTCTGGGGTCTTCTATTCACACATGTGCAGACGCAGCTGGAACAAATGACCTCTGCTCTCTTTGAGATGGTGATGTAGACTCTTTCCAGCCAGGGGTAGACTCTCGGGAAATAAATTCCAACCTAGTCTCTCACTATTCCATAAGCAGTTGTATATCATGTTCCCAGGGACAGTTGTGTCATCTGCAAATATTGCTGGCTTGGTCGTGGGTCATGGCATGATACAGTACGAGCGTGTCCATCTGCTCTGAGCCCCACTCAGAATTGCCTTGTTTAATACAAGTCTCCCAGGATTTCCACAGTGAAAGGTGAGTTCACTTCTGGCCCTAGGAAATGGGTAGGCCCAGCTGAGATAAGAACTGGTGGTGGGGTGAGCAACAGTCCTGTTGCCAAAGAGCTTGTGGTGCAGTTATATGTGTGGTGAGGCAGATCACAGAAACACAGCAAGAGCTCTCTGTCAAGGCTCCCTTCATTCCCAATGTAACTGACGGGAACTGGGGATCCCTTCCTAGCTTGGACTGTAGTATGGCTGACCCACTCAAGGGGGCATATCTGCAGTGTATGTTCTCCACATTTGGTGGAGACCTGGAATAGCTTCTCCAGGACACAATAAATTAATGGTAGTACTGTAAGAGGGCCTGCATTTCTTTATACCACTGTGGATGAATATTTCCTGGCAATATTTTCATCAAGCATCCTGGTGTTTTGGTCAATATTTTTCGCAGGAAAATATTAATTTTGAGGAAAAAGAAATGCTGTTTTCAATTCTAAATGAAAACTTTCAGTTTAAAATGTTAATTAAGATGGCAGGTCTGCTTTATACAACATTCTGTTACAATTTTTCGTGTTGAAGTGGAGACAAGTTTTGTTCCTATTAACAAAGGGGAAAGTTTCATTCTGAATCTACATGTGGAAATGTCTACCTCTGATCAGGATAAAGTATATTTCACTGGTGTCTCCTAAGATATCAGCCCTACCCCCAGATGTAAGTCTTCTCCTGTCCTTATAGCAGCTCCCAGATTCAAAGTGGCTTAGAGTGAAGAATTCTGGTATCTGCAGCCCAAAGAGGGGCCTGGTAGGGGCTCTCATCTGGCCAGGACTCCAGTTTAATGAAGGAATCAAACCATCACTAATAAGAGTCTGCCAGTTTCTTTGAGGCTGGATCATTTAATTCTATTAAGTGATAAACAGAAATCTGAGATGATGACTATCTTTTAAGTGTTGTGTGGAGGGAATTTTTGCAAAAGGCAGTTTGCTTTCCACCCTCTTGGGCCCTGACCAACAAAGAAGTGACTGTGACTTCTGGCACAGGCAAGAAAGCTGGTCCTACCCACAGCAGGGTGTGCTGTTGTGTGTTGTCCCAGAGCAGTGGCATTTCTGGAGATTTACACTGGTTGTCAGAGTTCTTGGAGACCAGTCCTTTAGCTCTGGCACCCTTTGCCCTTTTTATTGCTCCCTTATTTCACTCTCCAGTGGAGCTCTTTTCCTTACCTTTGTTTTGGTTGATGGGTTCAGCTTACAACTACCCTACATCATACAGTAGTTGGCCTTCATCTTCTCAAGGGCACACAACTGACTTCTGCCCAACTTGTCCACCATGATTCCATGTCCTTTGCAGCAGTGCTGATTTCTCTGATCATTTTGTCTCCAGTCTTTCCTGGTGTATGGAGTTATTCTGGCTTGGTGGCAGGACTTTGTATTAGCTAAGGTTTCTGTCAGCTCTTTCCTCAGCTTTCTGAAATGCCAAGGTTACATCAGCACTACTACTGCCCCATGAAGAACATCACTTAACATCAACTGCCTGTTCTACTTTAAACAATTGACCTTTGAGTCCAACAGTGCAAGTAATCCACTCAGCAATCCGGTATCCAGCTCACATCTCCTCGGTTTGTCTTCCAGGATGCTGGAAGACACAGAAACCCATTGTCAGATTCAGTGGGGTTTAGACTCTTTCACAGTTGGACTGGATCTTCTGGAGGCCTTCAGAGGTGTAAGACACTGAAAAGAATGATGTCTCAAACACTCGGCAAAGAAAGGGTGTTACCACAGCAACGAGATAAGATGTGGCTGGGAAAGTGGGTCCTGCGAAGGTTGGACAGCGTATTCCTGGAGCCAGCTTCCTTATCTTGGGTAACTTTCTGAGACATTGTAGCACCAGTAGGTCTGATATTAGGGGGACAAAAGGTATTTACAAGCCCCTGACAGCCTCCTCTCAAGAAGGTCCTGGGAAAAAGACTGCAGACTCGATATCTTTTTTCACTACATCAGCAAAAAGTAAGACCGCGCCTGAAATGGGGGGGGGTGTGGCAGAAGACCACCACAGACCCTGAGAACCACCCCAGACTCTCTTTTCAATCATTCAAGGAGGCAGGGACTAAGTTTTAAAACCCCTGCTCTAGGGTGCTTTGCGTGCGCGCCCACCACCCAAGGACCTGAAGTGGACAAAAGACAATGCTGGATCCACGGGTGGTGATACATCTCTCTCTCCCTCTCTCTCTCTCTCTCTTCCTGTAGTCTTCCTCTCTTCCTCATTATTATGTATTTTTGCCAAGCCTCTAATAATTCCTTAGCAAACTATTAGTAAAAGTTTAGCCTTGTTGACACCCATATTGAAAGACTCATATTGTCTTGCCTTCCAACACGGAGATTCAAACAAACCTATCTCCACCCCCCCGAGCAGGACGAGACAAGAGGCACCCCTGAATGTCAGCTGACTGAACAGAGAACCTAGGTACTTTAGGGGACCAGGTAGCTGACCGTCTGGAAGGACAGTGTAAGCAGAAGATGGGTGGTTACTCTCGGCTCGACACACGTGCAGTGTATTGAACAAAGAAATGGAGACAAGTAACTATCATAGGGGAACCAGCACTGAAGACTGCATGTCATTCTGCAGGGCTTCTTCTCTTCAGTGATCAATGGTCTGGAAGAAAACAAAGTGTGATCTCTGAAAAAGTATCTGGTAAATACTGGGACAGCTGTATGCAATTAAGATAGCAGTTCAGTGATACCGAGATTTGGATCACATGTTCTGCAGGTACACCCAGCCAGTGTATATTTTGTTAAAAATGAATGAGGTTTGGGGAAGCAGGGTGAATACTGAGTGGGATCTGGACTTCTAGTGTGCAGCTATGACTGACATTCAAATGAGATCCTTATCTGGAAAACTGCAGTGTTGAGCAATAGTGGAGCCATGACTTTACTGCCATTAGTCACTGGGGCTGATTAGAAGGATGTTAATAAACTGGAGAACAATCAGTGAAAAAATGGACCAATAAGTGCAGATGGGAAACAGAGGCCTTTCAGTGAAAGTCTGTATTATCACAGCTGTCTTATCCCAGGGTACTAATGCCTGGCTGGAGAACAGAAGAGCAATACCACCTTGTTTTACCCAGCAAAGGTGTTACTAGGCCCAATGGCTGAAAGATGAAGCTATATAAGCTCTGGCTAAGTACAGGTGCAGGTTTTAAGGATATTATTCGGTTACCAACAGCATGGGCTGTTGGTAAGTTTTCAAAGAATAAAACAATTCTTCAATATCTACTATGATGAGGAATTACTTCAGGGCATGTTAAGCACTTCAGCTTCATGACACATGCTTGAAAATAAGTGTAGAAGGAAAACAATCTACTGAGTGTGAATTTGTGCTCTAATTAGGCTTTCATCTTTCTATATTTCATATTTCTAGCTGAATTCTGACAGCTGATGCTTTTTTTTTTTTTTTAAAAAAAAGCCATCTTCCTGGGACACCAGAGGCAGAGGGCTCAGAAGACACCAGTTCTGTTCCTGTCTTTGGATGTACTCATCTGCTAAGCTCATTGGCTCTGGTTTTACCTCTCTCTGTCCTTGCCTGCTTAGACAAGGCCACCTGAGGGAACATTTTTTGTCATTGTTGGGAACTAATCTCCCCATATTGCCTTGATAGGCCATCTCTCTTGCTCTTATGTTGTGGTGATTTTACCTTGCTGGGCAGTTGACCTCCACCACAGCCGCTCTCTCACTCCCCCTCCTCAAGAGGAGGAGAAGAAAGTATGATGGGAAGAAAAAAAAGGCTCGTGGGTTGAGATAAGGATAATTTAATTAAAGGAAATAAACAAAAACAAAAACAAAAACAAAAACAAACAAAACAAAACAAAACAAAAAAACAAGCAAAGGCCGCAGGGAAGCACAGAGGGAAAAAAGGAAAAAAAATATTCTTTACTTCCCCATCAATGAGCAATGTTCGGCCACGTCCTGGGAAGAAGGGCCTCAATACGCATAGCAATTGTTCAGAAGGACAGACGTCTTCATAACGAGAGGCCCCCCCCCGCCCCTTCCCTTTTCCCAGCTTTTATTACTGAGTGTGACATCATATGGTATGGAATATCCCTTTGGTCCGTTTAGGTCAGCTGCCCTGGCCATGTCCCCTCCCCATTTCTTGCCCGCCCCCAGCCTACTGGCTTTGGGGGGTCTGGAGAGAGCCTTGGTGCTGTGCCAGCACTGGCCAGCAGCAGCCAAAACAGTGATGTGATACCAGTGCTGTTCTAGCTACAAGTGCAGAGTACAATGCTATACGGGCTGCTGCAGGGAAAGTTAACTCTATCCCAGCCAGACCCAGGACATATGTCCAAGCTTCTCTCTTGAGATGGAGCTGTCTGTCCCTCTCCTCCTAAGAGCTACACTACAGTAGGCTGCTTGGGATTGCAGCATGAAAGGCTGACTGCCATACTGTGAGCCTTTGTCTTGGGACTGCCTGGGAAGGCCGGAGAAGGGAGTCCCTTTAGAGAGCTCATGGGAGCTCAGGAAGGGAATTTTGGCTCTTTATATGCCAGGCCTGGGTCCTGAGGAGAGGACACTGCACCAGTTCCTCACCTGTGGTGTGGTGGCAGAGATTTCCCTGCCAGCACACTTATTAGGGTGTTAGTTATTGAGACACACATTCTAATTGTGTCCCCTGGTTCCTGTTCTGCTGAGATTACATCTGCTTCTCATTTTCTGCATGCTGGCTCTTGTCCAAGCCACTCCACTGCACATACAGAGCATACCCACTGGAAACTCACCCAATAGGCATGGCAGTGGGATGTTCATTGCCCCACTCCACCTTCCACTTCCCACCTGGGAGGAGAGCTGAAAACACCAGAGAGGGCCCCAGTACTGGGCCAGCAGTTCGCTATGGTGTTTGTGGCTCTGGCCATGCCTTGGTGACAGCAGCTGTGTCCCCAGAATGGCCATCTTGAAAAACTCCACGCTTATGTGCATAGCTGTATGGTCCCAGTAGAGATGCAACCATCCTTGAACATAATGTTGTTCCGGTACTAGCAGACCATCAGGAGAGATGGAGCTTCTTCTGGACAAGGAGATTATGGTGGTGCTTTGTGTATTCTGTCCCTGGAAAGGTGATGGAACAGCTCATCCTGGAGGTCATCTCTCCAAGTCATGTAGAGGAGCAGAAGGTAATCAGGAGTAGTCAGCATGGGTTCACCAAGGGGAAATCGTGCTTAACCAACCTGATAGCCTTCCCTGATGGAATGACTAGCTGGATAGATGAGGGGAGAGCAGTGGATGTTTACTTTGACTTCAGCAAGGTTTTCAACACTGTCTTCCATAACATCCTCATGGGTAAGCTCAGGAAGTGTGGGATGGATGAGTGGACAGTGAGGTGGATTGAGAACTGGCTGGATGGCAGAGTTCAGAGGGTTGTCATCAGTG
>VXAA01005207.1:43851-80135 GCA_013399115.1 Anseranas semipalmata
CCCCTCTGCTCCGCCCTGGTGAGGCCACACCTGGAGCATTGTGTCCAGTTCTGGGCTCCCCAGTACAAGAGGGACATGGAGCTCCTGGAGCAGGTCCAGCGGAGGGCTACAATGATGATTAGGGGACTGGAGCATCTCTCCTACAAGGAGAGGCTGAGAGAGCTGGGCCTGTTTAGCTTGGAGAAGAGAAGGCTGAGAGGGGATCTTATCAGTGCTTACAAATATCTGAAGGGAGGGTGTCAAGAGGATGGGGCCAGACTCTTCTCAGTGGTGCCCAGCGACAGGACAAGAGGCAATGGGCACAAACTGAAACACAGGAAGTTCCAGATGAATATGAGAAAGCATTTCTTCACCGTGAGGGTGACAGAGCACTGGAACAGGTTGCCCAGAGAAGCTGTGGAGTCTCCTTCTTTGGAGCTATTCAAATCCTGCCTGGATGCAATCCTGTGCAATGTGTTCTAGGTGACCCTGCTTGTCAGGGGGCTTGGACTAGATGATCTCCAGAGGTCCCTTCCAACCTCAACCATTCTGTGATTCTGTGATTCTGTTTGTTGTTGGTGGTGGTGGTTTTTTTTCCTCCATGACCATCTACATTTTCCGTTTCACTACTACAGTATTGTCAGCTAAATCGATAACATCTGCTTTATGGTCTCAAGTGCCTTAGCTTTGCTGACAAGCGTTTGAGTGCAGACTGCTCTCATATATTAGAGGTGGATAGTGGGAAAACAGCTGAAGGTAGGAATATCCAAACCTATTGCCTGCTGCAGATGGTCTAGATGGGTTTATTGTGCCACAATGAGGAAGAAATGAGAAGAAAGGAAGAATTGAGGAAGAAAGCAAGCAGTGTAGTATGCCTTTGAACCATGGTTTGGCTGGTCAGATTTTAGACTTCTTTTAGAAACTCCATCACAGATAGAGCTTTTTGCCTACTGAAAACTGCAGTCCAATGCAGATCTAATGTTTCTAATGTCAGTCTCAGCAGGGAGTCTCTCAGTCCTCTTTCTGGAAGTCTGTAGGATATTAGTGAGGCTATGTCATTCCCTGATAGGGTTTCCCTGTGTCACAGTAGGAGGCAAGGCACCAAGGTGCCTCAATGACTGTAATGTCAAGACCTGATCTTTTCTCCTTGTCTGTGAAAAGAGTTCTCTGTAGCCAAATCTTCCACACCTGAAGGTTGGGATATGCCTGTTGCCATTCAAGCTGGACAGTTTGTGCATCAGTGAAGTGGGGTGAGGATCACAAGACTTGTCAGACATGACAAGATCTTCACGCTTACAAGGCCTTGAGTATCATGTCTTAGTGATTTGGCTAGGTTCTGCAGTGATCAGCTTCACCAGGCCAGGGTGCAACCCAGCCCCAGTATACCACTGGCAGAGCGTGGCTGAAAGCATCTCCCTGCATGTTGTCACCTATGGGAAAAGTTATTGGCAGCACCAATCTAGGACAAGACTGGGCAGTATTTGCAGGACAGACTACATTGATGTTATGCAGTCCCAGGCCTTTGGCACAGGGCTTGGTACCTATTCCTGCATGCAGACATGTTCCTAGATGGAAGGTTGATTCAGTATCTTCAAGGTAGCAGCCATCATCTGCATCTCTCTGGGTATTTGAGGCCTTGGGAGGTACCTAGAGAGACACAGCAGGGTCCAGACATGCAGCTGTATGTAACCACTGCTGCCACATCAGAAAATATTTTTTTGTGAGCAGATCAGGCTCTCTGTGCACTGATCAGGATCCCCTCAAGATGGATGGGAGCACTGCTTGTTTTCCAGCTGAAATATGTCCCTGCTGGGCAAGGGTGATGTGCTTGAGCTACTCTTGGCCTTTATATTAAACACTTCAACTGCTCTGCTCTTTATTCTCTAGTGGTTTTTTGTTGTTGTTGTTATTTTGTTTTGTTTGGATTTGGTTTGTTTTTGTTTTTTTAAAAAAAAACAGTACTCATGTACCTCTCTGCTGTTTTTTCACTAGACTGAGCTCTTCTGGTCTCCTATCATAAAACTTCACATCCCATTCATGACCTGTACAGCCTTCTCTGAACCCAGCCCATGTTGAGACCATGTTTTGGACCTGCACACACTTTTCCAGATGAGTGTTTGTAAAGCCTTGCCCTTATTGCTTCTCTCTGTTTGCTGAGAGCACCTCCCCAGTTTCATTTATCTTTTCTTCCTTTGTCTCATTTCTACCTGTTAAGCTCTCCACTTCCAGCAGGAATTCTTGGTATTATGGCTTAAATACATACCCCTGCCCATGGCACTGTTAACTTCATGTCCATTTCATTATCCTGGTCCTTAAGACCCCCTCTTCCTTATGGGTCAGGCTCCTTGATGACCCCATGATCTTCCCAGTGATGTCCCAGTTTTCTGTGACCACAGTGACACCTCTCAGACTGCCATCTTCCATTTTTTTTTCAGCATATTTCTTTCTTCGTTGTATCTGGCCAGTAACAAAACCTAAAGGTAGTCAGTCCTAAGGAACAGGCTGTAAGGAACTTCATTAGAATCACCACTCCACACTCACTTTGCAGCAAAACCCCTCACATCTTCCTCTCTGGCTGGCAGCTCATCGTGTTTTGTTCACCATCACTTCCAGTCTGACTACAGATTTCTCAGCATACCAAGTGCTTTGCTGAAATCCTGGCGGATTGATATTAATTTGAATTTCTTTCTCTAAACAGTGATTTTATTGAAGAGAACTGCCAGTTTGGCTGGCATAGTCATGCTCTGATAATGCTGCAGCATTTTATGTCGTTTCCAATTTATGTTTTTTATTTTGTTCCCAGTTTACTTTAGAAGCCTTGAGTTCTGTTGTAGCTGGACTACTTAGAGCCTGTAGTTGCTTGTATCTCTATTTTTCTTTCTTCAGTCCAGTAAATATATTTGCTGTTCTCCAGAAAGAGAAGAAGAATAATCAGTGGCCTGTAATAATGTATTCTGGCTCAACATTATCATTAACAATACCAACTAAAGATTCCTGACTAGGACATCTGTGCCTGCTGTGACCCAGCTGGTCCACCTGCCAGTGAGGTTTGCCTCTCCAGTGATTTCCAGGTAATCTGTAGCAAAATAAGACACCAGCTTCCCTTCCCTTTGTCCAACAGCTTTCCTCTGAAGTCCAAACTCTCTGAGCTGCCGGTCACACTCCCTGGGCTGGGAACTGAGTTGTTATGTCTGGGCAGTGTAGTTGGACAGAAACAACACCCTCTCTGCAGCATTAAACTCCTTGGGCAGACAGGATTGTGAGAGTGTACAGCCTCTTTGCATCTGCCTCATCTGCTGAATCTAGCTGCAGCAAGTAACTTTCAGCAGACAACCTGAGCCTCTCCCACCTCTGTATGCCTGACTGTGATATGTGGCCTGGTCTGTCAGTCCTCTGCTCCCATAAGTATTGCTGAGTTTCTGGAAAACGCAGCCAGAATCCATAGAGAACCTGGGCTCTATAGTTTCTGGAGTACACAGGTCATCATTGTAATGATGCCTGCACCTCTGGGAGTCAGGTGTAGCCCCTGCAGTCTATATATCCCACTCCTGGAATAGATTCCCAGATAAATTTGGGTTATGATGAGAAGAATGAAAGTATGAATCAGTGATTTAAGGAAAAATATGGTGAGGGAGGTGGCAGTGATCTCACACTGAGATCACAGTTAAGGCAGAGCAAACGGTATAGAGACAGTGGTTAAATCTAAGTGCCTTAACTCGGCCCTGGAGCAGCACCAGGCTGGAGCCAAGCAATGAAGACCCCCGGATTGTAGCAGTGCGATTAGAAAAGCTGCGCTGTAACCTCTCAGGTAATGTCAATGCAGCTGATGCACAGTGCAGGGCCAGGCTGGGTACCACGGCAACCTGCACTGGCCACAGGCTTGCTCTCAGTGTCGGGGTGCTGTGGGAGCAGGCAGACAGAGGTACGTGAGTTTGGAGCACGCTGTTGAGTCGTCGGGAGAGTGGAACAGGCACTGTGCATGGGTTGATCCCTTCCAGAGGTGGCTTTCTGTTCCCACTGATGCAGCTGCAAATGGGATTCACTGCATTTCTCATTCAGGTACAGCTGTTAAGTGTTTGAGGATAATGTAATCCCTAAATTGATGGAAGGGACGAGGCATCTTGGGCAGACCAAAGACCAAGAGTGAGTGGTCCGTGGCATGGAGAACACCCACATGTTCCCCATTGGCAATAGACTAGCAATTCCCCCTTTGGCAGTAGAAGAGGTCAAAAGGTCTTCAGGATGGTGGAAGTGTCTCTGCTGGTGCCTGAAGGAAGATACTGAGGTCTCTGGTTGCATCAGGATACAGTCACAGTAATATAGAAGAGTACTATCTGCCAAAGTTGAGCAATTAGTTTCAAGACCTTGTAGTACTCCCACCCTTCCAGATAGCCAGCACAGCCCTGAGGAGCCAGCTTGGCAGTCAGAGAATGTCTTAGTCTACAGAGGTAGTGACTGTGCAGCCTGGTTTCACCACTGAGATTAATGAGGCTGATTGCACCCATGCAAGTGCCTTTGGCCAGGGCTGGAGTTCGTGTTGCCTGGGGAGGAATGACCCCCTGATCTCCACTGGGCCAAGAGTATTCTCAGTCAGAGCACAGCAAACAGAAACTAAGGATCTGCAAAGGTTGCTCCTTCTTCTGGGGAACCTGCTAATTTTTTAGTCGAAAAAAAAAGTGTATGGCTGCTGGAAGCGGGGTTGGGCAACATGGGAGGACTACAGAGATGCTGTTCACCTCTGTAGGGAGAAAATTCGTGTGGCCAAAGCTGAATTAGAGTTGAAGCTGGCCAGTACTGTGGGGGACAATAAAAAGTTTTTGTTTTTTTTTTAAATAAGTTGACAGCAAAAGGAGGACCAGAGAAAACATTTGTTCCATTACTTGATGAGGATGGTCACCTCACAAACAGGGACATAGACAAAGCAGAAACATTTAACGCCTTCTTCACCTCTGTCTTCAACATGGATGATGGACTCTGGGACCCCAGGTGCCCTGAGTTGGAGGACCGTGGCTGCGGTAATGATAAACTCCCAGCCAGCACCAAATTTGTGTGGGATTTGCTGTTCCACCTGGATGCATACAGGTCCATGGAGCCTGATGGGATTCATCCCAGAGTATTCAGAGAGCTGGCTGATGTCATTGTGAGACCTGTCAACTATTTTTCAAAGGTCTTGGGAATCTGGAGAGGTCCTGGTTGACTGGTAGCTGACAAACGTCATTACAATTTTCAAGAAGGGCAAGAAAGAAGACCCTGGTAATTACAGACCTGTCAGTCTCACTTCAGTGCCTGGTAAAATTATGGAGTAGATTATTCTGGGAGTTATTCTGTTGTGACACAAGTGTAGGACCCGGCACTTGGCCTTGTTGAACGTCATACAGTTGGCCTCGGCCCATCAGTCCAGCCTATCCAGATCCTTCTGCAGAGCCTTCCTCCCCTCAAGGAGATCAACACTCCCACCTAACTTGGTGTCATCTGCAAACTTACTGAGGGTACACTCAATCCCCTCATCCAGATCATTGATAAAGATATTGAAGAGAACTGGGCCCAGTACTGAGCTATGGGGGATACCACTTGTGACCAGCCTCCAACTGGATTTAATTCCATTCACTGCAACTCTTTGGGCCTGACCATCTTAATATGGTCAAAGCTGTAGGCACGAAGAAAAATCTAAGTGATGTGCAAGATGCAGATAACCTTTGCTTATTCCCAGCTTGCAGTTATATTGAGCTGATTATTACTGCCTAAACTCTTCCATTTGCCCTTTCCTTCTTTCATTCCCAAATAACAGACTCTAGAGACATCTCAGTTCCTTCCCGTCAAAGCCAGAATCTGAATTAATTATGTGCTAAGAAAATAAAGATAGCTCAACAGACTTTAAATCTAGGAGAACAGCGTGTTAAAGAGACTGAACAAATCACATTACTTTGTGTGCAGTTTTAGGGCTGGCAGAAATAAATCTCCCATCAATTTATTGATGGTGACAAATTCTTTCAGAAAGAGCCTACTCAGGGAATGTTTCTCTTTATCACTAGACTCTCTGTGTGAATTATCTAGGACCAGATTAATGTGTCCTGGTGAAGGTGTCAACACAATTTGTGTCCCTGAGCCTCCCTGCCACCTGGACTGCCACATTACTTGAACATATCTGTTGAAAACCATGTTGTCTTCTGGATGCTTCTCCCTCTGCAGCTGTCAGGGTCTGGGTGACTCAGGTAGATGGGTGTCCCCAGATGGAGAGTACCTTTGAGGTCGAGTCAAGGACACAGCCTGTTTTAGACTACATATGAAATCTACCAGTGTAGACCCATGACAAGAAAAGAGCATCCAGAAAGCTGCCAGGTCGCCATTGTTGATGGCTCAGTTTCTGCTGATGAGTGTCACCAAGGCAGTGCTCATGTGGCTGGTGGGACCAAGCCCCTGGACCCTGGTTGATGTTAATGTGCCCAGGTCCACCAGTGGTCTCCCTGCCTCTGCACAGCCAAGGCTCAAGGATGGACTGAGGGCAGGGCTTGTGCAGGAGACATCCATATAATACTCTGTATTGCTTACCAGCAGGTCTATCAGAAAACCACCTTGATTCAAATAGAAAATAGATGGTTTTGACTGAAAGCTTTGGGAAGTTGTTTCAGAGGATGATTGTATGCAGCCATGGATACATTCCCCATTTGTTGCTCTCACTTTAGCTCCAAGTTTTCCTTGTTTGTGAGCTGTCTGAAGAGCCCTTAAGAGTCTTCTCCCTGGGACTTAAGGCCTGGATTTCTTCCTTAGGTTTATCTGCATTGCCTGGTCCCTGGAAACTATTGCTACAGGACCTTTTCCCCCCTTCTTGGCCTCCTCTGAACTCCTCCCAGCTTCTCAGCCTCTTGTTTGTTTTGTGTCCTCCACCCAGTGTTCGCACCCCAGCCCAAGATATATTCCCCAAGCGGGGATCCTTGCTTATCACATGAATCACAGAATCACAGAATGGTTGAGGTTGCAAGGGACCTCTGGAGATCATCTAGTCCAAGCCCCCTGACAAGCAGGGTCACCTAGAGCATGTTGCACAGGATCACATCCAGGCGGGTTTTGAGTATCTCCAAAGAAGGAGACTCCACAGCCTCTCTGGGCAACCTGTTCCAGTGCTCTGTCACCCTCACAGTGAAGAAATGCTTTCTCATATTCAGCCAGAAGTTCCTGTGTTTCAGTTTGTGCCCATTGCCTCTTGTCCTGTCGCTGGGCACCACTGAGAAGAGACCGGCCCCATCCTCTTGACACCCTCCCTTCAGATATTTGTAAGCACTGATAAGATCCCCTCTCAGCCTTCTCTTCTCCAAGCTAAACAGGCCCAGCTCTCTCAGCCTCTCCTTGTAGGAGAGATGCTCCAGTCCCCTCATCATCATTGTAGCTCTCCGCTGGACCCGCTCCAGGAGCTCCATGTCCCTCTTGTACTGGGGAGCCCAGAACTGGACACAATGCTCCAGGTGTGGCCTCACCAGGGCTGAGTAGAAGGGGAGGATCACCTCCCTCGCCCTGCTGGCAACGCTCCTCCCAGTGCACACCAGGATACCATTGGCCTTCTTGGCCACAAGGGCACAGTGCTGGCTCTTGGTTAACCTGCAGTCCAAGGGGACTCTCAGGTCCTTCTCCACAGAGCTGCTTTCCAGCAGGTCAGCTCCCAACCTGTACTGGTGCTTGGGGTTATTCCTCCCTAGGTGCAGGACCCTGCACTTGCCTTTGTTGAACTTCATGAGGTTCCTCACCGCCCAGTGCTCCAGCCTGTCAAGTTAAGCCACGTTACCTCTGTGTTACTTCATGAAGCCCCCTTTGCACCTCTGGGATGAGTGCATGGAGTTATGGGGACAATTTTGGACAATTTTGCTGGTCTGATTGGTGTTGACTTTGATCTGGTGTCTGAATAGACATGGGGAGGTCAGCCCCATCTGCACAAATCAGTTGGGCTACAAGGTGTGAAATCTTCTACAGCTTGAAGATGCCTGTTTAGGGTGGTGATGGAGGGCATGTTTTTATCCAGGTCTGTGACAACAAGGGAAAGGGAGACCCTGGAACTTTGTCAGAAAGTGCCCAAGTTCCTTCATGTCTGGACCACGACTGCAGACCTACAGCATGAGACTCAGCTGTCTGGGCAGCAAGCTGAGAGACCCCAGCAGAGACCTCCAGGGAGCAAAAATCAGTCTTCTGTTGGTTCGGAGCCTGGCCAAGGGGGTCACAGCCTGGGCATTGTGTGCCTGCCCAGATACCTCTAGTTACTCAGCAGCTACACTCCAGCTTAACAGGGAGAAAAGAAAAGTTAATTTATTATTGCAAACGGCTTAGAAGTAATTAATTGATCTTGTCAAAGGCAAGGGATAATTCCATGGCTGTATAATCCCAGCAGAAAGACACTTCTTGTCCCCTGACAAGGCAGCTTTGATACAGCTATTTCAGTAACACATGCTGAAGTCAGGAAGGGGACATTTTATTTAATGATTCACGCTAATTATGATGAAGCAGGCAAGCTCCCTCTCTGCCCCACAGCACAGTGGCAGCCAGGCCTTTCATGTCAGCACCACCTCCTTTGGCCTGCTTGCAGGGGGTGACATTGGGAGATGCTTTGTGAGAGTACTTAAGAACAGGTGTGCTTTTCACCAAATGTCAGAGTTCAGCACTCCTAATTTAGTGCTGGGCCAAGACCTGCACATTTATATCACTGCCTGTTTTTTTGTTTGTTTGTTTGTTTTTTTCTGGCAGAATTGTCACTGCTGGCCAGACAGCTCCTGGCATGATGGTCCTGGTGGGCATCAAGTCCCAAGAGCCCTGTGGTGATGTTCACGGTAAATAGCTCCTGGACTTACAGCATCCTGTGGCCTAGGGGAGCAAAGAGCCCACCTTGCTGATGTATTCCCCTCCCCCCACTCAAAAGAAAAAGCCCCCTCCAAAAAAACCCCAAATCATGAAATAGCCCAAAGCCAACCCAAGAGAAGACACTCTCAAGATCTGCTTTCCAAGGCCATCAGACCTCATTATTTTTCTAGATGCATCGTGTACCTGGACATGATTGTTTGGGCTGTTGTTTCCTCCTGGCTATGGCTGCTGCAGGTGTCTGTGCCACTTCCAGGGCCTTGTAAGGGGAAGCAAACTGCACCAGGCCCATTCAGCGATGTCCATAATGGATGTCTACCCCCAAGAATAAGGTCCTACCACAACTCAAGACTGACAGCAAAGCCCCAATAACACTAGAGCATTTTGCAGCCCCTTACCTTTGCCTCTCTTCTGGGGAAACTGAATCACTGCTGAGGGTCTCTCTGCTGTCTGTGTGCTGTGGGGAAGATGGGGACAGTCCTGAGTCCCCATCCAAGGGGTCTCAGCCTGTGCCACACAGGAAGGAAAGGGCCCTGGTGACCAGCAGGCCTGAGCGTCTGTGTATAAAACTGGTTGTGACAAAACTGAGCTGGAGATGAGAAGGCTCGTCATTATCAGATGGGGGGGAGGAAGAAGAAAACAACCTCCCACTACAGGAGGAGCAGGAACAGAGCTGCTATTTCAAGGACTTTAGCATATCCAGGCATCATATGACATGGCACATACAAAAGCAGGGCTCTTGCATGCCTGTCTTCCTCAGCAGTTGTGTGCTCTAGATTCAGGCTAAAAAGACCAGGTCTTCCCTTACTTTTCTGTCTCTTGTAGAGTCGGGGTTGTCTAGTGGCTTCTGTTGTACAATCACATATTGTTTGTCTGGTGTTGTGTCCAATTCTACCTGTTTACAAGATCTTGTTGTGAGTCTTTCTGCAGGCTACATTTTTTGGAAGGAAGATTCTGGCTTAAATGAAATTGGAAGAAACTTACATTTCCCTCTTGTTGCAAAACAAACAAACAAAACCCAAACCTCTGTCTTTTAGAACACAATCTGAAACAAAACACACTGATGATTACCTTTTAATTGGCCCACCTTTGGCTATGGGAAGAAAATACCAGTTCATCTGGTGAGATGAGACTGAAACCAGCAACAAATTCCTCCAAAAACCCTGCCCTCACAGGTTGTCCTGTGGGGTCAGATGGTCAGTGGTGCCGAATCCTTGGACCCGGGCAGTCAAACTTAAAACCAAGGCACCTGCAATTCATGATGGCTACCTGTGCAAATATTGACCTGGGTTTCATCTCAGCTTTCATGTGTGTCTGATGAGGATCAAGATCCTTTCAGCCTCCTGTGGGTCTGGGAAGGTGGTTCTTCAGCACTCCTGGAGCTCAAGTCCAGCATAGCAACTGTGAGGGGTTTCACTGTCTTGTACTCCAAACAGGCTTGGATGGAGCATGTGGAACAGCAGGGCCAAACACTAAAAAAGGAAAATAAGCAGAGACATTGAACAGCTGCCTAGGCATAGGAAGAAATAGTGAGTGATTGTGCCATTAATTGCTGTATCATAACGTTATTGCAGAAGGGAGCCGAGACAAATCTCTGACCAGCTAATCCAGGCTTTCAAGAGGCTTGACCTTGCAGCATCAATAATATCCCTTAGCTGTTGGTTTGGGGACTTAATTCAGCAGCTGCCAAGGACCTGGACCACCCTTTGACATCACTGTTCAGTGAGGAGAGCAGAGTCACTTCTCTGCTTTACTGGACACCTTCTGGAGGGTTCAGGGAGGGCTTTGGCTTTGGCTACAGTGTCTAAGAGATCTTTTTCCTAAAGCAGGATCTGCTTCAGAAGACATCCCTGCCTATGACAGGGAGGTTGGAACCAGATGATCTTTAAGGTCCCTTCCAACCCAAACCATTCAATGATTCTATGATTCTATGAAAGCACACCCTGGTTTGCAGCATGCTCTAGGACTTGGAGGTATCTGGGAACAATCAGGTTCTATTGCAGCAAGATACTCAGTATTATTCATTTGCTTATGGCTTGGTCTTTGGTGACAGCTCCAAGACTTGCATCCCAACCTTGTGTAAGGCGCTTACCAGGCCCCATGAGCTTTTGTGCTCTTTCTCTTGGTTACTAGCAATGAAACAGTTTGTCTTCAAGAGAATTATATGGACCAGGTGGGAGACAGGTTTTGACAGAGATGACAGATGTTAGGCCCAAAAATCAAGCCAGAAGAGAAGCAATATTAGATATCTGAGGGCATTATGGGCTGAAGAGATCATGGGGAGAGATGCTATAGTCTGTCACAAATGCTGAGACATCCCAGCAGGCCTCATGTTGAAATGGAATTGGATTACACTTCCTGAAGCAGCAAAGGCTACTGTGTCACAAAGTTTGACTCCTGGTAGCAGCTTGACTTTGCTTATTGCCAGAGAAACTGGACAAACTTAGATGATCAAGTAGGAGGTCTTGATAGTCCATCATCAACAGCCCACTGACCAATGCCAGCCATCAAAGCCACAGCAACTGATGCCATATCCATCGTGGATTTTCCTATCTGCCTCTCTTAGGCAGAAGTTGTGACAGTAGCAGCCATCAGGAGAAAAGAGAAAGACTACTGGGTCTGTGCTTCCGCTGTGCACACCAGTGCCTGAAGTTGACACGCATGTGCCAGGCCTGCATTAAGAACTCGAGACCATTAAGTTCTTAAGTAATTAAAAACATTGCTGCACGTAGGACCTGTGAAGAACAAGCTCTAAAACAGGATACTGGAGGACAGCAGAAGTGACCTGCCATGGACCAGCCATTTGAACACAGCTGAACAGCAGGAGCAGCTATGAGAACCCTGAGCATGATGTCCAGCCTGTACTCCTCGTTGGAGCCACGTGTCAGCATACTGGAGCCCAACAGGAGAGTCAAGCCTACCTATGTCCAGACCTTGATGACAAGCAGAGAGGACTTTGGAACTGGCTGTCAGCAAAAGCACAAAGATCTCAAGATCTCAGACCTGTTTGGGAAAACCTCTGAGCAACTGTTTTTTCTTTCTTTCTTTTTCTTTTTCTTTTTCTTTTTCTTTTTCTTTTTCTTTTTCTTTTTCTTTTTCTTTTTCTTTTTCTTTTTCTTTTTCTTTTCCTTTTCCTTTTCCTTTTCCTTTTCCTTTTCCTTTTTTTCAGGTTCTTGCTTATTTCTTCTCCAGCTGTCAGTTTTTGTAGTGGCAGGTGTAAAGTATTGCCTTCAGTGCACGTTCCAGTGCAGCCTACAGCCTTTCTCAGATGTGATGTTATTTCCCTAACAGACATGCATCACAAAGCACCACACTCTTAAGTCATCTTTTCTTGAAGAATTACAAATTCAACAGCTACTCGAGAGCTCCAGTTTGTTTGCTCTGCTACCTGACCATGTATCTGTCACATTCCCTGGACTTCTTGCAGTCTCCAGATCGGTCCATTTTGTCCATTCTTCCTCCATCTCCACCAACACTTCAGGCCAGAGACTTATTTGTTCCCTTCTAGGCCACTTCTTTCCTCTGCCTTGTCCAGCTGTTGCATACCAAGGTAAACAGCACTCCTAATCCACCACACCTCTCTACCTTGCTCTCTGCAAGAAACTGGCTGATCTGAGCATCAGCTTAGAATCCTCTGGGACTTGACTATAGCTGGGTCTGCCAGGCAGAGCTGGGGGCTGGATTTGTGTTCAGCACCCGGTGGGGGGATGGGGTGCAGAGAGAGAGACAGTGCAGGCTTCTTTCTGGATCTCAGTAAGAAAGACATGACAACAAATGGCCTAGATGTTTTAATAACATATAAAAAAAATAGCTGAGTAAAGAAGATAGAATAAAAAGAGTAATAACAATTACAAGTAAATCTTATGTCCCTTCAGATGTTGGGCACCCCATGTTCATGCAGCACTAACAGAGCCCAGATGGATTTTCCCCCAGTGCTGTGTCAATCCTGTCCATGGAGTGAGGTTCCTCCTTTTTGATAATTTGAGGTATTATATATTTTCTTAAAAAAAACTCTATTCATAAAGGATGTTTATGTGGTAACTTCTTGCCACACTGTTAGATAAAGGCAAGGCCACATGTAATCACCAGTATTGAGTGGGAGCCGCATGCCTGCTCCTCTGTTACACTGAGCTGCCTCAGTCTATCCTGCAGCCAAGGGATCTGTGCAGCACAACACAGCCTGAACGCCATGCTGGATGCACACAGCACAACTCAGCACAGCACATATCTGGACCTTCTCAGGTTAATTGTCATGTGGATCACTGAGTCCTCAATGTAGCATGATGTCCTGGTCAAAAACACTACAGTATGTCTTGCTTCTCTGTATAAAAGACACCATATGCAAATACATGCTAAGCAGCGTCTAGGTCAAATTGCTGGCTGTTAATTCTGGCCTGGATGGCAATGTCTCTAGCTGTCTCATCATGAGTCATCATTTTGACCTTTGCAATGCTTCTGTCTTGCCCAATGCAAACAGACAGGGAACACACAGACTTGGGGACCAGGACAGCTGATCTTACGAGCTCTGCTTTGCACTGCACTTGCCTGTTCACCTTCCCAGGAACAATATTCCTGTGTCCCTTCCTTGGCATGAGCTGGCTCTCGCTAGAGCTGACTGTGACTGTAGCAGTCCCTGGCCTGCTGAGGACTAGGAGTGGACAGTGTCATAAACTGTGGGTGCTGGAGTACCTGGAAGACCATAGTTCCTCTCCTTCCCTCTCTGTAATGGTTAAGGGAGCTCTTGGTAGCTTCTGGGGCCAGAAGTCTTTGCAGGTAGAATTCACAACACTTGCAGATATGAAAGAACAGGTCAACTATAAAGCATCCTTCATGTTATCCATAATAGCTTTGCAAAGCTGAACTTGGCTCAGAGGAAAGAATAACATGGTGCAATTCTATGCTTGATTAGCCGCAATTATGGAGGAGTCAGCTGCTCCCAAGTGCTCTGGATTAGCAGTGGAAAGGACACACTCTTCTCTCATTGTCACCCAAGCATATTAAGAAATATGCCCTCAACCCGCAGTAGGAAGGTTCAGGTCAGCACCGAGTACTTTCCAGGAAAAGGGATGGGAGCATGCCATGAGCCCTGCCAGTATCAGGGGATTAAGAAAGGGAGCTGGTGCATTTGAACTGGCTCAGTCCTTACTGCCTCACTCCTTGGCAGTCTGCATAGTTCAGTATGTTGTCTTCAGACTGGTGACAGACAAGAAACTTTCCTGAGTTGTCCAGCTTCTCTGAAGCAGCAGCAGCAGCAACACTTGCTGCAATCCAGACTCACAGTAAGTCAGAAGTTAATTTTCATTAAGTTAATTGCCATTAGCAGTTAAATTAAAATCCTTAATCAGTGAAAACAGAAGGATTTTCACTGAGCCATGGGCAACTATTTTTGCTTTGAACTAAAACATCCAAATGTACATTTCCAGTCACTGTCCTCAAAGACAAAAACATTCATTCTATGCTACAAGGTTTCACCCAGTGCAACCACTGCAGTATTTACAATATCATTTCATCGCACTAAAAAAAAGTGCTTGGATACCATTCTGAGATTTATTTCATTTCATAGGTAAATAGATTTTTGATTAGAGAAACACTCCGCTTTTTTCTTTCAAAAGTGCTTGGTTGAGTAGTGAGATAATGCAAAAACTGAACCTCATGTAATTATTAAGTCCTTTAAGTCCAGGCAGAACAAACTCCCTTGCTGTCTCCACAGTGAAATTCAGTTAGCATAATCTAAAGCCTGAACCACCCCTTCTGGTGCTTTACAGGGGCAGTGACTGTGCAGGCTGAGGTGCAGTATTAAATCAGTGCTCTGAAGTACAGTCAGGATGTATGCTTCTGAATGCCAGAGCCTTCCATGTGCCTCAGGGAACTTGTGTCCCAAGTTTCCCTGAGGCTCATCCATCTCTTCTGTTGTAAAAGGCAAAGTCTTTGGCAGAAACAACTCTGAAACTTCCAAGAAGTGAGGGCAGTGTGGGAAGCTCCCCACATAGTGATTCCTCTGGACATGTTCTAGTTAACTGAGATTTAAAGAGCGGAATTTAAAGACAAAAGTATTAGACCAGTTGGAATTAGGGTTCCAGTGCAGATGTGACTCTTCTTTGCCTGCTCAGGGACAAAGGAAGAGCATACGGTGTACGAATGGGAAAGGTGAGTGCAAGATAGCAAGTAACGGTAGGGGCAAAAAGGCCTCCATGCTCTTAAAGCCCTAGCCACGTTCTCTGGCTGCCATGTGTGTACAGGCTAGTCAGGTGCATACACTCATGGACTCAGCCATCCTGTGGGCTGTAGGAGATGTGCAGTCCCCAGCAAGGGCTGTTTGGCCTGTGAGTGCAGCTAGAGGGAAAGGACTGTACAGGGAAGCAGGTGGTAAGGGGAGCTCTGCATCCCTTAAAGCATGGTGGGCCACGGTCCTTGTGTGGACTCAATGCTCCAGTGTTGCTCTTCTCTTCATGGAGTTCTTTCCACATGCTCTGGCACCAAGGACACTAAATGCAAAGAGAAAGAGCTGTTAGTTTAGATCATTGTAATGCACCAGGGCTAGTGTTCATTATGATCCAATTAGAAGGGCACTCAGACTCCATAAGGTATTGATTAAAATAACATTTATTGGAGATAACACTAGAAGGAAGAAGAGCATAACATATATAATCTGATGTCCCTCCAGATGCAGGGAACTCCAGGTTCTGCAGCACTGGACTTCCAATCAGTGGCATGGTGCAAATCCCATCCACGAAGAGGTTTGGTCTTTAGAGATTTTGCAGGATTTTCTTAGAAGAAAACAATTCTATTCATCATTTCTATGTTAAGCAAAATAATGTTTACAAGAGAACATGCTGCTTTGCTTTAATATAAAGACAAGGACATCCATGTGGTGTAATTGACAGTGCCAAGTGGGAGCTGCCTACAGACACCTCCATTACCTTTAGTCTGTTAAGTTTTTCCCACAGCCAAGGGATATGTACTGCACTGCACATGCCTGTGCCTACTCATGTTTACTGTTGCCTTGTATCTGATCTCCGTTGTTTAAATGCTCAGCTGGCAGGGTGACAGGAGCCCTTGAAACAAGTCAAAAAGTAAGCTTTGCAGGTGCAATTCATCTACCTACCAATAGATGTATGAGCCATAAACAACTTACATTCATGTCACTGTAGGGTTCCCTTTCCTTAGGGAGAAACAGTCTTGTTTAAGGCTTGAATTTCCTGCCTGAAATAGCTTACTGTGCTGGATGCAATGATGTATTCCTTCTGGCCACCCTCTGTTTTCCCTTGACTATAAAGGGATGCATGGGTGACCTGCCCAGATCATTGGTTTTGGGGAACCAGCACATTCTGTGCCACTAAAGCCATTCTGTGCTTATCCTGCCTGAAGAAGAGAGATCTTCTCTCCCCACACTGACCCCAAGGTTTCGATGTGCTACCACAGCACAAAGTCTGTTGCTATGGTCAGGAAGCCTTGCTATGACAGGCTGTTGCCTGCAGTGCTCCTGGGCCAGTGGAGATGAGATCTGCAGGTTCTCTGTAAGATGCCACCAGGCAGAACAGTGAAATTTGCTGCCACTGTTGAAGTAAGGAATGACCCCATGCTTGGTGTGGTTTTATGCTCCTCTGGGAAGACTCTAAAGCTAACCAGGTGGTGACAGTGAGGGTCTTCACTGTACCAGGGCTCTGCTGATGCTCACAAATACTATATCCCCTGTGCTTTTGGGAGGCTGTGGGCTGGGACTGATGCACATTTGCATGAACACTCTTCCTGCTCCTCTTGGCTCTTGCTCAGTGCAGACAGAACACTTGGTGTTCCAGATGCAGCCTGCTCTGCTGGAGACAGTCCCAGCAAAGGAAATCCTGCCTGACCCTTAGTAATGCGGAGAGCCCTCATGTAATTGTGTTTGCACAAACAACCCGTATCAGTTTAAAGGAGATAAAATCAGCAGGAGCTCACTGAAATGCAGCCACAGTCTCCACCACAGTGCAGAGTGGCTGTCACAGTTTGAGACAGAGGAGGGGTGTAAGAAAATCTCATCTCCCCAGATGCCCTGGTGCAGTTAATAGTCCATCCTGGGATGGTGCAGTACTGCTGTCTGTAGCCTGGCTCTCCCAGCAGCTCTGTGCATGGCACTTAGCTAGCTTCTGAGAGGAAAAAGGCCAGGAGAGGCATTGAGGACTCCTCTCCACAGATCAGGATTAGAAATGGTAGCAGGCTTCCTCGCAGAAAGAACACAAACTGTCAGAGCACCTGGAGAGGGGTTGGTTTGCTCTCATTTGTCTTCATAGCCCCACAGCCTGGGGCAAAGGATGGCAAGAAAAGACACAGTCTCTTAAGAAGGGATGAGGCAGTGGGCAAATGAGCCACAGAAAAGCCCACACAAATCTGGGTCTGAAAAACAAATGACAGCTGGAAATGGTGAAAATTCATGCCATCATCTCAAGGACGAGCTGCTGTTGTGAGTTTGGACACTGTGCTTGTGTACGACCAGCTCAGAGGCCTCATTCTGGCCAGAGGCTGCGATGTTCACCCATTAGGCGAGGATATGCCAAGGCTACTTGGCTTATCATAGTATATGAGACACATGAAAACCATGGCTGTGGAGCCAGAGGGTTGGACAGGGTTTGACTGGACTGGACCGGACCAGATTGGGCTAGGCTGGGCTGGAATGCACTGGGATATACTGGGCTGAGTCAGGTTGGGCTGCGATGGACCTCATAGTGGAGGGCCCCTCAACTCTGCCAGTGGCAGCAAGGGGATCTGAGGATTGTCTATGCGAACAGGTCTTGTGACTTGAAGGGTACACAGTTCCACAACTAGTGCAACCATGGAGCATAAAAGGCTCCCATGACTCTTCCATGAATGGATGTGAAGAAGGCCTTTAGGAACTGTTCATTCACACACTCCCAGTCCTGCCAGAGGAGAGATTACTAGCAAAGCAATACTAATTTTGCAGGGAGGCCACTAATGTGGCCTATCTCCCCTTTGCTCCAGGCAGTGAGAGGTCTCTCTGCACTGATTAAGTGTGAGAAGGCTGTATGTAGGCACCTTTCAGAAAGAAAAAAAAGAAAAAAAAGAAAAAAAAACATTTCGGTTATCTGCTAAGATGGATCACAAAGGAAATTGTGTGGTTATTTCCAGATATTTACAATGAATTACCTTATTGTAGGAAGGGGGTATGCTACACTGTGCTGAAGGGGCTAGGGATCACAATTATGCTCCTGTGGTATTGCTACACATAGAGGAGTTTGCTTTTTTGTTTTGGTGATTAATTTTTGCAGGATGAATTTTTGCACTGCGGAAACAGCTGAAATTGTGTAAAGGAAGCAACATGGAGAGGGATTACATCACCTTTCAGCAGCTACATGCAACTTTGTCATCTAATCCATACTTCTAGGTGTTTCCAACAGCCAGTGGAGGTACAGCAGTCTTTTCTGTCCCTTTCTGAGTACCTGGATGAGAAGGGATGAGGATGTCCCTTTTCACCAGAGCATGTAGCAGTGGGTGTCATGCCTGGTTTCACTTCCATGAAGTCTCCTACGTCTGCCTTTTTCCGCTTGGGGCTCCTGTAGGCCAGGGACAGAGATCTCTTCTGTTCTCTCTTTCATGGAGATTTGCATATGCAATGCTCAGCTGTTCAACAGATGACATGGCTACATGTGGCCAAAGTAGTGATGGCTTAGGGGAGAGGGGTGTCTTGTTCCCAGGGCTTGATTTCCATTCTCACCTGCAGTGGCTGGGATGGCCAAATCCTGCTGCCGGAGGCCCTGGGGTTTGCTTAGACAGCCAGGCTGTGCCAAGAGCTCAGGGGTGTTGGTGGTGTGAGCTTGTATATTTATTTGCTGGGCACTCTTCACTTGCTGACCTGCCAGGGACCTGGATCCTGTTATTCCAGCATCTTTTAGTTCAGGACTCAGGCCTTTGACTGTGGATGTCCCTCGAAACTGGGTGTGGATCATGACCCTGTGATCACTGCTATTGTCAGTCTGTCCTGGTCATGCTGACCAACCCTGTCCCTCTGATTCACCTCTCCTATCCCATCTGGTGCTAGTTCTTACTCCAGATTGCATCTCATTAACACTGATTCCAAGTCTGCTCTCTCCTTTCTCCAGAACAGAAAATGCTGCCTTTGTTTGGTTGTACAGATCTGGCACACAGAGGTGTGGAGGGCATGCAGGTGGGAGGCAGTGACAAGCAGAGCTGGTGACACACTCAACCTTGGGGAGCTTGTGCAGGACTGTCAGGCAGCAAGGCTGTGTTGGGTTTCTGGTTCAGGTCCAAGCACATAGCCGGGTTTCTGGAGAGCTCCCAGAACCTGGGCATGTTTCCCTGTGAGCTGGGTGTGACACCATGCAAGCCTGGCAGCACTTTGCATCCCAAAGAGCTGCCAGGCTTGGCACTGAAGCTGGATCACTCCTTGAGCCTGGGGTGGGAAGGGGTACGCAGGACTATAGTGAGATTTTGCAGTCCCAGTTCCTTCACTCCTTGAACATCTTCATGGCCAGCTGTGCACCCAGCATCTCTTAAACTGTACCTCTAAGGTGCAGTCCCACGTCCTGGTTGCTGCAGGCAGTCAGGTTTTGCTTCATTGCATGAATGGCATGGGTATGTCTGCAAGCAGGGATGCTGTGCTTCCTCCAGTGCATCTCAGCATGCTAGGACCAGGGCTGTGGGTCTGGGACAGACACAGGCATAGTGTGGGCAGGCAGGGGTCTTAGATGCCTTAGGGGGGCAGTAGCACAGGCATGTTGCCCTTGGGACTGGAGCAGCTTTTGGGGAGCTACCCAGAAGGAAAATTGTGTGGGAGAGGAAGGGCTGCCCATCTTGCTGCTACACAAAGCCTTATCACAGTGGGATCTGCTCCCTCTATGTCTGATTGGGGTGGTGGGAAGGGTGGGAGTGCACAGGCCTGTGCTAGACAGATTTGCAGCTGGATCATAGACGTTGCTCTCAAAGCCTTGGACAGCCTTCTGGGAAGTGCAGGCAAGACCAGTGGGAGTGCTTGGCAGACCCCTGTATGTGCTGCACCAGGAGCGCCTGGAGCATGCAGGGGTACACTGGGATTCAGGAGCTGTACCCCAAAGATGGGCAGGCCCAGCCCCCAGCCCTGCTCTCTCCCATGGCCTGGCTCTCCCAGGCAGGCAGCTCAAAAAACTTCTCTCAGCTCTAATTGCTGTGCTCCACCTTTTATTATAATTGATTCTGCATCGCCATAGGAACCCACTCCAGCGTGAGTGAAGAGCAGCTGCCTTCCCTGTGTGCTCTCCAGGAGAGAGGCGGCTGCTCCTTCCCTCAAGATGGCAAGTGCTGGAGCTGGGATTAGCTGTGGCTGAGCGGCTGGGCCCGCCGGCCCATGCCAGCCAGGTACCGTCCATGTCCCAACCCCTCTCAAGTGCTCATGTTATGGGGAGGACCGCAGGCTTGCAGAGCCAGGGAGTGCAAGGGGGTGGGGGTGGGGAATTCCCNTGTTGCTGGGGCCCAGTATATCTTCTGGTGGCAGTTGTCAAGTCTGGATGGAGACAGCAGGATGCTGGGCTTTGGGGTGGGATGGGTGGGAGCCAACTTTCCTGGGGGGGGGGGGGTTATCTTCCCAGGTCGCTTGGTTTGGTAGTGGTGGCGTTTCTGTGTGTGCCAAGATGACTGAAGACAGGAAGCACACCCTTCAGGGTGTTCTGTAGAGCCCTGCACTTGTCCAAGCTTCCCATATCCGCTCCTCCCTGGGGAACCAGGGATCGCAAATTCTAGGATTCAGGAACAAGCATCTCTCCTCAGCTGAGGCTGGTTTAAACCTCCCTGTTGGTTGAAGGGTGGCCCTTTTTTTGTGTCAAAGGCTCGGCTGGCCTGGGAGATTAGGACAGGCCATCTCTTAGGTGGAAAACAGGCTGAAGAAAGTGCACAGCCAGGTGAGAAGCACTGCAGCCAGTGCTGTGCCTTTGGGCTGACTCTGGGTATAGCTTGGATGCCAGCATGAGAGGCAGCCATCAAAGGGACAGGGCACGTGCTAGTGACACAACCATGGACCCCAGAGCCCCAGCACTGCCCCTGCCCCCTCTTGGGGCAGGGGTGTCTCACCCTCAGTGTCTCGTGCTCCTGCCCTGGCCTGATCAGCTGAGTTCTGCCCTCCATGTCCTGGATTCTACTCATCTTCCTCTACCACTGGGCTCAGCTGCAATCCTGACAGCAGAGCTGCTTTGCTGGGAAAGCCCTTCCACAGTGGCTGCATGGGATCAAAGAAGCAGTGGTGTCCTGGCCTTCCAATTAGCCATGGGCTGGTTTAGCAGAAGATTTGTCAAGCTCTTACATCAGGGTTTGGGGTATAGACATGCAGAGCTGGGCTGGGCTAGGCTGGGCTGGAGTCCTGGGCCTTCCCTAAACCCAAAGGAAGAGCCACTCACCCAGTAGACAGAAAGGGCATGCCTGGTGTTCTCCTGCATCCCAGGCTGAGAGGGCTGTATATACCTTTGTCCCTGCCTTGTTGCCTCCCTGAACACCAGGCATGGCAGAGGAGGGAAGGAGCACCCAACCTCAGCGGTCCCAGCCTGTCTAGCCACGGTACAGGAGTGCCGTTCCTTGTGGAAAGTACTTGAAGGCACATGTTGAGAGCAGGCTTTACAGCATGAGGGAACATCTGGATACATCAGTGCAGTTAGGGGATCCTGCTGAGACTTGGGGTCTTCCTTGGACCTTCATAGGACCTGAGAGCTGGGCCAGGTGATGGAGAGGGGCTGAGAAGGTTCATGAAGGAGGCCCTCATGAAGGAGAACAAGCTGTTTCCACCCATCTCTGCAGTCTGCTTGTATGTGAGATGTACAGACCCTCCCAGAGAGGATTTCATGATCAGCTGCTCTGCTAGAGCAGAGGCCTGTACCTCTTGTCTCAAAGCTGGGATCTTCAGCCCCGCAGGGTGGATTCCACGCAGGATAGGTTACTTGTTCCTGAAAACAGAGCCTACAAGCTCTCTTCCTGAGGGACAGAACTAAGCTGGGATACAAGCAGATCCTGTGAGAGGAAATGTTAGCATTGTAAAATGCTGGTTGGATAATATGAAGTGTTTGAGAAGAAGTCAAGAGGGACAGTAACTCTCTTTACCTCTTCTTTTGAGCATGGTGTGGATCTCCAGTTGTCTCTGGATTTGCAGGCCCTGGTATGACAGTGGTTGTGTTTATACTGGCAGCTGTGCAGTAACCCGATGGGATTTGTTCTTTAGTTGTTGCTGGGAACCAGCAGCAACATTTACTGAAAAAGGCAATGTAAGCCCTGCAAAGAATTCAGCTGCGTCGTGAGCTCAATATAACAGTACCAGGCGCAAGCGTGCACTTCCCAGAAATGTGCACAACTGCCTCCATCCCAGCAGGGCTCAGCGGACCAGCCACAAGCAGCCAGGCCTGTGGGCTTGGGAGTGCAGAAGCGGGACAACGGAGGGAGAGCCACACCTCTGCAGCACCCGCAAGTAAAGCCTTTTCCTCTGCCTACAGAGCTTAGGCTCCTGCTTAGGCAGGAACTTGTTTGCCTGCAGTCCTCACAAGGGTGCTTGCTTTCCTGTCTCCCTGGCGATTGCATTTGCTGTCTGGTAGCAACAGGCAGTTGTGTACCATGTGCAGCAATGTGATGAACAAAGGGGAACATGTGGAGCCGGGTCCTGTGAGACCCATGGCTTCTGCAGAGCAGCAGAATACTATCAGTTCTGGGCAGGGCCCTGAAGCATGGCAGAGTGTATGCTCCACTGCTCCACTGCCCTGCTCATTTTGCATACAAAATTGTCTTATACATTCCCAGAACCCTGGATGCATCTGTCCTTTGGAATTTTTTTCCAGGTTGTCTCAAATAGGTTTATATGGGGAGTGACAGTGGGTTTGTGCTTTTCAAAGCAGGGTTATTTTAGTACTATCCTAATGAATTTGCTCCAGTTCTTTATGTGCAGACATTTTACTCTGCTCTCTTCATTTGAATTTAAGCATTTTAGCCCCTCAATAACTCCCCTCCATCAAAACTAGTTCCACTTTCTCCATTTAATACATTAGTTTCATTTGTCATTGTTATATAATTGTAAGTGTCTATTTTTGGTTATAAGACAGTACTAAGTAAGTTGTGTATATTTAAAAGCATGTAAACCAAGTAACTCCCTAGTTGTTGGACTGCATCCATGACACAGTGCAATTAAACCCCTCTTCACTGTGGCTCATAAAAGTGTTTATCTTCCAGTTTCATTCTTTGAATAGATCAGCCTTTCTGGTACAATTCTGCTTTACCGTGCAAATCGTGTTGGTCTTTTTAAATTCCTGCTGATAAAATATGCACCTTTTAGCACTAGGTGTTTCTTTATGTTAATTACAGTATTGAAAAGCTGACTTAATATCCCAACACCCTGAGGCAAATTTATTAGTGACTTGGTGAACTGCCTTGGACCCTGGATCCAGAGCTGGGTTCCCCTCTTACTGACCACTCTGCAACACTGGCACAGAGCATGCAGGCTATGCACTAATGCAGAGCTAAGCACAGCTAAGCCAGGGCTCCCAGCTTCATCTTTTATTTGATGGTGGGAGTAAACTGCTTAAAGGAGGAACAGATTTTTCAGCAAGGTTACTCCACTGTAAATTGGAAGCAACCAATACCAAAATGTTAGTATCCAGAAATTGCTGTCCAGCTGACACAGAAGACTTTCTCCAGCTTCTTTCACTGTTTGGGCTTTGATTCTGCTTTGGACACTTTTTGTGCTTTCCTGTACAGTACCTATCTCTTGGTCTTGATTCCTGGTCAAATACCTGCAAGAACTTGCTAGCGGAACTGTCTGGTTATTGCTCAGTGTGCAGGCTGAGTCATGCCAGTGCTGCACAGTCCCATCCCTGCTGAGATCCCATAACCTCTGGCCACTGCCCGCTCATGGGATCAGACTCTCTGTTTGGAGGTGTCTGCAGTGGGAACAGTAAGCCGTCCGCAACAGATGGCATCCTGCATTCATAAACACTACTCTGTATTTATTTTAAAATATTTGCCATTCACAAATTAATATTTAATTCGTGTTTCATACCCTTAAAAATCTCCCCACAGTGTTACTAAATGGTTGATAATGGTCCTCTTCCTTTGTGTGTTCTGTCCCGATTTAGCAATTTCCTTGCGCATGTATTCTTTTTAGTTACTAAGGGAACATGAATCTTAATAAAACTCGATCACATATTCCTTAAATAACAGCTGCCTTCATTTAACTATCTTATCAGCATTTATTGGCTCTGCTCAAAATTCCTGGGAAATTAAGATCTGATTCTTCACACAGTAATAAAAAAGTAACACATCCCAAATGGGAAAGGAATCATTTACCCTGAATTCAGGGCTATTATTTGGCAGAAAATCTTGTATTTTGTCCTGAATATGCATATTCCTCCCTACCCTTTTGGTGTGAGTTACAAGTCAGTTGGGCACCTCCAGATACATGATTTGTGCTTGAGTTGCTTATATTGCAGCAGGGCCTGTTCTGAGCATCTCTGGTAGCAAGGACCATGAAAGTGAATTTTCGTAACCCAGATGTGTCCATGGTAATCATGAATCTCCCCTGAAGTCTCTGGTGGAGAGTTGTGGCTGGTGGAAGGAGCTTGGCCAGCTATGGCTTCCTGGCAGCCACAAAGCAGGGATGCTCTGCCTGGTGTTTACACAAGAAATGGCATTAGGGGTCTCAGTGCAGGGTTAGACTCTGAGATACTGCCTCTGTGCAATAACAAATGACCAGACCACAGAAGCCCCAGTTGTCCCAGCACCAAGCTGGGATGCATGGGTAGTGCTTGGGAAGAGCCTTCTCTGCAGAGGTTATTGGAATCTTTGGCCCTATGCAGTGTACTTTCTGGAAGAAGAACCAGTAGCAGGGAGAGAAGAAGCCTGTGATACGGAGTCTGGTCTCTTTTATCTCTTTGATCCCTGAGCTGTTTTCACCAAAGACTGAATTCTGACAACTGTGGTAAAAATTTCTGAAGGTATCAAGAAAGTCACTGTGTTGTGTGTGGAAGTTTTAGGATAATGTTGCTGAATGTTTCCTGTGGAACAGCAGTTGGTTCCCACTTATACATTTTAGCTGGGCTCTTCATTGCACTGTACAAAACTAAATTGCAAAACGCTGCTTCGACATCCCTGGCCTCTGGCTTTTCTAGGTTGGGATCTTTGGAGATCTTTGGAAAGCCACTTAGAATTGACCCCCAGCTCTAATTCTTGCCTGAATTCAAACCTCTGTTAGTCTCCTTGGCTGAACTGGTCCTAGCTGAAGTGCCTCTGGATATATCCTTCCTCTTTCCTTGTCACCTGGCAGGACTCAGATTACAGCATTGTGGCCAAAGCTGGTTCCTTCCCACCAAGCCTGTGCATCACAGTGGAGACCCCTCCAGCACAGTCATTCCCCAAGCAGTAACTTGTGCAATCTACTGCTTGTCACTTGATGTCAGGAAAAGCCCATAGCTGCAGGCCAGAGATGGGGACTGGGAGGTTAGTGTCTCCTACCTGAGAATGTCTGTCTGAGACTCCCACTTCTGTGCGGGCTGCAAATGTTTAAGCAGCAGTGATGCCCCAGGCATGCCTTGCTTTGGGTGAGGAGCTGCTACAAGTACAGTGCAGCAGTCCCCCTCCCACCCAGGAGGTACCAACTGTTATTTATCTATCTATCTATCTATCTATCTATCTATCTATCTATCTATCTTTATTTATTTATTTATTTATTTATTTATTTATTTATCTCAGAAGGAAGTGCAGCTTTTCTCATGCCAAGAAGACAGGGATTCACTAAGATGATATTTCATCCTGCCAGGGAAATTTGTTGCTCTCCAAACACTCTGAATTCAATTCAGTGAGCCTGAACTTGTGGAGGAAGCAGGGCCCAGCCTGCATGAGCTGCTGCTGCTCTCCTTGCTCCAGAGAGGCTGCTGAGTAGCATAATTTTTTAAGGCTAGTAATATGACTCCAATGCCCTGCCGAGCTCAGGGTGGCATAGCTGAGACATCGAACTGAACCACCAACACCTCTCCAGGCACAGAAAAGTGCAGCAGCTGGGCAGTGATGGCCAGGCAATGCAATGTTTTCAAAGTCCTGAGAGCTCCCAGGGCAGTAGGAGCTCTGCGAGGAGATAGAGGCTGTGGAGAGCTATGCCTGTCCCTGAGAGCTCTGTGGAGAGGAGCAGAATGCTCCATCCACTTAACTCATCAATGCTTCTCTATGGGCAGGTATTCCTCACCCAGATAGGGCCACATGGAACCATCATCTGCTCCTGTGCTGACCCTGCATCTGACCACCAGCTTTCCATGGGGACAGCATCAGACTAAGGTGAATGATTTCTTCTGCCAGGCAAAGAAATCAGCTCACTGTGAGGCCCCAGGGATGCCTTGTTCCCAAGGCTGTGTCCACCTCCATTATTTACTCCAGGCCACTGACCCCAGTGACCTCCTCTGCTCTGCACTAAGCCCAGCCCTCCTGCAGAGATGTAGCCAGCTCCTCAGACCCTGGGCCCTGGGGTCTTCAGAGGTGTTGTGCACAGTTTCCAGGGTCTTCAGAGGTGTTGTGCCTTGAAAGCCACAATGCACAACACCTCTGAAGACCCTGGAAACTGTGCAGATCTCACTGCCCTTGCAGTGTGTAAGGAGCTGAGCACTGCCAAGCACCTTGTTCTGGACTAGGCCATTCTCTGATGGCTGGAAGTGGAAACCCAAGTGCTCTCTGCCCAGATGGAAACTTCTCCAGCTCAGATCACTCATCCCCATTCCTACCCTCACGATGTGGTACCCATGCCATGGGAATCCACAGCATGAACAAGGGAGGATCAGAGGCCTGAGGGAGCTTTATTTGACTGCCTGGGCAACTGCTATCAGGGAAGGCAGGAACTGCCAGACAAGTCTAATATTTGCAATCTGCATTCATTAAAGACCTGATGATAAATATAGAATCATAGAATCATGGAATATCCAAAGTTGGAAGGGACCCACAAGGATCATCGAGTCCAACTCCTGGGTCTGCCACAGGACCACCCAAAAATCAGACCCTGTGTCTGAGAGCATTGTCCAAATGCCTCTTGAACTCCAGCAGGCTCAGTGCCGTGACCACTTCCCTGGGGAGCCTGTTCTAGTGCCCAAACACCCTCTTGGTGAAGAACCTTTTCCTAACATCCAGCCTGAACATCCCTTGACACAGCTTCATGCCGTTCCCTCAGGTTGTGTCGCTGTCACCAGAGAGAAGAGATCGGTGCCTGCCCCTCTGCTCCCCTCATCAGGAAGCTGTAGGCTGCCATGAGGTCTCATCTCAATCTCCTCATCTCTAGGCTGAACAATCCAAGTAAACTCAGCCACTCCTCATGCATCTTCCCCTCTAGACCCTTCACCATTTTCATAGCCCTTCTTTGGACACTCTAATAGTTTTATGTCCTTTTTATACTGTGGTTTGAAGAGTGCTCCCCTCCAGCCATGGCAATGCTTGGCTGAGCAGCGCAGTAGCCCCAGTCTCCCTACACAGAGCTATCAGCAGATGGGCGTGTCTTGGAATTACTTCAGCACCATTTGCCAAAATCAGGGAATATATCTTTGTTTCAAAGGGTCTGTGTGTGAGAGCACCATGGACCAGAACCTGCTAGGGACAAATTTGCCTTTGCCCAGTCAGTCATTTCTGTAGACAGTGATGGGGATCTGTCTTTGTAGATAGTGACCCTGTACTTGTTGCCCTGGAGTGGTGGCTCGTGAGAGCTGTTGCCTTCCTGAAGCACTAGAAGGCGGCACCTGGCAGACCCCCAGACTCCACCTTGTTTGGGGTGGACTCTGTCTCCAGCACCCCATGCTTGTTTGGGGATATATGGGGAGATGGGGGTGAACCTCAGCATGATGGGAGCCTGACAATTCAAGGGGCTTCTGGATAGAGTCCTGCTAGGGGTGGCCAACATCCCAATGGGAGATGGGATGTAGATAGTTTCCTTTTGGAGAAATGCAGTGGGTATTTCCCTGCAATAGTGTAACTTCGACAAACTAAAGTAAACCTCCTCACTCTGCCCCAAAAGCACAGCTGGAGCCTTGGCAAGTAATTGGGAAGCTGGTATTACTGGAAGCACCACTAATAGACAGCTGTTTTGGGTGGTCAGTGTTTGGGGGTTCAAAGATACCCTGGACAAATATTGATACATGGATGCCAGCTCAAGGTTCACCACGCCTATGGGGAGAGGTGGTCCTTTGTCAGAAAGGAGGGCTGTATTGCACAGTGCTGTACAGACACCTATCAAGAGAACATTCCATGTCTGGACACAAGAGACACAAGAGAGATGCTGGGAAGGGAGAGTACCAAATAACTGGGGTGAAAAGCCAGAGGGCAGCTGTGCTCAGGTCTGTCCAGACCTGTGCAGGATGTACAATGAGCTTGGTCAATCATTCAGCTTCTTTGCTAACAAATCTTGCTTTTGCCTTTTTACACTCCAAGAAAGGACAGAAAGAAGGGGGCTTGGCTATAAAGTGCCCCTGGCCCCCTGATAACAAGCTGTGCTATACTGAAAAGTGCAGCATGTGGGGATCAGCCTCTCTCCAATTGGTAACACCACTCTGATCACTTCTGTTGTGGGAGTTTGTGATGGACCAACAGCTCTTTTCAAAGAGCATCTTTCTGCTGCCATCACCACTTCCATTCGTAGTGATTTTTGTGCTCCTTTGAAACAGGAGTAGCTTACCTCTACACAGATCATAGGGCACTGGCTCACTGGCTGGTAACTGACAGCATCCAGCTCCTGGGACTCAGGAAAGTGGACAGAGAACGAATCCACCTTTCTCACCTTGCTGCTGCTATTGTCCTTTATTTTTATGCTTCTGTGATATGAAATTATTTCTAAAGCCGGCAAGCACTGCTCCTTTTGATGTCCTAGGAGCTGCAGAAAAAGGAAAGCAAACAGGTCCTCAGCATGAGTCAGAACCATGCCAAACATGCTGTTGTCTGTATCTGGGTGCCTTGGCCTTGGAAACGGGCTCTGCTTTTTACTTTCCCACTGATTGTTGCTCCCAGATGGAGACAGCATTGCTGCTGGGGGGGGGGGGGGGGTTACCTTGGCTTTTTCCTGAAGTCTCCCAGTGGGGCTTTTTGCTGCAGTCTCTAAGAGCACTCAGGCTCTAGGATGGTGCAAGGGGACATTAGTGCAGGTGTTCTCCTGGATGAATGGAGCTACTGCTGGTCTGACAAGAGACACTGAGAGCTTGTAGTAGTTGCTAACTTCAAAGGTGTCTTGTGGTGCTTTGCTGTGACTGCTAGTGACTGTGATCCTTTCAACCTCTTTTGCTGTCCTTGTCCTTCTGCTTTACATCCCTAGCCTAAGAAAGTTGGACCCTGGAGATCCTTGCTCAGTGACGTGGCTGTTTGGATAGAGCCTTTTCCTGTTTCTTCTGCAACAGTGATGCTAGTGCCCCCATGCAGCTGCAGTGAGGTAGGTGCCTTCCTTCTTCTTCAGGACTCAGTCTCTTCTAGGCCTGATGAAAAACCAAAGGCAGTCACTGGTTCAGGGGAGAGAGCTGGACACATGTCCCTCAATAGGAGTGGGCAAACTCTAGGCTTATGCCCATCTTGGAACATTTTCAAGACCAGACAAGATAAAGCCCTAAGAAGACTTGACAGCTGAGGTTCTTCTCAGTCTACATTTTCCTATGTTTCAGGGCTTGGCAGTTGAGCAACCTCTCCAGGGGATTGCTGGGGATTTATGACCAGAGAGGCAAGCTCTATACCAGCAGCCTGGGCAGCCCACCCACCTCATTCCTTTGTGTCCCTGGTGAGTGGCATTGCTGCACAAGGGCTTCCTGAGCTTTCTAGAAAACCAGGGATCCACTTGTGAACTTCTGTCTTTGAGGTGGTAAGGGAGATTTCCTTTTGAAAATCCTCACTGGCATTTTCTACAAAGTGCCTCCTCCCTACATGCACTTCCTTCCTCCTCCCATATTGACTTTCTCAGTTCTGCAGCTGCCAAAAGCAAAAAATAACCCCTCCAATTCTTAAATTAATTAAAGCAAAAATGACTCCTGGTAAATGCTGACAGTTTAGGACACATGGTTGAATTTAAAATAATAATATTTAAGAAAAGTTTCAAACTGAAAATATTTGTTCAATTAAAAAAATATTCTTCCCACATTTCCTGGCTGAAAATGTATTCTGAATTCAGCCCCTAGCCATGAATGTCACTGTCCCCAGGCTTTTCTGTCAGATATCTGGCTGCTTGTCTGGCTACATCAGCAGGCAGGTAACTGCAGTTCTGGCAACAGAGGGCTCTTACCTGCCCTTTCCCATCTCTTATTATTTAGCAGTATTGCTGAAGCCTGTGGCCAATTCCTCTTTGCTCACCACCTCTGCTTTTCCCTCCAGGAGCTCTTGGCCTGTGCAAGAGTGAATCCCAAGCTCCTCAGCTCAGCTTAGCAGTACCGGTGGCTATGGAGTGACCCGTGTGCAGGTGGTGCTCAGGGTGCGTGGGCAGAGCAGGAGGCTGGAGCTGGCTGCCCAAGCCTGAATGCGCCCTGTCCACACGCTCCTTGTAGCTAGCGTGCCTCACCTCTGCCATGAATGATGCATCAACGATGGATTATGAACTCCTGTCCCCTTCCTTGGTTGAGCACCCGGCCAGCACTGTGGGCATGGATGCTGAGCAGAAAACCGTCTTTGCCTTTGTCATCTTCCTCCTGGTCTTCTTGGTGATGCTGATGGTGCGCTGCTTCCGCATCCTGCTGGACCCCTACAGCCGCATGCCTGCCTCCTCCTGGACTGACCACAAGGAGGGGTTGGAGAGGGGCCAGTTTGACTACGCCTTGGTGTAGAGGGCAGGGATGGGGCGAGCCTGGGTGCTCTGTGTGCCTCCCACCCCAGCTGGCCCCGGCCCCGGCCCCCCCTTCCTCTGTGGTGTTGCCCCGGGCCCGCAGGGATGCTCGGGGCAGGGAGGTGAGGTCGGGCTCTTGTCTGGGGTGGGTTTTCTAGGGGTTTCTCTCTTTTCTAAGCACTTTTCAGTTCTCTTTGCAGTCTGCAGCACTCTTGGTGAGATGTGTTGGAGGGACAATATGACTCCCCATGGTCCTTGCTGCCTGCCATGTCCCTGGGCAGTATTGTGTGCTGCAGTGAGGGGCAGGAGCCGATGAGGAAGGGCATGGCAGGACCTGCCCTCAGCCACAGCCCACAGGGCTCCTGGTCTGGGTGGCTCTGCCTGGTGCCAGGCCAGAACTCTGACCCCCACCTCCTCCTGCCTCCCACATTGCCCCCGTCTGTGTCCTCTGGGGTGTGCTGACCATGGTCCAGTGTGTGTGTGTGTGTGTGTGTGTGTGTCCCTGTAGCTGAGCTTTGTCTGTGAGGCAATTTATGGGCACCTGACCCAAGTGCTGGCTTTGTTCCTCTCTGTGTGGCAGCCCCAAGTGCCCCCCACAAGTAAGGGGAAGATGGAGACCCCATGCGCAGCCCCCTTTTGGCATCCAGACCTGCAGCCTGCTCTCTGCTTTACACCATAGTGACCTGTCCCTGCCAAGCTGGTGAAAATGGTCTGAGCAAGGTGCAGTCATGCAGACACTTGCAGACCTGCCTGGGTGGACCTGCTGGGATCCCTGCAGGGATCAAAAATCCCACACAACACTTGGGAGATGTCCCTCAGCCAGTCCAGTCCTGGCAGTACCCAGCAGGAACCCACTCTGGCAAGTCCCCGTTCCAGCAGGATCTGGGCAGCCTCCTCACGTCTGGGTGTGCTGGGGGTGGCTGGCCCCTCCCTGGCCATCCTGCACCTGGATAGCAGAAGGGCTCTGTAAGTAGCTGAGGGGAAAATACGGCTGTCTTCCTGCCCCTGTGTGGGAACCACGCCTCTTGAGTAGGGGTGCTGCAGCTAGTCACAGGGCTAGCTAGCAAAAGCCGTGGTGGGTTATGGCTGTGGGCCAATAAGAAGGTTTGTACTAAGGGATTTGAACCCATGGGGGAGAACTTCCTCATGCACCTTGGAAATAAAGCTGCACTGTGCTAACCCCATACAGCTTTTCCTCTGCTCTGTGATGCGTCCCATCAGGCACTCAGAGGAGTAGTGCTGCTCCCCAGGCAGTGGTAGGCTGCCCCATCTGTCTCTGTCTGAGCCAAGACCTACTTCTCTCAGCACAAGCTGGAGCTGCTCCACAGGGAATGGGTGCCATGTGGGACAGGAGCATCCCCACCAGGCCATGGTGCTGCAGGTGCCCCATACCTGGGAACGTGCTCTCTTGGGGACATGCAAAAGGTAATCCTTAGCCACAGTGTGGCACCTGGACCAGTGTGGCTGGGCAAGGAAAGTCCCGTTCTGGCCACATCTCCTGAAGGACCTGTGGGCTGTGCTTGGCCATGTCTTCTACAGCACTCTGGGTCTGTGTGATGAATACACCTGTGTGTAGGCACAGCAGGCAGCAACGTGGTGGGTTCTATTGTATCCAGCAGGACCTTCTGGGTGTGTGGGTGCTTGTCACCCCCGGGGAGTCCCTGGGGTCACATGAGCACTGGCATGGGGGAAGGTGCAAGGAGTGACTGCTGAGTGTTGCAAAGAAGCAAAGGCTCACGGGCTGGTTTGGGTGCTACATGTCCCTGGACCAAGGGGTAAGTTCTCCCCACGGCTGTGTCAGGAGGGACAGAGGGCAAAAGACATGTTACACCTCCATAACACTCTGCCCTGATAGGAAAATCATTGGGAGCCATCTCTCATGGGGATGGCCAGACTAGTGCAGGGGCACTGATGGTATGGTTAGCATCACACAGGCAGCAAAGAAACAGTGGCTGACAGGACATGGGTACCAAGGTCCAGTGCATCCTACTTCTGCACCTTCTTTGGCACCACTCTCTCCCCTAGCCAACACATCTGATACGACTCAACTAGTGCCAAGGCTGGCAGCCCAGGCAGCTGTTCAGGAGGACTTTGCAGCTATCTGATCTCATTGGGAACATGTTTAGATTTAGACCAGATGTTAGGAGGAAATTCTTTACTCTGGGGGCGGTGAGGCACTGGGACAGGCTGCCCAGAGAAGTTGTGGAAGCCCCATCCCTGGAGGTGTTCAAGACCAGGTTGGATGAGGCCCTGGGCAACCTGATCTAGTGGGTGGCATTCCTGCCCGTGGCAGGCGGTTTGGAACTAGATGATCTTTAAGGTCCCTTCCAACCCTAGCCATTTTATGATTCTATGATTCTATGTTTTCCTCTGCCCAGGTTTCATTGCTTGACTGTCCCCCCACCCAGAGGTGCCTCTGCTCTCCCATCACCCAGGAAGGTGATGGGCTCCCTCACAGTTGCTGGGATGTTGTGGCCCTGCCTGCCCTCTTGTGGTACATGGCTACACAGCCGATGGCCAGCTCTGGCTCTGCATCCAGAGTGGGAGGCTAAGAAGGGCTCGCTGAAAATGAGAATGTCAGCCTGGAACTTGAGTTTGAGTTGAACTCAATCAGCTGGACCCTGACTCTGGGACACATGGCTGAAAACCTATATCATAACACGCACTGCATGTAATATTCACTGCACAGTCTAGACAACCCCTGCATTGTGTGACCTCTGCTCATCACAAGCACCATTACTACCAAAAGCAAGTATCAGTTGGCCAGGAATACCAAGGATAAAGTTGCCCACTAAGTGGTAGGGGAAGTTGTACTTCACAGCATGAGGTGACATGCTCAATGCTACTGGATTATCCAGCAACACAATGGGGCCTCCAGCCATTTGATCACACAGCACTCAGTAATGAATGACAAAACCCAAAGGTCCCCATTTCCCAATACCACCTGGTAACTGCTGGCTGAGAGGAGTGTGGTCCTGCCTGAAGATTTCAGGAAAAGTGACTGACAGGTGGAAACAGCATGTGATGAGCCCCTGAATGCCTCAGACTGTCATTGCTTTGTGATGGAGAGTTTTGTAGGTGAATCCGAGAAAAACCTTGCCAGAATAACTTGACACACCAATGTGTTATGTCAAGCAGGTATTCCTTTATTGCAACAGCACCATCGACATCAGGGAGAGCTCCGCCTGACATGTACAACGTGGGCAGGCACAGCTACCCCTTTTATAGGCATGATATACATATGCATAAGCTTATTAACATACTATCCCGCCCCCTCTGCACATGCAGTCTGGGTGCAGAAGTTTCTAGACTGAGGTGTTCCATATTCATAGCCATGAACATATTACCCGCCTCCTTTTACGAATGCGCCCTGGAAAGGGTGAGGGTCTTTCGGGTGGTCGTCGATGAAGGCTTCCAAGTCTTCCTCGTCCTGCACTTTCGACCTTTCCGCGGGGGGTGGCAGTGCGCACCGGCTCCTCTCGTTCGGTTGCCATGGCAGCCCGGTTGCACATGCGCGGAAGGCCTTTGCTGTTGCTACGGCACGTTGCGAGCTGGGTCCCGAAGCCCGCGCTTTTTCGACAGCCAATCAGAAGAGAACAACACAGAAAACTGCCCAACAACACCACAAGGAAACTTTTCCTCGAATCACTGCCCCAACAACACAACTTCATAACTATAAAACTTTTCCCCGAATTACAACTTTATAATAAGAAAACATTTCCCCGAATCATAGGAACACATCTCACTGTTCAGCAGGAAAACCAAGACTTGCTCCCTGTGCAACACTGAGCAGAGGCAGTGTTGCTGACCCCTAGCAGATCCTCTGGTGTGATCTCCTGGAGAGGCTGGCCTTGTGCCATTGTCTGCAAAGCCTGGACTGGGACCTGTCTCAGTGTCCAGTCTCTGAGTTTTGTTCTTGGTGCAAGGCAGCACAGCCCAAACTTGTCCTGCCAGGTTTCTCTTCCAAAATGCTGTACTAAGACTGCCTGGCTTTGCCAGCATGGTGATTCCTTTCTCTTTTCCCTGGAGCTGCTGCAAGATGACGCATGCAGAGGATAAGGGTCATTCTGGCCACAGAGCTGTTTCTCTTGAAGATGGAGACTGACAGCTGGGACAGGCTGTAGGCTGGGGGACACTGGCACTGTTCACATCAGGGTTTTCCAAGCAAAAGCAATCACAGCAGATTAATGAGGGGTCCCAGCTTCCCTGCAAAAAATCTCTGAACTGTGGCACAACTTGCAGTAGTCACTTAGTCAGAGCTTCAGCTAAAGTGCTGAGCACTATGTGTGATGGGCAAGATGAGGCCTTAACATGTGGCCTCAGGCACACAGTGCCCAGCGTGTGCCCAGGCAATTCAGTGACTCACAGACATGCTGGCTGAAGCAAAAGGCTGGATCCAAAGCTGCAAGGGTTAAACAGTGAGGCTTGCACAGCCAAGCCTAAGGGGGAGTTGGGCAGTTGTTAGCAAAAGGAAGTGTATCAGGGCTTGATCAGCAGTCAATCTCAAATGCTTCTGAATGCATTGGACCTCTCCCACGTCTACTCAGGGATTGCAATAGGTTGGAATGCATGAGCATGCAATTCTCCTTCTAGGCATGACAATGCAGTCTCCTTCTGTGGACAACTACCTAGAGACAGCCAGGAAGAGCTGTTAGCTTTTAATGATCCTAACCTGGGTAAAATTTCCAAGATAATCACTCTCTGGAATCTCCCCTTTGTTCCCATGAGAAGAAGCCATCTACCGCTCCCTTGACTCAGCCCAGAATTAACAACAACCTTTATTCCTGCCAGTACTGCCCCAAACAGAGCTTTTAAGAGTCACTTTTTGTTAGCACTTTTAAATTAAACTGTTCCATAGACGACTGTAAGTTTTTCGTAATAATGTGGGGATTGCACATAGCAAAAGGTAGAGAAATAGAAGAAAAGAAGAAAGGAAGGAAATCAAGAAGGTTCAAACTGGACCCCATGCACCACAAAACGTAAGGACACATGTAATTCTCCTCACTTTACTTGTATGAGAAAGTGAAATTCTCTCACAGACTCTTTTACATTCTTTCTTGCTCTTTTCCTAACACTTTCACAGACTTCCGTCCTTAGTAAGTTTCTTTAAGCTGCAACTCGATACTCTTCCAGACGCTGGGGGACCCCTTTGTCAGAAGAATTCCTGTGGATATAGCCTCTATTTGATGAAATTGAGAGCTGCTAAACTAACAAAGGGCTAACTAAAGATACGATTCTATGTTTATAATAGAAATCCTGTTTTACCAGCAACTACTTTTAAGAAACCCTGTAACAACATATGTATCCTTGTACGTTCACAGTCCTGTATTTTTTAGTTCAAACAAGGTGCTGAATTTATGAATATAGTAATCTGTGTGTGTGTGTCTCATTGGAATTTTGGACATTATCCTGCATGCTTGCTGCCCTTGACCTTAAGAATCCCAATTATGTAGGCACCATTTGAAGTAATTTCCCCAAATCAATTTTATTTTTTTTTTAGTCTCTCTGAGTGTACATGTGGCTCTTAGTCACATGCAAAAGCCCTACAGGTAACAATTGGGCTGGGTTGCTTTTCTGGGTGTTGTTTCAGTGTTGTTTTTTTTTCAACGATTTTAGGACCTAATAACTTTGGCTGTGTATCCGAGAAAAACCTCGCCAGAATAACTTGATGTGCCAATGAGTTATGTCAAGCAGGTATTCCTTT
>VXAA01005207.1:80305-137008 GCA_013399115.1 Anseranas semipalmata
GGCTATGAATATGGAACACCTCAGTCTAGAAACTTCTGAGCACATGTGCAGAGGGGGCAGGATGGTATGTTAATAAGCTTATGCATATGTATATCATGCCTATAAAAGGGGTAGCTGTGCCTGCCCACGTTGTACATGTTAGGCGGAGCTCTCCCCGATGTACCCAGAGCTGTTGCAATAAAGGGATACGTCCTTGACATAACACGTTGGCGTGTCAAGTTATTCTGGCGAGGTTTTTCTCAGATTCACTGGGTACATGGGGGATAGCTCCACCATACATGTACACCAAGGGGAGGAATGGCTACGCATTTATAGACAGGTTAATTGCATATTCATTGCAATGTAAAGAAAGGAGTTACATATTCATTAGATTGCCAAGAAGTCATTAACATAGTACCCTGCCCTTGGGGTATGCGCTCTGGGAGGGGGTGAGGGTCTTTGGGCTCCTGCTGGCGCTTGTTGATGAACAGGAACTTGAAGTTTTTGCAGGAGTTTCTCGTGTTGCTGAGGCATGATCCTTACTGTGTAAGCCTGGGCCCTGAATCAGCTGTCTGGAAAACAGCTGGGACTGCAGTGATTGGCTGGAAAGCAGTTCTGCAGCCAAGACCCTGGGGATCCCGATGGACACCAAGTTGAACATGAGTCAGTAATATGCCCTCTAGAAAAGAAAGCCAACAGCATCCTGGACTGCAATAGGAGTGTTGTCAGCGGGCCTAGGGAGGTAATCCTTCCCCTCTGATCAACACTGGTGAGGCCACACCTGGAGCACTATGTCCAATTCTGGGCATGAGCTTACAGGAGTGGGTTCACAAAAGGCCACAAAGTTGATCAAGGGATGGAAGCCTCTGACATACAAGGAGCAGCTGAGAGCGCTAGGACTATTTCATCTGGAGAAGAGAAGGCTGAAGGGGTCTTGTCAATGTTTACAAATACGTGATAGGAAGGAATAAAGAAGATGGAGCCAGACTCTTCTCAGTGGTGTCCAGAGAATGGACAAGTGGAAATAGGCACAGACTGAAATACAGGCAATTCAATCAATTCCATCTAAGTATAAGAAAAAACTTTTTATGTTGAGGGTTGTCAAAACTGGAGCAGATTGTCCAGAGAGGTTTTGTTGTCTGCACCCCTGCAGATAATCAAAAGCTGACTGGACAGCATTCTGTGCAACCTTGTCTACTGACCCCTGCTCAGAGCAAGGGGGTTGGATAAGATGATCTCCAAAGGTCCGTTACAATTTCAAACACTCTATGATTCTGTGATTTACCATAGAAACGCATCTGAGGACAGGAGTGATGCCAGTGACTCATTAATTTTGTTTTGTGTGAAAAATAATTAATTAATTTTGTGTGAAAATTAATTTGTTTTGTGTGAAAAGATGTAAAATAAATACTTCGAGGCAAGGTTAGGATGATCCAGGCCTTAAAGATATCTAAAGGATGATTAACTTAGGAACTACTTAATCAGGAAAATTATTTCATAAGGAAACATTGGACACATATGCCCTTGAGTGGGTTACTAATCAACTTGTTAGAAATAATTGGCTGAAAAACAAAGATACGAGTATTATAATTTGAACTATCCATGAACTATCCTCATTATAATACTAAAAATCAAGCCTCTAGGCTGAGAGACCCCAGCCCAACAAGAGACCCTTCCCCTCTGAGGATGCGCAGAATGATTTTGCAGTGTCAGCAGTATCTTAATTATGTAACCAATTAGAAGTTAGAGGATTGTACTAACATGTAAATGTAGTGATAAGAGATTGTATAAAGTGTGGCATGGAAAATCTTTAGGTGTGCCAGCTTTGTGGGAAACTACCAGGTACCCAGACTTGTGCAATTCTGAAATAAACAGTATCTCGACCTAGTGTGTGGATTGGCTTATTGCACACCAGGTAATGAATCCGAACCTTTATTGGACAAGAGAAGGGCTGGGAGGCCAGGAGTGCTTGTCTTTTCCAGTTATTACTGCTAAGAGATTGGCTGCTTATATGTTTTCTGGGACATGCAGACTGGGAAGTGCAATGAGGAGGGGAGCCAAATGCCGTTGGTCAATGCAGGAGGTGCATCAGCAGCTACCTGTCTTGTGTCTTTACCCTTTGGTCCCCACTGGCCAAAGGCACATGGAGAAGTAAGTGGGTCTGGGGGCACACAGTGGGAGAATGGCTGCAGCACAGGCCTTCTGTGGGCATTTCTATCAGCAGCTTCTATTGGGCTTACATGGCAAGGTTTTGGGAGTGGAGGTGCTGCAGTGGTGGACTCTGTGAGCAGAAGAGCCAGTTCCTGCCAGCTCCAAAAAAGTTTCGCCACTAGCCAGAGCTGAGCAATGCTGGTTGTGACTCCGAGAGAGCACATTGAAGAAGCAGCTGGCGCAGAGGCGTGAGGAACTGAGAGAGAAAGAATCCTGCAGCCACCAAGGTCAGTGAAGAAGGAAGGGAGGAGGTGCTCCAGCTGCTGGGGCAAAAGTTCCCCTGCGGCCCGTGGAGAGGCCCATGGTGGAGCAGGCTGTCCTGCAGCCCATGGGTACTACACGGAGCAGATTTCCATGCTGCAGCCCATGGAGGAGCCCATGGTGGAGCAGGTGGCTATGGCCTGAAGGAGGCTGCAGCCCATGGAGAAGAGCCCATACAGGACCAGGTGATCTGGTGGGAGCTGCTGCCTGTGGGGGACCTGTGCTGGAGCAGTTTGTTCCTGAAGGGTGGACCCCGTCGTACGGATCCATATTGGAGCAGTTCTTGATTGCTGCAGTCTGTGGAAGCCCACATAGGATCAGTTTGGGAAGGATGGCATCCCATGGGAGGGACCCCATGCTGGAGCAGGGAAAGAGATTGACCATGAAGGAGCAACAGAGACAAAGTGTTACGGACTGACCGCAGTGCCCATTCCTCATTCCCTGGTGCTGCTCAGGCAGAGGAGGTAGAATGGGGTGGATGGGGGCAAAGGTGATTTTAGTTTGCTTTTAGTTCTCACTGCTCTAATCTGTTAGTGATAGGCAATAAATTCCATCAGTCTCCCTACACTGAGTCTGTTTAGCCCATGTTGGTAATTGGTGAGTGATCTCCTTGTCCTTATCTCAACCCTTGAGACCTTTTCCATTGTATTTTCTCCCCCCATTACTTTGAGGAGGGAGAGTAAGAGAGTGGTGTGGTGGAGCTCAGCTAGCTGTAATTGTGAAAACACCACACTGGTGAAACTGGTGTTTTGTCAACCTTTCCAGTGTGAGCATCCCAGTGAAGGGTGAGTGCCTCCCTTCAGGAGCTGGGGATGGTCATGCCGCTGAGCACCAGAAGAGCCCCTGGCCACAGCCCTTGCAGATGGCAGGTGTGGCACCATTGCCTGCTGCAGCTGTGTCCATGTGCAAAGCTGCAAACCCTCTTTGCTCTCACTACATACCCATACCCATACCCACAAATATGTAACCATAAGGACTCCTACACCTCCACATTCCTTCAACATACACACACTTCTACTTATTCCCCTAAACACCCACACATGTACATTTATACACACCCATGTACATCCCCACCACCCCACACAGCTCCGCCGACATTCTTATATATGCCTGCACCCACACATCCACCTCCATGCATACAGCTACAGCCACACACCTTCTAGCTCATATAAAACCCCTTGCACACACACGCACACGCACACACACAGCTGTCCCCTACCGCTTCAACTTCCCTCCTGCATGTACCACCACAAGTCTCTGTAGTCTCTAACTCTTCCCCTCTCCCTCCAGGCTCCTGCATGTCCTCTGTCTCCTCTCTGCCAGTCCTCGTTGTGTCTCCTCACCCCTGCCCTAGTCCCTGTAACCTCTCCACAGTCCAGTATCCACGATTCTGTAAGGGAGGGCCTGGGCAGATGACCTTCCTCTGGGCTCAGCAATCTGGTCTCCAGCCTCAGACCTCTGGCATCATACTCTTTCCCCTCTGAGAGCAAGAGCAAATGGTCAGGAAAGATTTTGCTGATGTGTCTGTCCCACCTCCCTCAGCTACCACCTGCTCTGAGGCTTTGGGAGGGACCCCAAAGCCCCCATGGGCACCCGGGGGTGCTGAGTTATGCAGGGGCGGGAGAACTGGGTGAGGCTGTAAGAGTGAAGCTGTCTGTGTCGCCGAGGAGTACAGAAGAGAAACCAGCAGACAGGAACAGTGCTGCCACCACCCACTGCTGTCCCCAGACTAAGAGGAAGATACAGAACCACTTAACCCAAAATAACTTTATTGTTGCAGTTGCTTCTGTTACAAAAAGGAATTCCACAAAGAGCCATCTCTCTCTGCAGGACAAATGGGCACAGGTTTTGGTTTCAATGCTTCCCAGAAACATCCAGCAAGAAACGTCAATACAAAAAACACCACACCAGAGAGGAATGAAGGAAACCTTGAGCTTTTTCATTTGACAGTTTTGGCTCAACACGCACACACAAACCCATCTCTGCTAATTTATTATTATTAATAGTTTTTTTTTTTTTTAAAAAAAGCACCTGTTGGAAAAACAAAAACAAAACAAAAAATAATAATAATAATAACAAAAAAAAAACATCAGGCCACCCATCCTGTCATGAGCTCTGGAACTCTTGCAAAACCAGAGTCTGGAGCTGCATTTATACAAAAGAATTTTCAAGTTTGACGTTAGCCCAAATACAGTATACATACACTTCCCCCACCGCATGCGGTGGCAACATACCAGGAAAAAGCAATCCCCCTCCTCCCAAGTACCAAAAAAGCTACAGGAATATGCACTCCTCACAACAACAAGCAATCATAACTTTGGTGGTTACACATAAATATGAAAGGGTGGATGGATACAGTGCACTAACGTTGACGATTCAATACCAGCACCAGCTTCTGAAAGCACCTTAGATTTGTTGATCAGGTAGTCTTGTGTGTTACCAGAGTGAATTAGCACCTTTCTTTCCTTTGATGATGCACAGTGTTGATGCAGAACTGAAAACAGATTCATACAAAACCAGGAAATGGCATTGCAGAGACCAGCTGTGTGAAGAACACTCTTGAGGGAGCAAGAAAAGCCCACTCCATTGGAAAACAGAGGCCTGGCTATCCCTGCCTCTCTCTCCCTGCCAGGCTGAACAGCTCACCCACTCCCATCTTGCTCCTGCTGGTGGGAATTTTTTTACAGGATTTTCAAACAATCTCATCAGTGGTGGCCAGCAAATCTGCCTCTGCAGTGTGCTAACAAGTTCTCCATTCCTTCTGGCAAGGGAAGGATCCAGATGCTCTGAACCAGACTCATGACATTTTTCCTGTCAGTTTAGTTTGTTCAACCACATTGAACAGTGCAATTATTTGCCTTCCCCCAGATCCACTCCTCACTTATATAAGGACACACTAACCCCTGGACTTGCTGGAGCTCAGGAAAAGCCCTTCCAGCTCCAATCTTTGGAGGGAGTGTATGTGTTCAGCACACTGCAGTGTGAAAACCCCATATTCCCTAGAAGAGCAGCTGGCCCTGTGATCTGGCTGCTTTGTGATGTGAGGTTAGCAATCTGAACTGCCCCTTCACTCACCAGTGTTACCTTTTCAGTTTGACAGAGGAGCCTGAAAGGACCATGGGACATAGAGAGGACAGAGAGAGACAGAGCAGCCAGTGTAGGTATGGGAGGGTTTCTGCATCACCATAATGACAAAACAGAAAGCAAAGAAGGAACAAGAGTTGTTGGGAAATGCACTAACGTCACACCATGTTGTAGCTCCTTCCAAAGCTGCCCCCAGGTCCCCTCCCATTTGTTGGGCTGTGGGGTGGTATATAGCCTGTGACCGTGAAGGACAGGCAGCTTCCTCATGGTACTGCCCTTGCCAGCTCACACTAACAGTATCTTGTTTAAAGGAGACAGGCAGGACCTGAGCACAGGGAGGGTGTCCCTGCTATAAGGTTTGAACCTTTGGCAAAGCTTTCATGAGCTCTTTCGTGGTGTGGTTTGGTTTTGACCCAAGCAACCCGTGAAACAGAGTATCCCTGCATGGCCCAGGTGAGTGCTGAGCCCAGCGGGACATTTCCCATCAGTTGTTCAGTGCAGTGGGGGAGGTGGCGGCAGGGGGTGCAGTGAGAGAAGAGGCAGTTGTTTCCAGGTGTGGATGGCAAGGCTAAGGACTGTACTGTCGGTTGGGTGGGTGGGTCTCATGGTTGTTAGTAGAGCTGGAGCTGGAGCTTCATCCTCAGTGCTTGGCCCAGCTCCCCTGCTAAGTAGTTGAGGTGGTTCTTGGCCTCTAGTTTCTGCAGTTCCCTCTTGCGGTACAAGGGCACGCTCACAATTTCCAGCAGGTAGGTGCCAGGCACTATTTTCTTGCGGCCAAGGTGCAGGTAGCTGAGCCCTTCTTTCTGGTGGATGCGGAAGTAGCCATCCTCATTCCCATGGGAGATGAGGTACCGCACACGGTTCTCCAGGGGCTCCACAGCTGGAAGAAGCTCCAGGATGTGCTCCTTGTGAGCCAGGTCAGAGAGGTTCAGCATCATGGACAGAGGAGCATCCACATCCATGCTGGCCAAGTTCACAGTGTGATCCTAGGGAAGAAACCAGGCATGTTACTTACAGACACCAAGAAAAGCTCATGGCCTGGTAAAGAAGGACTTGCTTTAGGGGTTTCTGCCTCATGGGCCAACTTGAGGCAGCTCTGACAAGTGGGTGCAACTTCTATGGTCCTTACTGTCCCCCAAGTGTTTCTTGGTGCTCTGTTCGTACCTCTGAGACTGAACCAGCAAGTCCACAGTCCTCATGTTCAGGCAAAGCACCAATGAATTCATGGGCATTTTGCTCAAGGCCTGAAGGGCATCCCAGTCCTATCTGTCCTAAGCAGGCCTGTGAGCTTGGGCAAGCCTTGGACAGAGGCCAAAACTTCCTTTCAAGGAAGAACCTGTATTTAGACTGGCAGGTCCAGTTTGGAGTCAAACACTAAGTGCTGATAGTCCCCTATGGCCCTGTGGGACCTGTTACCCTATCAGCTCCCCTTGCAAGGGAACATGTGGGCCTTATTTCTAGGTTGCACGTTATCTCCAGCCATTTGTGGCCAAACCACACAAGTGTGTGTCACTTAGAGTGTCCTGACCCTACTCTGATGTACTGTGAAAGATCTTCCATTTCTGCAGGATCTCTTGATTCAGTGGCCTCCATAAACACTCAAGCACCCAGTGAAGGCAGGTACAGAGTGAGCTGCTGTCTCTGCCTTGGACTGAGACAACCCCATAGGAAAGGGCACACTGCATGGGATCCACTCCAGACAGCCATCCCCCAAGTGACTCAGCTCTTGTCTTGCTCTACCCCATCCAGGATGCCACGAATTTTTTACCTGGTGCCTCTCAGTGCCATTGACACTGCGTCGCTGACGACCCCTCTTGGGGTAGCCATTTATCTTGCACTCATAGCAGGTTTCAGGGGAGAGCAGATTGTCTTCATCCTCTTCTTGGGGGGCAGGAAGGTAGGAACCTTTCCCAAAACCCAAGCCAGAAATACAGTGTCTGGTGACAGAAGAGCAGAGAAACGCACCTCAGTTTCATGCTTCAAGAAGAAAATCTTACCATTACCCTCACAGGTTCCTCATGTGGCACCCAGACACACATGGAGGATCATGCCTTGCATGGTTTGTGCAGTGTCTTGTTTACAGGATGTGTCTGGTGGAGATCCGGCCACATCTTGTTTAATAAGGCAGTAGGTTTAATCTGTTTGCACCCTGGATTAGATGAATCTGCACTGTATCTGCTACAGTGCTAGCAGCTGCACTAACCACTGGGTTACTGAAATGGAAGAGGAGATGGGTATTAGCATGAGGATCCTGCAAGGGGAGAGCAACAGTCTGGCAATGGAAAAGCAAAGGACTTGTGCAAATAGGAGCTCGCTCCTGAGACTCCTTCAAATTTTACTAATAACTTTGGCAGATAGCAGAAGTGTGGTGGTGGAGGATGCCTGGGGCACCATGCACACAGCAACCTGCAATATCCCCCAGGAATGTACAGGTGCCTGTGGCAACACTGCAAAATGCGCATCCCACACTGCAGGTCCACCTTGGTTGCTAGTCTCGGGGACCTGAGCTACAAATTGTGGTGGAGTAGGGGCATCATTGCCTGGTTACCTACATACCCTACAGAGAGCAGCAGACACCTCTTAAAAGTGACTTGCAGCACAGGAGAGAAGTGTGAGATTGCTCTCTGGCAGTAGAGAGCACTCAAGCACTCTGCTTCACAAAATCAATGTGAAGCATGAGCTGGGCTGGAACAGCATCTCGTACACAACTGCACTTTAGGATTCACAGTGCTGAAAGCTGATTGATCACTCACAGACAAGGTAAGGGTGAGGCAGGAGGTGGAACTGCATAGTGTTGAGCATCCTTGCTAGGAAGCAGTCCCAGGCTCTGGGTCCACCCGAGTAAAGGCATCCAAGGCTACAGAAATGGCTCAAGAACCAGACTGGAGATGAGCTGGAGTGAGAAACAGTTTCCAGTCTTGCTGGTCAAGCTGGGTCATGGTGGGCAAGTCCTAGTCTCTGAACATCACTCTAGATGCACTTTAAATGTGCTTTATCCAGAGATGTTTAAACAAAGTCTAAAAAGTCCCTGCAGCAAAGAGTCAGCTCTGGAGCTTCCCTCTCAGAGAAGTGGCCCTGACACAACAGAGCGGAGTCAGAGCTCCCTCCTTTCTTTCTGCTTTTGATATTACCTCCAAGTTAAACCAACATCCAACATTAACTTGAGCTCCTGCGGGTGAGGTGTGGCTGGCCAGGCCTGTCTACTAGCTCTGGAGTATATTTGAAGGTGCGTGAGTGTGTGCACTCAGCTTTGTAGGGGTAAGGCCTCTGGGGACCTGGTGTGGAAATTTAAGCAAAAAGATACAGAGAGGTGGCTTTGGTGCTGCCACTAGAGCAAGCATGAGTGGGTACATTCCTGCGTTATGTGTCCCCAGAATGTGGCTGGCATCTGCCTGATGGAAAAGATACCAGGTGCCCTGGCAGTGACCTGCTGGCTGCCCTCTTACCCTTGTCCTGCTCGGAAGTAGCCACCAGGACAGCCACAGAGATAGCCTCCGTCTGTGTTGGAGCAGCCATAACTGCAGGGACTGCCGCCTGCTGAGCATTCGTCCACATCCTGGCAACCCCCAAAGGCCTGGTCAAAATCAAAGCCAGATGGACAGACGCACTTGAAACTTCCCAGAGTGTTGTAGCAGGAGGCAGAGCCGCAGGCAGTGGGGCTGGAGCACTCATTTTCATCTGCACCCAGAGACAGCAGAACTAGTTAGAAACTCAGTGGAAGGGGGTTCCTGTGCTGCTGATCCTCCCTGCCCCATGTGGCCATGGCCATCACTGAGCAGAATGCTGGCAGCAGGCTCCCTTCTCATGCCTCACAGGGAGGGCAGGCCATACTGTTCCCCGTGAGGCCTCAGCCCATGCAGGTCCCTGAAGGACTGTGTTGATTTTCCTGCCTCCTGCAATGCAGGGAGCTGCTGGCATCAGGAACAATGGGAGCTCAACGCTCTGTAGACCAGCCTTCTAGGGTCACTGTTGCAGAGAGAGCCTGGGGCAGTGTAGGGCAGGGCAGAAGCATCATCTCTGGGCAAAGGCATGGTCTGCTTCTGGGGCAGGGCAGGAACTGCAGTGCTGGGTTTGCAGAGATGAACCCAGAACCCAGTGTCAGAGATGGCTGGGGTGGCTGGAGAGGGACTCAGTGCTAGGCTCTATCCCCCACCCACAGCTGCAGGATACAATCCAGGATACATCCCACACTCACCCACACACTGATTCCACTGGTAGTGTTGTACGTAGCCCTGTGGACAGCCACATCGGTAGCCACCAAGCACATTCTGGCAGCCATGCTGGCACCGATGGTTTCCATCACATTCATCCACATCTGCAGCAATGTAACACAGAGGTCAGTGAGACAACTCCCTGTCCTGTGGGCAGCACCAGGTGCACAGGGACTACGTGCACATGGTACGTGCTTGGGAGCCAGCATCCATCAGGGTGCTTATGTAGGTGGGTGGTTCTTCTGCCTAATTATAGCTCTAGAGCTTGGACTTGAATAATACCCTCAGCCCCAAGGTCCATGTACATCCCTTTGTAGCTGCTACATGGATGTTTTTTGTTATAAGGACTCTTGGTCTGCCTGGACCATTAGCAGTCTGTTCTGCCTCATGCTGCCTCTGTTGAACACAGACTTTTCTTTAGCTTAGTACATGGTGGGTTTTGCTGGGCATGAGGTCTCCCATGGTGAGACACAGGTCCATTCCTTTCCCACCCTTCATTGCTGTGTTTGCATTACCAAGACCCTCTGCTTGTCCAAGAGCCAGTGTGTCTCTAGGCATGTCAGGGAAATCTCCACTGACCTCTTTTTTGCACCAGAGCTCCCTGTGTGGATTTCTGGTGTCCCACAGTAAGGAGTGGACCCTTCTTGGCTGGACAGAGCTACCCTAGAAACTGTGAGTGAACTAGGAACTCTTCCATGTGGAGCAGTTTCTGTCAAATCCCCAGAGACAAAGACCCACCTTCACAGTTGACACCAGAGCTGTCCAGGGAGAATCCTTTCTGACACTCGCAGTTGTAGCTGCCTGGTGTGTTCAGACACTGTCCTTTGGCTCCACACAGAGAAGGCTGAGCTGTGCACTCATTATTGTCTGCAAAACACCGGCAGCTGCCTGTAAGTCCAGCCACAAGGATAGTGCAGCTTTGTGGACAGCTACTTGGCATCATGGTGCTTAGCTCAGTCTCAGTAACAGACAGGTAAGTCAGATGCACAATCCCAGGCTGACTGGAGAAGGGCAGGCAGCAGCTCTCTGAAGAGCTGCATACTCTAGAGCCATAGCTGGGGGGCTGGTAAGACTCTGCTGGGGTTGAGGCTAACCCCTGGGCAGCCTTCTGGTGCTGCATAGCATAGCAGTGAATGCCTCTACTCACCAATGCAGGATGAGTGGTGCTGAGTGAAGCCTGGGGGACATTTGCAGTTGAATCCTCCAATAATGTTCACACACAGGAACTGGCAGTTGTGCTGCTTGGTGGAACATTCATCCAAGTCTAAAGCAACAAGCATAAGAACATGCGTCTCAGTTTATCTTACTGAGATAGCTTATCTTTGTGGTCTGAGTCAATGACACCTGAATATACGTGGTGATACACAGTGGTCCTGAGCAGACCAGGACGTGACATGGACCAGCCTCAGGAACACCACACACAAAGTTCTTGCATGAGAATCACAAGTCCTTGGAGCCTCTCCCCACCTCAGCTGCTAATCACATATGGATACATTTGGAAGACACAGAAATTTTTCTGTCTCTCCTGTAAGCCACAAATCCTAGACCCTCCTAGACTCTTAGACCACCTTACTTGCAGCCTGATATATCAGCACTGTGAGAAGTGGGCAAAGCCCCAGCCCGGAAGATGCCAGCACCAGTACGAGCCCTTATGGTGACTCTGACATGCCCAGCCCACTTATAGGATACACACTGGTTCAAGGCTCCTGGAACTCAGCACAGCTTGGGATATACTGTGCAATCTGTAGGAAAGGGCGAGGAGCATTTTTTCCTAATGAAACATCAGTGTATGTAGAGGGATGAAATCCTGGTGCATCAGTTCAGGAGGGTCTAGTACGGCACCTTTCTCTGTGTCTAGCCTTGTCCTGTATCTGAACAGAAGGACCTGACCGTTCTGTCATATGCTAAGCAGCTCTTGCAGTTTCCACTGCAGCAGAGTCCAAGCTGCCAGAGACGAGACAGGGTCTCTGCTGTCTCCTTCTTCTGCATGAATACCTTTGCAGATCTTCCCATCTTCTTGTAGAATATACCCTCGGGGGCACGAGCACTGGTAGCTGCCCTCTGTGTTCTTGCAGATGAAGTTACATGGCTTAGGGGACTGGTTACATTCATCCAGATCTGGATTTGAGAGAAACAAGACAAAGCATTCACAGGTTGTGCTGGTTGGATGGGGTCCCCACCTCCCATTGGACCATTCAGTCTACCAATGGGCTCCTGAATACATGGTGGTTCCAGGTTTCACAGCCCTGCATAAGTGGTCGCATGGCTACATGGGTCCTGATACTCTCTGCCCCAGACAAATGCATCTTTTCCACTCTCCAGGAAGCAGGTGAGCAGAGGAGCAGAGACAGAGGCTTTGAGGGAGCACCCCTGTTTAAGCCAGCACAAGAAATCTAGGAGATTTCCTAAGAAAAAGAGCTGAATCACCTCAGACATGCAATGTGGTGTGACCTGGTGAATCTGAGTGACATCTTGCCCAGTCCCCTCCTGGCTGAAGAGATGGGTGGATGCTACTCTTAAGTACCAGGAACATCAGGGATGGGGTCAGCCCTGTATTTCTGGGGGCTGTGTCACCTCTGCCCAGCAGGAGGTAGTAGCAATGGGCTCTGAAAATGGCTATAACTTTGAGCCAGGCTGGATGGCACATAGATGGAGAAAGGTCACAGATGTTTAGAGAGGAATCCTGGCCTGGTGCTCAAGGTCACATCTGTCCTTCTCCTAGGCATAGAGCTTTGTTTCTGGGATCCAAGACCTCTTTTCCACTCTGTATCTCGGACACAGCTGTTGGCATGGTCCTGAACACTATCTCAATACTGGAAGTGTGGCACATCTTCATCTCCTTCTGTACTTTCCCAAACACCTGCAGCTATGATTCCAGAGGTGCCTTTTATGTCAACATCTGGATTCTCAAAGTGGCACTCAGGCTGGCTAAAGCCTGCTGCTCTGCCAGTGAAAGGTTTGGCTGCTCACAGAGTTTCATCTCTGGATCACACCCCCCCATCACTCCCTGTGACCCCCGCAGTCAGAGGGAAAAGATAAGGAGCCTGGGTTTTAAGGAGTTAAACAGCATGGAGGGATGACTTTGATGTATTGCCATGCAATAGGACAAAGTGTTCAGAACCCTGCCATGGACACACAGAACAGTATGGACAGAGGTGGAGGCCGGGACCCAGGTTGGGGGTACAGGACCCCCTCTTTGCATGCTGAAAAGCAGGGGAAGAAGGAGGCTTACAAAGGCCAAGGGCTGTACAGAGAAATGGGATTTCTTCTCCTGACTCACCCACACATGCTGTGCCTGTGATATCTGTGGTGTAGCCCAGCCTGCAGTGACAGCGGAAGGAGCCAATGCTGTTGATGCACTGTCCGTTCTTGCAGAGGCTGGGCAGTACCTTGCACTCGTCGATGTCTATGGGAGGGAGAGAAGGAGCTGTTAGTGACAATGCTGCTTCTACCGCCATGCTCTTGTGACTGCACTCTGCCAGGGCAACTCAGGCCCTCCTTGAGAGCCAGAGACTACATGCAGGGAGTTGTAAGATAACATCATAGAGGCTTCTTGTCTGCTCCAGGCACTGTGTAGACCTGTCACAGTCATTTTCCAGTGGAATTCTGCTTGTACCCACATCTCTGCTTTCTCTACTTTGTACTAAAGGTGATTTGGTTCCCAGCTCACCTCTCCCATCAGTAGAGTACCCTGGACCATGAGGACACATTTTCTTGTACTGGGCAGTTCCAGGAAGGGGGCAGAGCTCACACTGGGGGCCCCAGCTGCGCCCACTGTTGCAGCAGCACTCAGATTTGGTGACCAGGTTGCGGTTGGTGGAGGACATCTGGCACATGGTTTGCAGTACTTCAGTGAAGCAGAATCCCTGTCGGGTGTCTGGATAGAGAGAGTGGGGAGACAAGTTCAGGATGTGAGACAGTGTCAGTACTGGGGATAATGGAGCAGTCTGTCCAGCCTGTGCCAATTCCAGCATGGAGCTAGTGTGGTTTGGACAATATGAAAGGCAAAGCTGATGCTCCAGCAACCTGTCTTCTGGGGCAATCCAGGCCATTCCCTACAGGCTGGGACCTGGGTGTCCAACCTAGTCCCTGACTCTATCCTTTCTATGTGTTCCTTCACAGACTTTGTCATCTCTTGTACTCAGAAACATTCCCTGGCACTGTTTGAACACACATCAGAGCAATTGCGACCTGATCCAAGGATGACAGCTCTCACTTTCTGGGACGGATGAAGTCCCTGTTATCTGTGAGGATATGTAGTTCACATGGGACACTTCTATCCAGCAGATGAATCCTATTTGGTTCTACCCTGAGCCCAAGTTCTGGCCTTGTCACTGAACCTGCACTGGTCCTGAGGCTCTCCTTGGCACCGCCCTGGCAGCCTCTCACCTCCCAGCTCTCCTGGCACAGAAGTGGCTGGGCCAAGGCTCAGTATCCCACAAGGCACTCCAGGTGTACCTTACCTCTATGAGCAAAACTCCTGTGGTTCAGCATGGACAACAAAACTGTCCATGAAGCAATTCTAGCTGCAAACCTTCAGCCTTGCCTGCTCCTTTCTCCTGTCCTCACAGCTCACTGAACCTGTGGTCCAACATTTTCAAATCTTCCCTTGGGCAAATTCCCCTCAGAAATCTTGAAGCACCTGAAAAGCACCACCTGCTACTAACAAAAGGCTGCTCAAGACCCACCAGGACATGGTAATTACCAATACACTCTGTGCCAGAGGGACTGACTTCAAAACCTTCATTGCAGTCACAGCGGTAACTTCCCACCGTGTTGATGCAGCGGCCATTGGGGCAGATTCCAGGCTTGGTTCGACATTCATTCTCATCTAGGAAGGAAGGAGCCACAGAGAGCTGCAGTGAGGCATAGGACAAATTTCAGCTTTCCACGAGTTTCCATGCTACCACTGAGTTTGAAAAACCCTCGCATAGTACTTGAGGAACACTCCTACATCCTCAGACAGCTGAGAAACACGTTCACTTTCCCTGGACCTCCCCCAAAGCAGGGTGGCTGAGTGCCCAGCTTCCCTGGTTTGCACAGTCTCCGCCTGCAAGTGGACAAGGTGCTAGACTAGGAGTGGAGCTGGGCCCAATCTGCATTCCTTTTGTACCTGCGCAGGCCAGCACTGGCCCTTCTGAAAACAGCTCAATGCAAAGAAGCTCCACACAGACATGGAAAGACTCAAGAGAAAGGACACTAGGCATAATGCTGTGTCATCCTGTGCTGGAACTGTGTGGGTCCATGGGTCCAGAGATGAGCAGAGATTTTAGGTGTGCAGGCATCTAGTAGGACAGGAAGTTCTGACCAATGGGAAACCCCAGAAAGGATTTGTTTGGTAGGACATAAATGAAAGCTACAGGTGTCCACCTAGGATGGTCTACAGCTTCACTGGGAAACCCTCCCAGCCTGGTCCTTGGTACCTGTGCAGCCATCTCCATCAGGTCTGCGTTGCATTCCTGGCGGGCAGATGCACATGAAGGTGCCAATGAGATTCTTGCACAGCATTCCTCGAGACTCACAGTCATGCAGACCCTCTGCACACTCATCCAAATCTGCAAATGAGAACTTCATGAGACCATGTTCATCGTGCCAGCTGTACACCACTGTGGGGGCAGCTAAGGACTGAGTGCTCACATCTGCACTGGTATGCCAATCCCTACTGCCTTGGAAAAGGCTGGCTTGCACATGAAACAGACACCGGGGTAGACATGAGAGTGAGCACAAGCCCAGAGACACCAGCCCAGAAGTCCTGCCTTCTGTCTGTACAGCACCAGAGACAGGCTAAGGGCAAAGGCCTTGGGAGGGTATGGGACCCAAATGCACCCAGATGGCTGCAGAAGGGAGATTTTACCTCTGCACATTCTTCTGTCTTCTCGGAGGGCATATCCAGCTGGACATGTGCACTCGTAGGAGCCAAAGGTGTTGATGCAGCGGAAGGCACAGAGCAGGGGATTCAGTGCACACTCATTAATATCTGGGAGGCAGGAGAGAGGGGAGAGCTCGACTCTGTGCTCTGAACAGGATCAGCTGGACAGTAATGTCAGTGGACCTCCCCAGGACAGACTCCCCCTCTGTGCATTCTTCTCATGAGAACTTTCTGTGCTTCACCAAGGCTTCCTGTCATGGTCTGCAGTTGCAGAGGGACAGATGCCCAGTGTCTGACCACCTTTGATGGGGATAGGGACCTGGCTCCTTGGTGAGGCAGCTCCTGCCTTCAGGTAGGCCTCCAGCACTCACCCTGGGCTCCGGTCTCAGAGGAAGCCAAAGGGGACCAACTCTGAGGTACATGCTTATGTGGAGATGGGGCCCAGCCAGCTTTTCTGCACTGTCCATTGGAGGCTGACCTGACTGCTACTCACTCACCCAGGCAGTGATATAGTGGGGACATGCACATAGCCTGGATGTGGCTGTGGTTTTCTGCAACAATGACCCAATTTGTGTACAGGTGCCTATGGATGCAAGTGGCTGAAGGACCCTGTGGGAACCACTGCTACTCCTGAGGCTTGACACAGATTTACCAAAGAGACTAAGGTACTTGCTGGCCCCAGAGGGAGTCTGTAGAAATGCAAGAATCTAGGAAAAGAGGCAGGGGACTGAAAAGACAACCAGGGAAGAATAAAAACCTTGTAATGGACAAAAGGGATCCCCCAGATATCTGCTCCACACTTTTTCATGTGCCACTAACCATTTCACAACCCCCAGTAACCCAAGACTAGAAGATCACAACTGCAGTGTGTCCCAGGAGAGCTAAAGAGACTCATTACATCAACATTACATGTCTTCATTGGCATTCTTCATTGGCTGGGGATTTCCCAGGTAAAATTCCAATCTTGTGTGACAGAGAAAGCAAAAAATGTGTCAGCGATCCCTGCCAGTTTGGCAGTGGGAAACATTCTGCCAGACCTCAGCCAGTCTGGTTCTGAAAGTCTGAGCAAAACCCATCATCGGGGAAGTAAGCAGGAAGTAAGCTGCACCAGGAAACCCATGGGCACCTCTCAGAAAGTTCAAACTCTTCGGATCTTCCCTGACATCTCCCAGCCAGAGTGGAGTAATGAAACTTGACTTTGGTGAGTGAAAGACTCCAGAGTCCAAAACTGGCTGGGAGAGTGTTATCCAAGCTAAAGGAAGAATGGAAGGAAGGAAGGTGTTTTCTCAGTTTCTTCCATCTCTCACCCTGGATTTGTACAATGGGGGTGAAGGGGTAGCCCCACAGCAGCGTTACCTTCACAAGTCATCATGGGACCTGGCTCAAAGCCCTCATCACAGGCACACTCAAAGCCTCCCACCACGTTGGTGCAGGTACCATTCCCACAAGGGTTGCCAATGGAGCATTCATCTGTATCTGGAGGAAGCCAGAAGCATGTTAGGTGGATGAGTTATATAGGAAAGATGCAGGCTGGTATCTTCTTGCAGCCAGAGCATTCAAACAGGCCCACCAAAGTCAGGAGCCAGGGTTACAAAAAGGAAGGGGCAGGGGAGAAGTAAATTCAAAAATCCTTCTTTCCACACATGCACAAAAAATGCAGATGCTCATAGTCTTTAACATAAGGAGGATAAACACAAGAAGGAGCAGGTCCTCCCCACTCGGACTCTTACCCACACAATTGACTCCTGTGTAGTCCAGGTTGTACCCAAAGGGGCACTCGCAGCGGAAGGAGCCATCAGTGTTAATGCAGGCCCCATTTATGCAGACACCCAGGTTCTCTGAGCACTCATTCACATCTAGAAGGGAAAGCAAGGCAACGAAACCTCATGTGAGCATGTGGCCAGAAACATCCCTGTCCTCTCAGAACTGGCCCTGCAATCCCAGATACTGCTCTCCAGAGCTGGGGACTGCATTGGTAAGCAGAGACCATGAGCTTGGGAGGGTACCCAGTCCCACATCCCTCCCTTCCTGCCACTGGGATTCAGCCCTACACTCCAGATAGCCTAAGTTTAGTTGCTTCTAGGCTGACGCTCTTCACAGCCACAGGACACATTTCTCCTCATCCTTAGACCAGACCTTACCTTCTCGGGTGTCACCTGGGCCTGGGATGGCTCCATGACCATATGGACACAGCTCCTGGAAGGCAACTGGAAGAAAGTAGAAAAGTGAGATATGCTTAGACGTGCTTCCATTCCCAGAGGTGCTCTTGAAGCCTCTAGGGCATGACTGAGAGCTTGACAGCTCACTGCATAAGCGAGTCCTCAAAACCCTAGCTGGCTGGGAAACACCCATGCCTGCCTTGGATCTGGAAGCACTGAGATGCTTTTGCCGTATCCAAGAACTGAGAGCATATCCAAAACAGAACTAAGCAATCCATTTCCCAAGAACCTGACTGTGGCTACTGCAGACCCAGAGAATATTGCAATCTAGTAAGGGCTACTAGGTTTAAAGACAGTACAGCTGAGATGGAGGAGCCCACTTTGCTGGACAGCTCGCATTGCTGGTCATCTGGCCTAATCTTCCCCATACTGCTCATGTTGGAGGCACACATAGCCATCTCTCCCATGGAGCTAGGGCCCAGCACACCTACCATTTCCTTCCTGTGGGCACAGTTCGCAGGGGTCTCCCCAGCCTTCTCCTGGCATCTTGCTGCAGCAACACCGAGCCTTGGTAGTGTTGAAGGCCTTTGGGACAGAGCACTTCCCATTGTCAAAGCGAGTGAAGCAGAAGCTCTGGCGAGTATCTGTAAGAGGACAGGGAAATGCACAGGGCACTGCAGACATCCAATGGTTATGCCATCCTCCCCTCTCCACTATGACCCTTCAGTACGAGGAAGGGTGTTCTTCTGGATGCTTGTGTCCTGGATGGCTCTGGAGGTAGGCAGTACTGGTGCGGAGGAAGGGACCTGCCCACGCACCCCTGAATTTTGGCTCAGAGACACCAACTTGTCCTGGAGCTGTGCATAAACTGGTGCCAAACCAGGATATTTTAATATCCTGCCCCCCCAAAACACTTCCTCTGTCTTGAGCACACCCATAAGGGGTCACAGCAGGCAGAAATAGTGCTGTTGCCAGCTCCTGCCTCCATCCGTGGTGTTTGTGTTTGCTACGTCCTGTACTTCCCCAGCATCCTGCAGGCAGAGCCACACTTACCAAAGCACCGTCGGCCATTATCAGACAGCACAAAGCCTGGAGGGCAGACACACTGGAAGCTGCCAGGAGTATTGGTGCATGTCCCAAAGAGGCAGATGTTGGGCTCCTCTTCACATTCGTTGATATCTGGGATCATTGCAGATGTATTATTGATAGAGCAGCCAAAGGTCACTCCTTTGCTCATTGCATTAAAACCAGGTGAAGTTGTGATGTCTGGGGAACTCTGTTGCCTGCAAGGTCATCATCTCTCTTGGGGACAGGAAGCCTGGCCCTAACTCTTAACCCACCTTCAGGGCAAATGGGACAACTGAAGAGGTCAGGGTACAGCAAAACCACTGACCCTCCCCTGTCCCGGGAGCAGGCTTTGCCTTGCTCTGTGCCCAATTGCTCTCAAGAGGATATCTGGGGATGGTGATGCATGCCCCAGCCCACCCAGGAAGAATATGGTTGCCCTGAGAATAGTCCAAGGTGATCACATGCTGTGCTAGAAATGGAGGAGGCAGAGAGCCAACATTACCAATGCAGTTGTCATTCTGCACTTCATACCCAGGGGGGCAAATACAGCGGAAAGAGCCCTCCAGGTTCTGGCAGGTGCCCGGGGAGCAGGTCCCAGGCAGGCTCACGCACTCGTTGATGTCTGCAGAGGAGGGAAAACAACCAGTGACAGTGTCTGCTCAGCTCTGAGAACTCAGGTGCAGGGTACTTTTCTGCAGCCAGGCCCTACCTAGCAGGTGCACACTGTTTTGCCCAAAAGACCTGAGGGAAGCAGATGAGACATTTTCCAGACGTGTATCTTGGGAACATGGGCTTAGGCCTGCAGGACCAGGTGCTGCAGGAGGCAATGTGGTGGACACAAGTAACCAGGGTACAATGTGCCTGTCTGTCCCTGCAGCCCCAGAGGCTGCACAAGCACTGGCACCATCTCAAGCAAAGCCAGTCCTGCCTGCAGGGTAGTTCCCAAGGCATGCCTGGTACAACTCTGCATGCTTTAGGAGCATGGACAAGACAATATTTGTCCTCACTGCCTGCAGGTCTCAGATGGTGGAAAGGGACTGGCATGATTGTTCCTGGTGTTGCTGGAACAGAGACACAGGCATAGTGAGGCCCAGTCCAGCTTTCCATGGGCAGTCAAATGGCAATGCTTTGACTTGACAGGACTTGGGGCCTTGTGAGTGGTTCTGAAGAGTCCATTTGCCTCAGATGGAAATACCTTTAGGTAGACCAGCTTGGGGACCAGGTCTCATAGCACTGCACTCTCACAGCCATGCCAACATACAGCTTAACTGACTGAGAAGGACTAGCCTTCTCCCAAGACACTCACCTACACAGTTCTTCCCATCAGGCGTCCGGTCATACCCCTCTTGGCACAGGCACTGGAAGGAGCCAATGCTGTTGATGCACTGGCCATTTCGACACACCTGCCCCACCAGGGATGAACACTCATCAATGTCTGTGGGAGGGAAATGACAAGAAAAATGGGAAGAGATATGCACAGCATGAGTGTCAGTGTGCCACCTTAACCAGCCTTATATCTCTGGTAACATGTACAACTACCCCTACAGCCACTGCCAGATAAGCCCCAGCTGTCACACGGCACCCAGAGTGACCCCCTGCATGCCACTGTGTGACACCCAGTGAATGCCTCTCATATCTTGCCGCATGACACCAGTCTGTTATCCATGTGGTCAGGACTGCATGCAACTCACCCATGCAGTCGTTATTGTGTGTTAGCTCAAAGCCAGGGAAGCAGAGGCAGTTGTAGGAGCCAACTGTGTTCTTGCAGGTCCCATTTCCACAGGGCTGTCGGTCACATTCATCAATATCTGCAGGGAAAAGGACACAGCTGACTGAGGGGCTGAGTGAGCTGAGACCCACTGTCTTGGATGTGCAGACAGGATCCAGACAGCTGCACACTTCTGTGGTTTTGCAGGGCCAGTCTGGGATTAAGAGGATGCAGTGGCCCTGCCCTTGGCTGTCTTTGGCACTACCCAGAAGGTGCTGGGGAGAGCTCACATCCATCCTGATATTGTGATTCACTCAAAAGGGCAGTGCAGGGCCGGGGCAGTCACACTGACCCATGCACATGGTCTGCTCCCCTGTGGCCTTGAAGCCGTTATGACAGATGCAGATGTAGCTGCCCTCGGTGTCAACGCAGTCCCCATGGCTGCAGACATTGGGAATCTCCTGGCATTCATTGCGACCTAAAACAAAGCAAAGAGGGCACTGGTGAGCAGAAGGGATGGACCAAACAGGAAAAGTCAAGGTGCTAGCCTTCTGCAGACCCCTGCCTGCTGTGTCTGTGAGCAACAGCACAACAGAATGGGGTCTCAGTTTTCTGAGAGATGGCTTGACAGAGAACAAGCAAGAGGATTTGTTGATCTGCAATCTCTAAAAATGTAAGTTTCATTACGGAAAATAGCCTGAGCTGTCAAACTAACGCTGCAATACACAGAGACCTTTTCTCATCTGCCAGGGGCCCACAGTCCCTGGGAATTATTCTAAAAGTGTCTAAAAGACCAGGAACCAGTGCGTCCTGTCCTTCCTTGGGTCCACACTGGGTGGTCTGCAAAGCCAGCTGAAGAGCCTAGGCAGGTGTGTCAGCACCTACCACACGTGTCTTTAGAATAGGTAGCAAATAACTCCCATCTTACCCACGCAGGCTCCACTAGGCGACAGCTTGTATCCGGTTGAGCATTCACACCTGTAACTGCCTGGGATGTTGATGCAGTCAGCATTGCGCTGGCAGAGGTTCTCCCCACTGCTGCATTCATCAATGTCTGTGGGAGGAGAGAAGTGCAAACCTTGACTGTGCGGAATGCCAAAAACTCAGCAGGCATCATCCCGGTAGTGTTGGAGAGGCCCAATGGAGTCAACTGAATTTCAACCCTTGGTTTGTTCTAAACACTGTCAATTTTCATCATTTTTCTATTGTTTTGCAATAAAATAATGCATTTTAGGTACGACTCAAATCTTTAAACACTAGCATTTGCAAACACTAAAAAAAAAAAAACACTAAAAAACAGAAGAGGAGAAAGACAGGAACATTCATAAAAATCAGCAATTTTTGTCTAAGCATTGATATGGAAAATTAAAATAATTTCAAGAAGGCTGAGAACATCTGCATTCTGTCCATGTCTGCTGACAGCCCTGACCCTGATGCCCCATGAGCTGGGGAGATGCTAGTGTTACTCTGAGCCCCCCCATCCTCCTAGGCACCCTTGGCAGCGCTGTCCTGGCTGCCCTGTTACCTTCACAGATGAGCAGTATGTTGTTGTAGCTGAATCCAATGGGGCACTCGCACCGGAAGCTGCCAATTTGGTTGATGCAGACACCATTCGTGCAGATAGCAGGGATCTCACTGCACTCATCGATATCTGCACACAGACAACATCTGTCATCATCCCAGGAAGGCAGAAAGGAGGAAAGCGCCCCCCATGACTTGAATACTGTTGCCCTTGTTCATTCTAGAAAGAAGACTAGCAGGAAAGAGCCACCAGGCAAACACTGGAACAACTCTTGCAGGATTGGTACTGGATCCTGCAGATAGTGCCAGGCTAGGGCCACTCTGAAGAGGTCTGTGTACACAACGTACTCTCACAAGACTAAGTCATAGAAGCATAGGATTGCTAGCAGAGCCTGCACAGCACATGTTGGAAAGAATCCTACCCAGGACATCCACATTGCTTTCTCTGAGTATACTTCTGTAGTAACGTGGACAGTACCTCAGGCTCTGAGACCAGGCTGCAACTAGGAAGCTCAGGGCGGCCACTGAAACACTGAGTTGGCTTGAGGGTCCCTGACTCTTGTCACTGTGCCCAGCACAATCCACCACCAGCCCTGCCAGCCCTGCCAGCCCTGCAGCCCCACACAAGTGACTGACACCCTCTGTAGCATAGCCCATGCTTCTTAACACTTGCTTCCTGTGAGTGGAGGGAACTCATCTCCCTCCTCTTCATTCTCCTGGAGTCAAGTTGGCACTGCCATGACCAGGTGAAGCAACAATTAACTAATCTGTTGTCTCACAAACTTCCAGCGAGTCCATCTTTCAAGATTGCTTAACATCTGCAGACACTCCACAAATTCCAGGACTTTCACCAGCACCTCTGGCTTTTCATCTACCAAAATACAAACCTGAAACTTCAGCTCTCAGCACCCTGAGGCTGTAGGGCCTGCGATGCTAGCAGTGCGAGTGCCAGGTCTGTCACAGGTGAATTCTGGATCTACCTGGTCACGGGCTACTGGCTACTGTCTATGGTCACTGGCTACCTGTCTCTCCAGGTGGCACAGAGACCAATGTGCAACTGCAAATGTGGGAAGCTCTTAGCAGCCCAGGCACTCAGGACACAGGCCTGAAGTCTCGGCCAACTGCTTGCAACCATGTTTGCCACCTCTTTTCCTTGTCTCTCCTCTACTCAAGGCTTAATTTGCTACTGAAGGTAAGCAAACAAGCTCACAGACACTGTGAGAAGAAAGTGGAAGGGCAGAGAGCAGGTCTGGCACTGCAGGGTGTGGGGGCAGAAGGGGCTGGCTGTACTCACCGATTGGCTTCCCCGTGTGGATGTCGATGATAAAGCCAGGGGCCTGGTTCCCACACAGGATCTGGTACTCAGCTGTAAAGGGAACACCATGGTCATGGCCATGCCGGGCAGGCAGGCAGTGAGGAATGAGCGGGACAAGGGCCAAGTATGGCTGGAGTGAGCAGAGAGAGGATATGACAGGCAGGAGGGGACCAGGGTGCCTGACCAGGAATCGCAGGGGCCGGCAGATGGGGAACCCCAAGCACACATACTGCACAAGGCAAAGGGCTTACACATGCACACACTGCAGGGCAACAGATGCACACCTAAACACACACACACACACACACCTGCACATGCACACACAGAAAAAGACATGCATGCACATGACATCTGCATGCCTCACTCAGACTCCCATGCTGTACGCAGTGTACAGCCAGCTCCCCCCACTGCAATGCAAGCTCACAAACAACACTGCCACTCACACCCAGACTGTTCACACAGCCCAGAGCCACTGCATGCCCCCACACAGTCTCAGCGAGTCCCATACATCATCTCCTCTTTGCAGACACTATCCTAGTCACCTGTGTCCTTCAGCACAAGACAGTGTGCAAAGCTACCTGTCCCCACAGTGCTCACACCTGTAGGCACTGCCTGCTAGCCATGCTGCTCTCCCTTCTCCCCCACTGTTCTGTTAATCCCACTGTGCCTGTGTCTCAAAGTGCATGGGATGACCAGAAAAGTGAGAGTGTAGCCACGGTCTCAAGATGCCTTTCCAGGAAGTTTGACTTACGGCTGGCTGGTGTGGGGCAGGGCTCGCATGGCTTGTTCCAGGCCTTGCCAATGTTGTAGGAGCAGCAGCACATCTTCTTGGTCATGTTGAAGGAGAGCTCATTCTCACATGTGTCATTGTAGTTGCGATAGCACACACTCTTCCTCATGTCTGCAAAGGCAGCCCAGACACTGTTTTGTGCCCACCCTGGGAATGGGTGCTGCAAGCCCCAGTGCGCTCCTTGACAGGGACATGTCAGACTACCCTGTCCTGGTGCTCAGGGACTGCAAATAACACACAGGCCCTTCAAGGGAAAGTGGCTGCAGTGATGGGCTGAAGCCCTGCTCCAGTGAGAGCTTTGGACTCTGTCCCATAGCAGGCAGTAGCAATGCACATGTTCTGTGGGATACTCCCACCACTCCATGCCAGCCATTCTCACTGTATCCAGTGGCAGGGTGAGCATCAGCCCTGCTGGCATGGGCAACATGCATGGTGTAGGGGCAGGGATGCAGTGAGGTGCCTGGTGAACTCAGGCATCCTGAGTCCCAGCCCCTGCTCCCAGCACTTCCCACTTCTTCCACTCAGCCACATTGACCATATTGTGCTGCCCACAGCACCACCCATGAGTAGTGCATAGCCAGAGCACTTCTGGACCCCTTCCCAGAGTTTTGGACAACACCATACCCATGCAGTTATTTCCTCCATTGACTTGCATGTACTCTGGGGGGCACACGCAGGTGTAGTTGCCAAGGGTGTTGTAACAGGTCCCAGGGCCGCAGATCCCAATGTGAGCAGAGCACTCATCAATATCTGCCAAACAGAGGAGACTGGAGGTTAAATTACTGGGCACAGGTAGAGACAGGCCTGACATGGGGTGGAGGGTAGGCTTGGCACAAGGTACGGATAAGGCTGGCACAGGGCACATACAAGCTGGCACAGGGACCAGGCTGGCCTGGCATAGGGAAAGGGGCCAGGGTTTGTTATAAGAATGGGAAATCTGGAAGAGAAAGGGGAAGAGGTTCTGCCAACCACTCCTACAGCATAAAGGGAAGGCCCAGCATAGATACAACCACAACTCTGTTGCACATACATGCATACATGCATGCACACACGTGTGCCACACACACCAGGCATGCATGAGCACCACAGTGCAGCTACCTTCACAGATGCGTGTGTCCTCATTGAGGTAGTAGCCAAGGGGGCACTCACACTGGAAGCTGCCAAAAGTGTTCACACAGTTGCCACCTTGGCAGAGGCCTGGCAGCTCCTGGCACTCATCAATATCTGTGGAGGGAGAGCAGCCAGGAGGTGTTCACTACCTGGCAGACCAGCCCAGGCAGTATCTTCAGCCCAGGACCCCTGCTGTGTTAATCCCACTGCCTGCAGCTTCTTCTGGGACCCAAGCAGCTCTGTCAAGTGTCTGGAGCACGTCTGAGGAGACCACTCACTTTCTGTTTATCACCTGGTGGTCAGGACTCAGCAGGCACACAGCCAGCCCAGTGATGTGGCAGACAGTGCTCACGCGTGGCTGGGCTCCCCCAGCTCCTGAGCCCCGAGTGAGGAGGCAGGGGTACCAGGTGGACTTACCTTCCAGGATGACAGTGATGGGGTTGGGCCGGAAACCTTCTCCTCCAGGGCATAGGGTCTTGTACTCAGCTGTAGAAAAAGTCAGTCAGAGGGATCCTGAGCTGAGTGAGCTCCCATGAAACAGGACAGGGAGGGAAACCCAGGAGAAACCCAGAGGAGAAACAGGCCATGAGGATGGTGACAGTGGTCTAGATTGAGCAGCCTGACTCCCATCACACTCCAAGCCAACTTAGCCTCCTTAGCTCTGCCTGCCCAATCCTGAACAGGGTTATTCCATATCCACTTCCCTCCCCCAGAGTATTGTGACAAGTAAAAAACAAACAATCCCAACCTGGACCCCCCCAGGCACAACCTACCTGGTCACCTCCCCCTCCCCCCTCCCTTTCCCCAGCCTTGGTCCACCTGTCTAGACTTGCACAACAGGGTCAGCCTCTGCTCCCTCATCTTCCCTTGCTCTATCATGTTTATAGCAAATACCAGACCTGGGACCCCTAGCTCAGAAGCCACAGGGACACAGCACCTTCCCTTCCTTCTGCCCTACGTTGCCCATCCAGCCCATTCCCAAGTTCCAGGTGTCATCCCAACAACTCACTCGTGTTGGCTGGAGGACAAAGCTCGCAGGGGTTGCCCCATGCACGACCCAGTGAGCAGCAGCAGGATGCCCGAGTGACACCAACTCCAATTTCTGCACTGCAGGAGATCCCCCCATCTCCTCGATCCTGGGTGTCCAGGAAGCAGTTCCCAACACGGGTATCTGCACAAAGAAAGTACTGCATAAGCAAGCTTATTCAGCAAAGAATTGTGTGCACAGGAGCAATAACATCTCTCTAACCAGGAGAGCACCCACACTGGTGACACAAGATGGGCCAGCCTTAACAGAAGGAAGGTACTCTTCTGCTGCTGCAGGATTGAGACCATCATGGACAGCCAGGTGTTCTGCAGGGCAGATTGTGGCCAGCTCCGGCCACTACCAACAAGAAGGACCACCAAGCTCTTGACTGGAAGGTGTGTTTTCAACACAGGTCCCCACTCACCCACACAGCCCACACCAGTGGGGTTCAACTCGAAGTCTTGTGGACAGTTGCACAGGTAGCTGCCAGGGGTGTTGACACACAGGCCATTGATACAGTTCACGGGGTCTGCACATTCATTGATGTCTGAAAAGATGGAAAGATGAAAAACAAAAAGAAAGATGAAGACTGCCACAGAAACCACAGCCCCTACCCTAAGCTCTGTACTGCATGTACAGGCTGTCTCCCCATGGCCATGATGTTTTTAAGGGTTACAGAACATGCTTACAGAATAGTTCAGTTGGAAGGAACCTACAAAGGTCATCAAGTCCACTATTGAATTATTGTGCTAAGTAGGCTAACAATTAACTGATGATTAAGTGCTGCTAAGGAAAAAAATACACAATCTAATTTGTGATTTACCATTAAGGTATTAATAAATCTTAAAGTGCTGCTAAATTAAAAATCTGTGTAAAAATTTCATGCATGACAGTCCAACTGCCTGACCTCTTCAGGGCTAACCGAAAACTAAAGCATCTTATTGAGGGCATTATCCAAATGTCCCTTGAACACTGACAAGCATGGGGCATCAACCACCTCTCTAGGAAGCCTGTTCCAGTGTTTGATCACCCTCATGGTAAATAAATTTTTCCTAATATTCAATCTGAACCTCCCCTGGTGCATCTTTGTGCCGTTCCCTTGTGTCCTACCATTGGTCACTAGGAAGAAGCACCAGGAAGAGAGGCACCTCTCTCTCCACCTTGTGAGGTGATTCCTCCTCAGGAAGTTGTAGAGAGCAATGAGGTTGCCTCTTGGTCTCCTTTTCTCCAGACTAGACAACCCAAGTATTGTCAGCCTCTCCTCATAGGTCATGCCTTACAGCCCTTTTACCAGCTTTGTTGCCCTCCTCTGGATGCTTTCAAGTACCTTAACATCCTTTTTATATTGTGGAGCCCAGAATTGCACACAATATTGAAGGTGAGGCTGTACTACGGAGCAGTAATCCTCATCCAATGGACCCATGCAAGTCCTATACCTGTGCAGTTGCCTCCACTCCTGTCCAGTTCATAGCCATCATCACAGGCACAACGGAACATCCCAGGCAGGTTCTGGCAGGTCCCAAAGACACAGATATTCTGGAAGGTGCATTCATCAATGTCTGCAAGATAGGGAGAGACGGGTACTCAGGATTTGGCAAGGTGAGGGCTGGGACAGGCCTCTCTTGCTCCCATTGCAAAGCAGAGCCACAGCCCAGCCACCCACTTGGTAAGCCATCTCCTCATGATGGTTCTAGTGCCAAAGGATATCACCTCCTGGGTGAGCAGGACCAGGAATGTTGTGTGTATGCCTTCTCCCCTCACTCCTGTTTAGTTGATTGCTCACATCTTGCCTGGATCTTTGGCTTAGCCCAGCCTCCCTGGAGGCTGGGGACCAAAAACTGTAAGTGGAAGAGCTGACACATCTGCAGGGTTGGGCTCACCTGGAGCTGCCAGCCTGAGGAGTAGCACCTTGGAGCCAGAGCAGAGCCTGCAGTTCAGCATGGCATATAAAGATGTGCTCACTGGCAATTTTATACCCAGCACTGATGGTCAGGGTTCTGACTATCTGCAATAACCTAGGAGCTTTGCACCACCAAGTGATGGTGTGTCTTGCTTACACAATCACAGAATGGTTGAGGTTGGAAGGGACCTCTGGAGATCATCTAGTCTAAGCCCCCTGACAAGCAGGGTCACCTAGAGCACGTTGCACAGGATCACATCCAGCCGGGTTTTGAATATCTCCAAAGAAGGAGACTCCACAGCCTCTCTGGGCAACCTGTTCCAGTGCTCTGTCACCCTCACAGTAAAGAAGTACTTTCTCATATTCAGCCAGAACTTCCTGTGTTTCAGTTTGTGCCCATTGCCTCCTGTCCTGTTGCTGGGCACCACTGAAAAGAGACCAGCCCCATCCTCTTGACGCCCTCCCTTTAGATATTTGTACACATTGATAAGATCCCCTCTCAGCCTTCTCTTCTGCAAGCTAAACAGGCCCAGCTCTCTCAACCTCTCCTTGTATGAGAGATGCTCCAGTCCCCTCATCATCTTTGTAGCCCTCCGCTGGACCTGCTCCAGGAGCTCCATGTCCCTCTTGTAGTGGGGAGCCCAGAACTGGACACAATCCACTTAGTATTGGATCAGGTGGCTATGGTGCAGGGGAGAGTCCAAGGCCAGAAAGGAGGTGAACCCTGGATCTCTTGGAGTAGCAAACAAACCTCTGGGCACTTACCCTGGCAGGCCTTGCTGTCCTCTGTGGGATTGAAGCCCATCTCGCATTCGCAGCGGTAACCCCCAGGTGCATTGAGACACTGTCCATTCTCACACAGGTTCACATTGTCCGCACACTCATCCACATCTAGGGAGAGTCAGGTGTGAGACCGACATGGTGTCCACCCAAAGATAGGAGCTTCCTCCACTTTGCCCAGGAAATTCCCACAAGCTTGTTCCCACCCCTCTGCTAGGAGGCTGCAAAGAGGGGGCTGCAATACTTCCCATCGTCTTGATCCTCCCCAAACACCTGCTGAGAAGAAGGTAAATCTCTGCTGAAGGTATCTCAGCAGGCTCTGGTGCAGGACAGGCTGCAGTGGCTTTTGTGGGATATCTGGTTTGGGGAATCCCACACAGGCAGCCAGGTGCTGAGTGAGGTTGAGAGGGGGTGAGACTCTGTGTCCCAGCAGGACACCCAAGCCACATTCCTGCTGCTGAGTGAGTCTATGGGCCTCACCTGTGCAGGAGAAGCCATCCCCATTGAAGCCTTCTCGGCAAGCACAGCGGTAGGAGCCTGGTGTGTTGATGCAGTTGGCATTCAGGTTGCACTTATGCTCTTCAGTTGCACACTCGTCCAGGTCTGGGAAGGGAGAAGCACCCTGTCAATATTTTGCCTCTGGCCTTTCCTCTAGGCATGGGTAGCTAGCGGACCCAGGGGACGTGCTCCAGGGGGACATGCAAACAGCCCAGGAGACTGCACTTGGAGGCGCTTGTCAGTCTCCAACACCTGCATGTTAGCCTCTAGGGCCATGAGACACTGCTTTGGCAGTGCTGACGCAATCTGGCAGTGAGACACATTCACACACACATAGCCACATCCCTAGTACTTTACCAGTTCAGACACACATACCCACGCATGCACCCTTACATCCCTTTATACACCCCACATACATGGATCCAGTAAGTTCCTGCACTCATATATGCTCATCATACACACCGACACATCCCTGCACACCTCCCGCACCAAGGTATCCCTGCATACATACTACACCATGCCCCAATACACCACCATACAGCCACATTGCCAATCTGACATTCATTCACTCATATCTCAATATCACACACACTCACACTCCACATCCCATAAATATATGCCCTTGCTCCCACATTTATCAATCATATCCTTTCCAGACATAGTTGCAGAGCCTGATAGTGCAATATCTGCAGCTCCTCTTCATCCTGCACCTACAGCTCCCCATACTTACAAAAATCCTCACGCAGGACCCCTTGGGCTCAAGAACATTGTAAGCCAACCCAGCCCAACTTTCACAGGTACCCACAGAGCACGTGGACACATCAACATCCTCTCCTAGGATGAGAACTCACCATTGCACTTCAGCCCATCTCCAAGCCAGCCTGTGCGACACTTGCACTTGAAGCTCCCAGGCACGTTGATGCAGGAGGCATGCATGTCACAGTTGTGAGCCCCAATCTCACATTCATCAATGTCTGCAGGAAGGAAGGACATCAAAGCATGACACAGCTCAGCTTCCCCAAGAGACAAGGGGGCAGCCAGGTGCCATCCTGCTAACTAGTCTAGGCACTGATGGCTCCTGGGGGTCTGAACCCCAGGGAATGAGAACAAGGTGCTCTGCAGAACAGACTGTCTTGGGGTCGTATCCTTAAGCTGAAGAGCTAATTTGTGCTCCTCTCTGGAATATAAAGACAAAAGGAAGGGCAGGTCCCTGGCTTGGCTATAAACTAGGAAAGTGTCATCCTGCCTGAAACTTGCTTTACTGCCAATGTCTGCCTGCCCAGGAGGGGCTCCCAGCACCCAGCACATCCCTGGGTGCCCACAGTATCCCCCATCACAGGGATGATGTTCCCTCCGTGGCAGCTGCAGGAAGTGTTTGTTAGGGCTCCCACCAGCATCCCTGGCTCCATGTCTGTTCTGTTCCCACCTGTGCAGCCTGTGGTTCCCTTCTTGACGAAGTAGCCCAGCTGGCAGTGACAGATGAAGGAGCCCTTAGTGTTTTCACACTCGCCATGCAGGCAGATATTAGGATTGAGATCGCATTCATTCACATCTGCAGGAGAAGAAGGACTTGCTTTGTACACCACTACAAACACATCCTGGCCCTGATGCAAGTTTCTGCTTCCCTCTTTCCCTCCCTCCAACAGTAGCCTTGTGGTGCAGGGCACAGCCTTGTCCTCACCAATACAGGTCTTCATGTCCAGGGATGCCATGAAGCCATCAAAGCAGAGGCAGCGATACTCCCCAGGAATGTTAGTGCACTGCCCACCATCACAGATGTCTGGATTATCCTCACATTCATCAATATCTAGAGAGAGGAGACCATTGCTGAAGTTGAGAAGTTAGACCCAGGGAAAGGGTATTGTGGGAGCAGTTGGGGGCAGAAGGGAGTCACAGAAGAGGCTGTCTAACAAATCATGTAGTACAGGACTGGGGGCCCTGTAACAAGGGACTGGACATTGACAGCAACGCAAAGCAAACATTAGTCTAGAGAAATCACCTCTCTGGAAGCGACCTAAAAATGAGACCCTCTCACCCTGAAGCCAGCACTATGTCTGTCTGGCAATGGATGCACAGGACCCTGGGACAGCACCTACGAGAGCCAAGCTGAACACTCACCTGCACACGATCTCTTGTCTGGCATCAGTGCATAGCCTTCACTGCAGCTGCACTCATAGCTGCCCTCCGAGTTGGAGCAGTGTGTGTCACAGCCGCCATTGGTTATGGTGCACTCATCAATGTCTGGGGGAGAAGGGAGAGGTCAGGCATCTCCTTCAGTTGTTGGCTGAGATACGTTCATTGAAGCAGAGCTGCTCAGATACAGTGCCAGTATGCAAGAGACAAGGTGGGAGAGGCGCCTTTGTGATGGGCTTGCTGAAGAGGGAACAAAGCTCCCCTGGCCAGATGAAAGCACCTCTTGCCTTCACTGTCAATCACTTCACAGCTCACAATAGTTTCACAGCTGGTGATAACCCTTTGCCAACAGTGCCACTCTGTCTCCAGCTCAGGTAGGGGGTTCCCTGTACACCCGATGCTAACTTACACTCAAGCATCCTGCTGAGCATTATAAGAAGTATGAAGCCAGGAGGGTCCTGGATGTATACTGGGGTCTTGGCATAGCATTTGGCAAAGGGCAGCACTCACCGACACAGCCCTGCCTGTCCGGTGTGGCCTGGAAGCCCGAATCACATGCGCACTGGTAGGTACCAATGACATTGATGCAGCGTCCATTACGACACAGGTTGTCACTGAGGGAGCATTCGTTGATATCTGTGGTGGAGAGAACAGTTTGAGCAGCCAGCCGTCCTATTACCATGTTGAGCATCATTTGGTACACAGCCCTGGGTACCCCGACCTACTACTGTCTCCAAAATTTTTTTTTGTCTTTGCCTTCTGACCTGATACTCTCCCACATACTTTCTGTCCTGAGAGAGAAGAGAAAGCAGGCTGATTGCCCAGAGCCAGGACCTGCAGTCCTGAGGCTCAGCCCTGGCCTGGTATGATTTTCACTTCATTCTTCTATCCTCTCTGAGTTAGCAAGTCCTCCCAAATCACTGTCTTCTCCCATCTTTACTTGGTGCTGTTTATGATTCCCAGGAACGTGAACCACAGATTCCTGATCATGCTAGAACCCAGCCTCAGCTCAGACTCTCCTGGGCAAGTTCCTTTTGCTCACGTCTCTCCCCAGCTTGCAGGTTATGGCTGTGCAAATGACCTAAACAGAACTAAAAATGAGCACTAGAACATGGGTGTTTAACACATAACAAACCCTTGACACCTCCTCACACTGCCTAGACCAATCTCAGAGATTACAAGGGATTCCTACTTGTGGCGTCACCAACCTGCTTGGAAGGTTAGACTTTGGATGTGTAGGTAGAGATCACAGGGGTCCAGGTCTAGAGAATATTTCATTTACTGGTAAAGATATAGCTATAGCAGCCAGGAGAAAACCCAGATCTGCCATTGCCTTACCAGCACCCCACTGCTCAGTCTTCAGGGAACAGCAGGTAGAACAAGAGACATCATAAATGCAGTGAAACCCTTGGAGTAACCTCAGTCTTTCCTGTTGAGTGTGTTCTACCCATACACGGGATTGGAAGGAGATTCATGGGCCTAGCATGAGACTCAAGTCTCTCTGCATCATTATCCTTGACCAGACTCTGGTCATAACGTAGCTTTCCATCACCTTACCTACACAAGAGTTCCCTTCAGAAGTCAGCTCGTGTCCAGGGGGGCAGATGCATTCAAAGCTGCCATCTGTGTTCATGCAGATCCCACCTCGGCACAGCAGTGGGTCCCGCTCACACTCATTGATATCTGCAGAGTGACATGAAATGTTGATTGTTCCCTTCAGCTGGGTTTTGCAGATAATGGGGTGGTGCTGGTGCCATGCACCACAGTTCTATCACCAGAAATACATACCAAAGCAGAGGCACATCCCACAATTAACAGGATAGTGACTCCAGAGCTTCTGTGAGCCCAGTGGACTTATGGTTGCATTTTGGGAAATAGCAACTCTTGCCTTGACCTCAGCAGAATGCAAAGCATAACATCAGGAGGAAAGAAGTTATTAGCTTCGTGCAGATTAGCCAGCAAAGACTACATAGAATCATAGAATCATTTAGGTTGGAAAACACCTCTAAGATCATCAAGTCCAACTGTTAACTTAGCACTGCCAAGTCTACCACTAAACCATGTCCCTAAGCACCACACCTACATGTCTTTTGAATACCTCCGGGGATGGGGATTCAACTACTTCCGTGGGCAGCCTGTTCCAATGCCTCACAACCCTTTCAGTGAAGAAATATTTCCTAATATCCAACCTAAACCTCCCCTGGTGCAACTTAAGGCCGTTTCCTCTTGTCTTGTCACTTGTTGCTTGGGAGAAGAGAACGATCCCCACCCTGTTCCAACCTCCCTTGAGGTGGTTGTAGAGAGTGATAAGGTCTCCCCCGAGCCTGCTTTTCTCTAGGCTAAATAACCCCAGTTCCCTCAACCACTCCTTATCAGATGTTCTCTAGACCCTTCACCAGCTTCACTGCCCAATAGAAGATGGATAGGTCCTAGCTCCCATCCCACCTATCTTAGTAGATTTTCTGTTATTGACTCATTATGCTATGCCCCTGGAGAAGGCTCTTTGTGATCATTTATGATATTGCACAGGTAGTACTCTTTGTGATATCTGCTGCATTATACAGTGCAAGTTATGCTCTTTGGAAAGGCAAGTGCTGGATGAAGTTGATCCTCTAGCTTCAGAAACTGGAATCTGAGACTGAGGTTCTCTACCTAAACCCAGTAGATTCAAAGGATTTTGCATTCTTACATACACCTAGGGCTGACTCAAGATGCCCTGCACTGACAGTAAGAGGGCAAAAACAGGGAGCCTCACTGGAACTGGTCAGAGGATTCATCTATCCACAATAGTACTCTTACAAATGTGCACTCAGAATACAAAGCCACTGGGTGCAATATAATGAACTGAGGAAGCTAGCAATGCCCCAAAGAACCCATTTGTGACAGCAGAAGAGATGTATATTTAAAGGATCTATTTCCTTCTCATATGTTTCTTTTTCTGTTTCCAGCCTTGTAATTGAGAATGGAATCCTTTGACTTACTTGAATAAAACATTCTGTAGAGATCTTCAGCTTATCTATAGCTAAAGTGGATTGGAATATATCTGATCAATGGGGGTAACAGGCCCCATTTGACCAGTCCCACAGGAACCATGCTGACATGCACACAGTGCAAGACAAGCCTCAGGTTTTCCACTGTGGGAGACTTTTCCTAATGAACTGCGGGATTCAGGTTCAGTGCTGATGTTGCGTATTGCCAGGGTCTGTCAAGAATTCCTCCTAGTGAGGATAAAGCATTGTTTGTTTGTTTGTTTGTTTGTTTTTTGTCAGACACAGGTGGGAAGAAGTTAATCCATGACCACAGGAAGCTCCATAATGCCACAACACCCTTTGAAGTGAGATGACCCTGTAACCTACAAAAAAGCATAAGGTGGAATCATGCAGATAGTGGTGAGCATTAAAGGAAGAAAGGAAAAGGAAAAGGAAAAGGAAAAGGAAAAGGAAAAGGAAAAGGAAAAGGAAAAGGAAAAGGAAAAGGAAAAGGAAAAGGAAAAGGAAAAGGAAAAGGAAAAGGAAAAGGAAAAGGAAAAGGAAAAGGAAAAGGAAAAGGAAAAGGAAAAGGAAAAGGAAAAGGAAAAGGAAAAGGAAAAGGAAAAGGAAAAGGAAAAGGAAAAGGAAAAGGAAAAGGAAAAGGAAAAGGAAAAGGAAAAGGAAAAGGAAAAGGAAAAGGAAAAGGAAAAGGAAAAGGAAAAGGAAAAGGAAAAGGAAAAGGAAAAGGAAAAGGAAAAGGAAAAGGAAAAGGAAAAGGAAAAGGAAAAGGAAAAGGAAAAGGAAAAGGAAAAGGAAAAGGAAAAGGAAAAGGAAAAGGAAAAGGAAAAGGAAAAGGAAAAGGAAAAGGAAAAGGAAAAGGAAAAGGAAAAGGAAAAGGAAAAGGAAAAGGAAAAGGAAAAGGAAAAGGAAAAGGAAAAGGAAAAGGAAAAGGAAAAGGAAAAGGAAAAGGAAAAGGAAAAGGAAAAGGAAAAGGAAAAGGAAAAGGAAAAGGAAAAGGAAAAGGAAAAGGAAAAGGAAAAGGAAAAGGAAAAGGAAAAAAGAGAAGAGAAGAGAAGAGAAGAGAAGAGAAGAGAAGAGAAGAGAAGAGAAGAGAAAAGAAAAGAAAAGAAAAGAAAAGAAAAGAAAAGAAAAGAAAAAAATAAACACAATGTCTTTATATAAAGATGTCAGAAATCTCATTACTGAAAGTCATCAGAACATCAGGGGACTGTGACGTACTCAGTATCTCAGAAAAGTAAGAGAAAGTTGATCAGTCTGAGCTGTTGCAATCCACGCTACAAATTGTACGGAAAAGACAGAAAACCATGCCAGTGGTGGGGTGGTGATATATTTTAAAGAACCAAGAGAACTAAATAAGAAAAATAAATAAATGGTATTGGATCATGCCACAGATTGATGTGGTTTGAAATTCCATGGCAAAGCAGAAATAGCATAATATTAAGACTAGGTTAGTCAGACAAGTGAGTCTGGCTAGACAGATGAGGAGAGGAACATCGTATGCCAGAAATTAGAGGACAGCAACAATCTGGCTGACTTGTTGGAGATGAACTGAGGTACTGAGGTCATTGATGGAACTTTTTAAGCTACAAACAAGAATTATTAAATTGAAAACAGAGGAGAATGACAGAATAAAAAGAAGCTATGGCCAGATGGGAGAAGTCGTAAAGAATTATCAGAGGATAAAGGATGACCAAATTGTCAGATGAAAGGAAGCCCCCGCAACTATAACTGGAAATAGAGTGGGGTAGAAGAATGTAGATGGTCTACCAGAAATTCTCATGAAGTACTTGATCTGTGCTAGATGTGGGGAACTGGATGGGAGACAGTTAATGGATTCATTAATGGATGAAGCTGGTATGAAATTGTTGCAGATTCCAATCCCCAAGGAGAGGTGCAGAAACAACAATAGTTGATTATATATGTCATACAAGTGGACCATGTTGACAGTCATTTTGGAAAAGTTTTATTGGAAAGCAGCTGAAAAAAACCTGATGAACTGGCAAAATTCAGAGCTGGAAGAGACCCAAGTTATCAAATGCTGAGCAACATGTGTGCTGAGCAACATGTGTGACATGAAATGTTGATTGTTCCCTTCTTGCTGAGCAACATGTGTGACTTAGGAGATAACTCCATGGTCTCATGCTAATGGAGGCACTTGATTTAATGGCACATGACTGTAGGATGTGCCATGACAGCAGGAGGCCAAGGATTGCTATAAAGAAAGACCAAAGATTTATGTGTATATATAATTCATGTATATGAATAAATTTATGTATATGTATAAGACTGGAAATAAGAGGTCTACTAATTTCAGAGTGATCTGATGATGATATAACTGACAGCTACTTACAAGGAGCATATATTATGTAGAAAAGAGACCAAGCTACATGTAGCTATTAAATTGAGTGAGATAGCATGTGAGATAGCATTTAAGGCAGATAGATGAACCAGGTTCATCATATGAGGATAACTGTGATGCCATGGATAGGGTACTATGCAAAAAGATCTACAAGTTGAGAAACATTTTGCAATGGTATTTGAAAATATATGGCTTAATGTAAGGGTTGAACATGTGATATCACTAATGCCTGGAGACAGGTGTATGTTTGGACTGTGGATATGTAAACAATCAGTAACAATAAATAATAGATGTGTAAGAGAAGGCTGAAAACAGTAGAAGGAGCTGAGTCATCACATGGAAGACACAGACAAATATGTATGAGAATCGGAGCTCACAGCCATTGAGTTCAACCTGCTGGCCTGGCAGAGCTCCACTGTGCACTAGCCAATCCGAAGTGTAAAGGTTGCCATCTCCCCACATAGCAGGAATGAAAATACCAGGCAAGGATTTTGTGCTTGTCTTAGTGGCAATGCCAGGTTCAGGCTCCAGTTGCTGGTGGCTAAGACAAGAGGAAGGAAGCTGAGTGGCCAAGGTTTGGTGCAAGGCATGATCCAAGTCAAGAAAGAATCCAAGTACAAAATGAAAAAGGAAATTTAAGGCCTTAGGCTTATATAAAAAAGGAAGTTAGCATTGTAATGGGATTGCAGGGAAATGCCCTTTGGGTATAGCAAGCAGGAAAGGTATAGGAAAGAATTTTAGAAAAACTGGTAAAGCAGACTCAATCCACCTCTGGATGTGCCTGAATACGTGATGTGAAAACTGAAACCTATTGGTACAAAAAGAATCTGCCAAGTTTGAAACCGAGCTGCTCTAGAATTAGGATGTTGTCTCGGATCAGCAGAGGCTATCACGGCCTGTCACATTTACTGTCTTATGGAACTCCAGTTTTCAGTGACAAATACAGTGGTTTTTTTTGTTTGTTTCTTTGTTGTTTATTTTTTTTTGACTGGACAAGGGTGAGTTTAGTCCATGAAAATGATAGATTTAAACTCTGGTATAACCACTTTGTAACAACAATGTGAGCTGCTGCACTCTAAGCAGTAGGTCAGGTTCCTGGAGTTGCTGGGGTGCCCAGGCTGGCCACTGGCTGGGGCAGAGGCTGCCAGCAAGGTGAAGCTCTGTCCAATGATTCTGAAAGGGAGAGTCTTTGCACCAGGTGAATCATGGCATAGATTCTAATGCCATGAGCTGGCTGTGAAAATGGCAGGCTTTTGGACTAGTTTAGTACTAGTACCAAAGGGCATGTGATGTGGCAGCCAAAAAAGTCAAAAAAATTTTGTCATCATCAGAAAGAGCTGTCAGAACAAGACAGAAAGGATCAATTTGCTGCTATATGAAACCCTAGTGTGCCCACATCTTGAGTACTGTGTGCAGCTGTGGTCTTTGCAAGTTAGGATGTATTGTGAAGGCTAAGCAAAAGAGCCAAGGGGATGGAGTGGCTGCTTTATGAAAGGACACTAAAATAACTGAGACTCCTCTGTTTGAAGAGAAGAAGTAGAATTTGATTGATGTTTACAGAATCATCAAAGCAGTGGCTATGCTGAATGTAGAACAACTGTTTACTATATGCTTCCATAAAACAAGAAGGGTCCCTTTGGTGAAAGTAGAATGCATCATTTAAATTGGTTAAAAGCAAATACTTCTAGTGACTTTCTAGCGTGAGCAGCCCCAGAAGGTTGTGGAGGTAGACAGGATCAGCAGGCAGCTGATCAAAAAATAATTAGAGAAGAGGTTCATAAATGGTTCATAAATGGTTCATAAAAGGACTGGGTGGAGACATTGCTAGTAGCATTCCTAATACAACTTGAGCACTTCCCTTGAGGCTGACATGCAGGACTGATGCGAAAAAGGCAATGAGGATCTGAGCAGATTTTGCAATATGCAGTCATCCCCCAGCAATGTGGCACACATCACCAGTGCCATGTGCATGAAGACCATATGGCTAACAGCTCCAAGATGTGGGAGTAATCATAACAACCCATTGTGGAATCCAGACCTACCCTTTGCAATGGAGAATGGGAGCTGGCATCTCCACCCAGAAGCTGTCTCCCTTTGAGACTCTTACACTGGAAAGCCACTCCATTCTGGGACACACACAAACCCTGGTATATCATCTGACAGTGAGTGTTAGGCTGGTGCATGGTAATGGGCAGCCACAGACTTTGCATGGAGGCCATCTGCTCTAGAAGGAGTCTTTGGCTCTCCTCACCCTTCAAGCCCCTTCCTTGTCCTTCAAGAAGCCATCCAGCCTGCAGAAGTGCAGCTTGCAGCTGACTCCCTGCATGTCCCAGTCCCTTGGTGGACTCCTGTCCGCCCACAGCCAGACACTGCACATCCTCTACTCCCACAGGTCTCTCTGTGGCAGGGCCAGCTGCCTTAGGTACTCAGGCTGGCTTTCTGGCCCCCATGGGCTCCCAGCATGGGCTTACCTCTGGGCTCCCACAGCTGAGGAAATGGTGGCCAGGAGGTGGCAGGGCAGGACCAACGAAGTCCCATGAATGTCATGGCAGGGGGAGTCATGGATTCTCCCCTGGGCCAGGCACTATTCTCAGAGCACTGATGCTAGCCTGGTCAGCCAGTCTCCTTCCACAGCTCATGGGGCACCACCAGTCCAAGTACTGGGCAAAAGCTCTGGCTTTCAGTCGAGAAGGCCTTGATAAGTAGAGGTCTCTGAGAAAAAGCTCCCAGTTTTGTCCTCACATCTGGAAACCTCACTGCAGTCTGTCCTTGCTCGCAATGGTACTGTCCCCTAGCAAGGGCAGCATTGGGACCATCACTGATGGACGATTGGCCCACATAAGGTACAGCGTCTGTCAGGAAGCAGAGGCTACAGCTCTGTATTTTTGCCTTCCTTCTCTGGAGAGGTCTAGGCCTCAAGCCAAGCCTTGCTGGGGATGTGGCCTTTCCCTTTGCATCCTATAGCTCTTAGAGAGCCTGTGCTGTGTCTCATAAATCCCTGACTTCTATTTACATATGCTTTGCTGTCCTCACAGGAACATCTATGGCACTCTCAGCTCCACACACAGCCCTTCCTCTCTCTAAAAGTGCTGCCCTTCAGCCCAGTTCTGCCTTTGCAACCAAACCAAGGTAGAAGAGTCACTACCCTGAGGAGAGCAAATGTTGTCAGGGATTTCCTCAGCATCGGGACTCCTGTGACACCCCTAGAAGGCAATGTAGAGATTTGGCTTGATACTAGGGAACAGAGAGCTAATCAAACTTCTCACAGTATCTCTGCAGGACCATGTCCTGTCTTTTGTAATCAACAGTGCCCAGGTGCAGCCAGAAGAATGAGACAGACAGGTAGCTGGACAGCCAGACACACAGACAGCAGCTTGGCATGAAATCCCTTGTCAGATCTGCTACCAGCTACTTTCTTCCCCACTGAAAAACAGTAAGGGTGCTGCCCTACCCTGGAGATGAGCCCTTACCCATGCAGTTCTTCATCATCATGAAGCCGCTCTCGTAGCCTTCAAAGCACTCACACTCGAAGCTGCCTGGTGTGTTGACACAGGTGCCATGGCCACACAGGTCTGGTGAGATGCGGCACTCGTCAATATCTGTGGGAGAGGAAGATCGGCTGGTGGTGGCAGGACAGACTACAAAGCACCACAACAGCTGGCACTGGGCTGCCTGTCCTGCACACCAAATTTTATGACCAAGGACTGGCAAGTCTGGCCAGGCAGACCAAAGATCTCCATTCCCTGAAGGGAGACACAGCAGTGAAGATTCCTCTCTGGTGCAGGACTGATCCTTCCTCCCACAAGCTGAAGGTGCCTTCTGTTTGTGGCCCTGCCCTTGGCTTCTCTGCACATCCATAAGATAATTGAAGTGACTCCTCTGGGTACCACCATCATGCTAAGCATCCCACAAGGCAGTCAAGGCAGCAAGATGGTTAAGAGTGGTTTGGGGGAAGGTTGTTCTTCCCTTACCTGTGCAGTTCCTTTCCTCAGCATCCAGAGCAAAGCCATTGCCACAGAGACATCTGAAACTGCCAATGGTGTTTCGACAGGTCCCATGAGTGCACAGGCCAGAGAAGACCTTACATTCATTCACATCTGTAGGTGAAGGTCGAACAGAAATGTTTCATGGAGGGGATGTCTGCAATGAACTTAGGGTCCCAGAGCAGGGAGCAGCTTCCTTGGGCTGTAGCTGAGATGTGCTGAGCACAGCCCACAGTCAGCAGCTCCCTTCTTTCTTCTCACCTTTGTAGAAGGGCCTGCCAGAAAGCACATCTCCTCGGTTGGCAAAGCCAGGTCCCCTCGGGCAGATGGCCTTGTACTCGCTAGAGCCGATCTTGGGACATTCTTCACAATCGATGCCCCAGGCTGAGCCCACAGAACAGCAGCACATGTCGATTCGGTACTTGCCCGGCAGAGGCTCCATGCACTCATCTTCATCCCACTTCATGTAACACTGTTCCACACGCACATCTGGTGGGAGAGCACAGTGGAGTCCCTGCCTGCAGCACCTGACCTCTGGGAAGGCCAGATGTGTCATTTCCTGGGACATCAGCTCAGTGCCATATTTAACATTGTCTTTAGAACAGCTTTGGCTGGGGCCAGAAAGCATCCTCCAAACAACTCCCAGGTATGGGCCATTTGGATAAGGCCACCTTGTTTGGGATGCTATTAAAGATTATTAGTATGGACGTGGCTGGCCTGTGACTGTTGGCACCAGGGCCAGAGAACAAGTCTTCCTTGGGGAAGCTAGCAGTGCAGATGACCCCTATGAAGGGTACAAGTGTTTCATGATGTGCCCAGAAAGCAGCCTTTAGTTGCTTTAGGGCTCCTAGGCAGGGTCATTAACCAGTATTGTTAGGTTAGCTATTTAAAGTCTAAGCACTGCAACAGCCAATGATGATCAGAAGCAGTAGACCTTTGAAAACTCTGAGGTCCACCCAAGGACAAGGATTCCACTAGTGGCTGGGCCTGGGGACATGAAGCTGTGGCAGACTTGCCTTGATTGGGCTGCTTGGTTTGGCAGCTCCTAACAAGTATTACATGCTCCAGACAGCAGCAGTCTTGGGAATTGAGTGATGGCATGTGGTAGGATAGGGGACAGTTGAGCCTATGTAGAGATGGCTGAACAGACACCACAGGTCTGGGTGAGATGAGGTGTTCTTACCCACACATGTCCTAGCAGTGCCATCGAGGGTCAGTCCTTCTGGACACTCACACCGAAAGGAACCAGCTGTGTTTACACAGCGGCCATTTGGGCAGACGCCAGGGAAGACATCACACTCATTCACATCTGTTGGTAGGAAAGCAAGAGGCAGGCATGAGGGTGGCAAATGGTCAGGCCCAGTATGGCTTTGAGGGGGTCCTGGGGGAGCCAGAAAGAGCCCAGAGCTGCCCACCTGGCTAAAACTGGCAGCTTGTCACACTGAAAAACATGCTGCAGGCACAGCCACAGCCATACCCGGACACTTTTGCAAGGAGGCGGCATCATGAAACTTTGTCAGAGACGAACAAACAGAGAGGGCGGTCCTGTTGCACAGGTCCATAGTTGGCACAGTGTTGACAGAGCAGCACCAGGAGTCACAAACATAAGTACTGTGTGTCCACACTCTGGTGCTACACACCAGTGAATGGCCTCCACTCAAAACACCTTGGCTGCAGTGCTCAGGGCAGATGACAAAGCAAGAGATAACACAGAAAGTGCAGGCCCCTAACCAGCTGTGTCCAAACTCAAAGATGCAGAAAAACAGCAAATAAACAATGGCTATGTTCCCAATTAAAAACAAAGTCTTCTGTGTCCTGCAGCATTTTACCTTCACAAGTGACCCCCTTCATCCTGGCATAGCCCCGGGGACAGGCAGTGTCTGCAAGAAAACAGGAAAACAGGGGAACGTTAGCAGAGAAATGGGCTGCATCCTGCCTTCGTGATTTTTTTGCCAAGCAGAACCTTACCAATCTCACAGCGCTCACAGGGGCTGCCCCATGCTGCTCCCAGTGTAGCACAGCACTCTGATTTCAGTGTGGCCCCATTGATGTTCACCTCACAACGTCCATCCTGGATGTTCAGCCAGCATGTTCCTTTCATGCTGTCTGTAGGGACAAAGGCAAGGCTTTGAGTGAAGAGCTGCTCCTTGGCTAAGGTTCCCAACTTCATAACAGTCGGCCTTTTACAAGAAGCAGGTAGGAGAAACTATCCCTAAGCTGCAGTGTGACTATTGCTTCCTGGCCCCACTTTATTTATCAGGCAGGGGGCCAAGCAGTTTGTGGCATGGACACAGACTTTGCTGTTCCCCAGAGCCCTGTCCCACCGCTATGCTGTGGAGCAGCATTTCTGTGCTCTCGGATACAACTACTATTGCATCAGTTCTGTGTCCTGCCCTTTTTCTATTCTCAGCCTGCTCCTCTTCTGGGCCTAGCTGCCCCAACTTGCTATACACCAATGCCATGCAAGGCCAAGACCAAGTGAATACCTTCTCATCATCTTGATGAAAAGAGATCTACTTCATCCTGATGTGCCTTAATCTCAGCACACTACAAATCCATGTGATGAGTGAGAACACACTATCCTGATGCCCCATAGCGTCCCCTTGGGACGCTTGTCTGTGCTTTGTCTTGCTGCAGCACAATTAAGGATTTCTGTCTGATGCAATGCTCAGAGCACTGTCTGAAGCTGCAGCTTTTCAGGCTTCCTGGATGCATGAAAGAGATGTTAATTGTTACCAACAACCAAGGAAACACAAGATGAGAAAGAGAGGCCTCAAAGGATCTCCATCCCTAAGCCAGGATTACAGGACTTGCTTCAGGTGAACAGCAAAGGCTGCTGTAGGGCAGTGCTGATACCAGAATCCCAGAGCTGCCTCCAGAAGACTGTATCCTTACCCACACAGATGGTGCCACTGGGGTCCAGCTTGCTGCCTGGGGAGCACTCACAAGCAAAGGAGCCAGCATTGTTCCTGCAGACACCATTCACACAAGGGTTAGAGGTGCACTCATTGATATCTGCAGAAAGAAAGGGACTGTCACTGTAGTAAGTGCCATGGGACTCAGTCTTCTGGGCCAGGGACTTGGGAAGACAAGAAGCAAAGAACATGAAGAAGGGAGATTTTCATCTGTTCAGAGGATCACCAGTCCAGGCCATAAGAGTCTTGCATGTACAACTCAAGTATGCACCATCTCAAGGTGGATAGGCACTGACAGTAGACACCATGAAATTAGCAAGCTTCTTCAGGATTGAGGGAATGGATGGATTGAGGCTAGTCAATTAAACTACTGGGGAATGATGGACTCACTCGCTCAGGGCTGCTCCTGGCTAAGGGGGAGCAGCCACAATGTTGAGCATGGCCTTTATATGTTTGTCTGCGCCAGATGTGACACTACATAGCACTTGCCATTTATCACCTTTTTTACAGGCAATGAGGGTTTTGTCTAAACAGAAAGTCTAAAGTGCAAGTATTTTAGGGCTTTGTGGTCAGGAAATAAATCTCTCCCACTCCAAACTGTAAGCTTTCAATCAAATCCCCCAAAATTGTAATTTTGGTCAGGTTCTAGCTACAATTCTGAGAGCCTGGAGGAAATTGTTCTGATTTTCAGTCACTGAAAGCCCAGATGCTTTGGGTTTGGATGTCCACTATTTAGATTGAAGGGTGAAATTCCCCCTGGAAAAAAAAAAATCCCAAAGCCTGGACCTGCTCCAGGTCAAGCCACTGTGGTCAAAAGAGAACCAAAGACACATTAAACCTTGGGCTCATTTCAGGCAGGATCACAAGACATAGCTCACTCTTGCACAGATGCTCTCTGTTGCCTTCAGAGTCACGTTACCTTCACAGGTATCTGTCTCAGTCCTGAAGACAAAACCCTTGGGGCAGGTGCAGGTGTAGCTGCCAGGTGTGTTGCGGCACAGTCCATTGTCACACAGCAAACGATTGACAGTACACTCATCAACATCTGTGGGCAGAGAGATAGGGTTTCTGAGCTACAACACCAATGTCCGCTTTTTCACTCTGTGAGCCCTACAGCACTCCAGCAGCCTGAGAGGCATAGAAATGCTCCTTTTTGCCCAGATCGATACTATATAGGGCATGATGTGTGTAAGCAAACACACTACAGCCAAAACCAGAGGGTAGTTGAGACAAGAGACAGCAGCCTTGCACACACTGACTTTCAGGGGTTTACAGCAACACTAGGTAGTGGGATGCACCTTTCTAGGGACTTAACCCAGCTTAGGCAGTGCTGGTATTTCTGAAGTAGACTGGTCCATCACATACAGCCCAGTGTCTTTGCTAGAGCTCACTCCCCTTGTTGTCTCCTGAGGGTCTGGTGTTTTCATGCCTGACACCTAGGTATCATCACCAGGGAAAGATTCTTGTGCTGGTGGCAGTTTTGCTCCAAGTAGGAGATTGGAATAGGTCCCTCCAGAGGGTTCCTCCACCAACACTGCTGTGATTTATGTCACCTACCCCTCCCTTCTATTCAGGTTCCTTATCCAGCCAATGGAAGGTGGACAGCAGGTGATATGGTGTCCACACTTGGGGTGGTGGTCTGGATTGTGTTCCAGATGGGCCTGCCCCTCTCTTGACTGTAGAGTAATCGTACAGCAATAGGTTTAGTGAGATGATAAGGTGGAGATATAGCCCCATCCTCAAAGCAATGCAATGTGCAAAGTATGTTAAATCCCATATGTGCAATTCCTCACACAGTACCTTGTACTTTTCCATGTGGACAAGGCACCCCCGGATGCAGACAGTGCCTGAGGACATCAGCTGCTATATCACCTCAGGCTCCTGTGCAGCTGTACTGCAAAAGTCTGCATCTGGTTCCCAGCCTCATACGCTGCATGTGCACCCCCTCCCTACTAACTCTGAGCTCCTACTTCCCTATGCCACACTGAGCTTGGGCTGCCCTGAACTCACCCACACAGTTCTTGCCCGTGGGATCTGACTCATAGCCCAGGTTGCAGATGCAGCGGTAGCTCCCGCGCAGGTTCTCACACATGCCGTTTGGGCAGATGTCTGGGTTGAGGGCACATTCATTGATGTCTGCACAGAGAAAGAAATCAAATTAGATGGATCATGACCAACCACAGACACAGAAATCTTTCACACTAATGCTTCATTGCTTCTTGATGTCAGAAGCCAGCTAGGGCACCCCTCTGCAGAAGTCTCTCCTTCCTGTCCTACCTACCCTCATGGTGTAACCCAGTAAGTCCTGGGGAGCCTTACTCCTTTCCTCCTGGTGCTTTGGAGCTAGGTATCTTCGTTCTGGGGATACACAGCTGATCTGGCATAGGGCTCTGAGCTCAGGAGGAGAGAAACGCACAAGGGATTGAGATGAACCCAGACTCAATACCACATGGAGGGTTCTCAGGTCCTCCTGTTACGTTCCTAGTCTACTGACAGTATCTCTATCCCAAGTATTCAGGTCAGACCATTTCATTGTCCTGCCTATCGAAAAGTTGGGAAGAAGAAGTTGTTTGGAAGGTGCTGTGAGCAGGATGCTGGCGACAACTGCGGTAAACACAGAGCATGATGGACAACCTGCCTGTGCATATACAGCCCTACCACAGGGGACCATTGCTGGAGGCAGAACAGGGTGAAGAGTACCCAGACATGCTGGGGAGCACACTGTGGGCAGCTGGGCTGGCAAAGGGTCATGCCCATGGCTAGATGGTCACAGCAAAGCCCTTCTGATGGCACTGAATCCTTGTAGCCCCTAGCCTAGCCATGGTGCCCAGACTGAAAGCTTGCACAGACTCCCTGACCACACAGCTGTCAGGCTGGAAGAAGTCCTGATCAGGCCAAAGTGAATTTCCTTTTCCTACTGCTGACATAAAGAACTGTTTGAGAACAGCTTGGCACCCTGGAATGATAGATGTGAGGACCTAAGGCTCTGGAGAGTGTGTGGTGGTGGCAGGGAAGGGAAGGAAGGGAGTATTATGTTTGGGTGAGGGCAGGGCCATGGGCCAATGCACCTGTAGGATGTCAAAACCTCAGCTTGCCAAGTGCCATGGACAAATCTGCCCCAGTCTGAGAGATTTTTGGACAGTTCTACAACGATGCGCAGTGGGTATCACAGGCTACTGCTACCCTTGTGCATGGTGGGTGGACTCAGGCCTGCAGGGGGTCTGGCAGTGAGAGATGTGGTTGCCTCTGTCATCACCAACCTCCTCCCCCCCCATAGTGGGAGCTCTGTCCTTAAGAGGAGAGTGCCCCATGTCAACAGAACCAAGTGCACTATATATGTGGAGAGCAACACAGATGGGTGGCAGCCAGGTGGGAAGCTCCTCCTGCTCTGTATCAACATCATCTCATTGTCTTTTGTGGAGCAAAGCTCTGGTGGCCAGGCAAAGAGATTTTACCATGGCAAGAAACAGCCTCCCCACAGAACAATGCAAGTTTTCATTTGTACGGCAGTGTCCTCACAGTGCCATAGTGGCAGGTGGCAAGCAGCCCAGGCCAGGGCTTCCTAGACACTGCTCTGGCCTTTGTCTCCATGCAGTTGGAGTTCAGTTACATTTCCAAGGAACTGCAATGCTGGAGAGGTGCTGAGTGTAAATAGCCCTGGCTGCAGGCAGTTCTGGGCTGACCAGAGAATGCCTGACATTAGCATCTTGCTAGAAAGCATCTTATCATCAGCCTGAGACTGATTTCGGCCAAGAAATGGTGCCCTGGAAGGAAGCCCAAGAAGCCACCAGCATTTTGCCTCTGGCTTATTCCCATTTGGAAAGTTTTGAAAGGCCATAGTTATCTGGCTGCTTTGTGTTCTTCTTGTTAATCCAAGCACTGCCCAGGGCTGGCAGCATAGCTGCCTGCGTGACCTCTTGCACAGCTGTCTAATTCAAAGCAGCCCCTTGGCAACATGTCTCATGCAGCACACCATGCACTTATCACCTCCCTCTCCTTGAGAAACTGTGAACCCTCTTCTCCTGCAACTTAAGAGCTGGAGGGTAGAGGAGGGAAATGAGCAAGAGGATGCAATTGGTCACGCTCTTCACTCCTATCAAAGCAGTGTGTAAAGCCAAACTCTGTGTTCACATCTCCAGAAATGTAGTTCCTGCAGGGTGCCAGAAATCAACTACTTGATTCAATACACAGTCCTCAGGGATGTTTGCTTAATGTTAACTCGCAGTGCTGTAGGGAGGAGAAAAGACATAGAACAACCCTCCCCCTGTGCACAAGCCCAAGTCCCATCCACAGACACTCACTAACACAAAGATACGTTCTTGCATGCACTTAAAACAACCAAGGCTATGCAACCTCCGCTGTGCATATTCACAAACAGCTTTCACATACACAGGCATAATGTTCTCCAACTCTCCTCCACAGTGCCAAGTCTCTCATGGCACACACTCCCACAGTCACATAGATGTACACATACTCAGTTAAAAGCAGATCAAGGAAAGACCTGAGAATGACTTTAGATGTGTCTATCTAGAATATAACATTTGGGATGCATGTACCTCTGCCATCAGCTGTTATTCCAATGCCGCTGCTGCAGAGTGCCTGGAATTCAGCTGTGTAGAAAGTACAACAGAGTCATTAGCTTTTCTGGACAGTTCAAGCACAGTGACATTAATTCTGGAATTTACTGTTTGCTTGTTAGAATGACATTTGCAGGCTTCCAAGCAGTGTCTGTTTACACATATGCAATATGTATTTTAGAGCTGGTACTCACAGTTAGTAGTCCAAAACTGTGAGAATCCCTGCAATGAGATCAGCATCAGGTTTGCTTGTTGATCCAACCTAAATTTGTTGACTGCAAGGTGGCACCCCTTTCCCCCTGCCCATGGCTTTTCCATGCCACTGCCAAGCTGTCTAGGCCATCTCATGGAGAACCTGTCACAGACTCAGAACATTTCTGAACACCTTCTTGGCTTTTTGCAAACCTAGATGGAAGAGGAGCTCACCAGAGTTTTTGGCAGGACAGGGTTGGCAGGGCTCTCCAAAGCCATGGTCTGGGTTAGCACAGCAGCACTCAGACTTGGTGACTGCTCCTGGAAAGGGACGGGCACACGTGCCCTTTTTAATGCCTCCATAACAGGTGCTGCGCATGTGGGTGTCCACACAGACTCGTCCATCCACCCCGATAGCCAGGCCCCCAAGGCATTCACATCGGAAGGAGCCCTCTGTGTTAATGCACCAGCCATTCATACAGATTCCTGGCGTCTCACACTCGTCGATGTCTGAAAGAGGAATCACAAACTGGCTGTTAGCTACCCATGGCCAGGAGGACACAGAAAGGGGATTTAGCTTATTTTGCAGGGAGACTTGGAGTCAGAGGTGCAGTTTGGAGCATCATGTTCCCTCAGGCTCTGCTGATGGTTCAAGGAAGGGAACAGGGATCTTCAGTCTCCTGAGACCCAGCCCCTTCTCAGAGCAGCAGGGTCTGGTCTCTGCTATGTTTATGGAGCAGTGAGCCAGAGAATTCACCTTGTGTCACTACAGTGTATTAGAGGAGTGCTACATTCTCCTCTTCTTCCTTTCTCCATTCTGCCTTCACATCTTAAACTTTCTGGTTTTGGGAAGTGACACAGAAACCCTGGTGGAAGATACTGTAGAGGCTGGGGGAGCCGTGGAGATGACGGCTGCCAGCTCACACTGTGTAAACCATACAGAGCCTCACAGCCCTGCATAACCTGCTGTGGAAAGAGGATTTAAACTCGAATTTGCACAGAAATAGTTGAGGTGCAAGAACATTTTCCCTTGTGCCCATTCTGCTGTTAAGAGAGAATTTCTGGCAGCAGAGCAGGAGATGCCTGGCAACAGCCTTGCTTTTTCTCAGCTTCCCTTGGCCTCAGACCCATTGCAAGACCCCAAAAACATGGATGGCAGGCTGGGAAGAGGGCAGAGACCAAGCTTGGAGACCTACGCACCGACACAGTAGCGTCCATTGGGAGCCAGCACAAAACCTGGCTTGCAGATACATTTGAAGCTGCCATCTTCATTGATACACATCCCATTGAGGCACATGTTGGTCGTGGCACATTCATCATGATCTGGGGAGGACAAGCAGAAAACATGAGCAGAGTCTGAGAGCTGCAGCAGGACTCTCCTGTGCTCAAAACAGTTTTCCTCTCCCCTTTCCTCTCCTCTCCTCTCCTCTCCTCTCCTCTCCTCACGATTCACCCTGTCATAGCAGTGTCTACCCAGGATGAAGGAAGTGCAGCACAGATTAAAGTAAACACCAGTCCCCAGGGAGGACATAGTCTCTCAGATCAGCCCCGACCTCCCCAGCGCAATGGCTGACGGCCTATCAGGAAATAGCTTACCAACACAGTTCTTGCCATCAGGGGTGATTTCAAAGCCAGCATTGCAGATACACTGGAAGCTGCCATCAGTATTAACACAGCGTCCGTTCCTACACATCACTCCATTCATGATGCACTCATCAATATCTGGCAGGGAAATAAACATAGGAAATTAGCGGCAGGTGGATTGAGGAGTTGCAGCTTCGTAAGAAAACCAGAAAAGTGTTCTCAGTCTCTCACAGTGTGTCCTGCTCCAGGATCACACTCTTCCCCTCTGTACAAACTGCAGGAGGTGGAGATGTGTAGAAAGCTCTCTGCATGCTCTGGGAGCAGCACTACACTTGAGATTTTAGAGCTCTGGGATCTCAGGCCTTCCATGATGTCTTCATCAACATCCTTCCCCAGGGCCCCCCTTGTATCTGAAATGATCCTAGGCTTGTTCAAGCCTATAGTAGGCAGCAAAAAAACTCATACAAAAAGCCATGGACTCAGGTCCACCACTAAATGTCTCAGAGATGTGGTCCTAATGCCTCAGCAAAGCGAATCCCAGGACAATAGAAAACAGAACAGAACAGAATATCCTGAGTTGGAAAGGACCCACAAGGATCATTGAGTCCAACTTCTGGGTCTACACAGGACCACCCAAAAATCAGACCATGTGTCTGAGAGCATTGTCCAAACGCTTATGGAACTCCGGCAGGCTTGGTGCTGTGACCACTTCCCTGGGGAGCCTGATTCAGTGCCTGACCACCCTCTCAGTGAAGAACCTTTTCCTAATATCCAGTCTGAACTTTCCCTGATAGAAGTTGGGGTACATAAACTGGGACAGAAGGTAGAGTACAATGGGGCTGACTGAAGTATGGTGGCAGGGAAGGTGCTGTTTTGTAGATCAAGAACATGGCGTGCACTTGCTCTGGGAGACAGGCCACTGAATGCCTACGGGTAAAGACAAAAGATGAAAGGAAGAGGATATCTCAGGTAGTGTGTTGTTACTGACCCTTTGTCAAGAGCTGGGATCATCCCCTTTATGAGCAAGTTACAGGAAGCCAATAGTCTGGCCCCAGAAGTAATGGAAGATCCAGACTCTTTGTAGACACCTGCTAATTTGGAGAAGTTACCTGGCAGAAAAGGATCTGAATCACAGATGAAACGGGGTGGCCCTGCACAGAAGGAATCCTCCTTTTGGGCTATATCAGCAGAATAGCTTTGTGTAAGCCACACGGGACAGTCTCTTCTCCTAACAGCTAGAGAGGTCACAGCTGGAGAGCTACATCCAATTTTGGCACCACACATTAGAAAAGATAAAGACAAAATGGAGAAGGTTGACAAGATAAAAACAAGGATGATGAGAAGCTCAGAAACATTAACCTCAACTATTCTGTGATTATCTATGAGAAGAGATTGAGAGACTTGCATTTGTTTAGTTTCGAACAGAGAGGGTAGAGGGGTTACAGGTTGCAGTTTCCCAGCATGTAAAAAAATGTTGTAAAGGAGACAGCGATGAACGAATTTTCATGGCCAGAAAGAGAGGCAAAAAGAAGATTTCAGCTTAATTTATAATTATTTAGATTGGAAATTAGGAAAAGCCTTTCACACTGTCAGGCAACTGGGGGGTACTTTGGAAACTCCTTCATCAGAAGCTCTACTAAACAAGTAGCTAGAGACATGCAATTTGCATTTGATATCATGCCGCTGGAGGGAGATAATCAGTGATCTCCTGAAAAATCCTTCCAGACCCATTGTTCCTACTACACTTCTCACTTTGTTCCTAGCCTCACCCTGCTGCTTTTCCAGGTAATATGGCCTCATCTAAGTACTGCTGCACAACATGGCCTTCTTGGAGGTTACAAAAAAATCAGCCTTGGGGTAAGCAGAAGCCAGAGTGAGAAATTTTTGCTCCATGTACTGTGCTAAGTTATACAAGAGGGGTACCAGCCATTGACTGCAAAAAAAAAAAAAANATGCTGACAGGGAAATTTGATGTTGCTCCTTGTTCACATGGGACATTACCTTCTCATAATTCTTTTTTAGCAGTCCCTCACCTGGAACACCACTGTGCTGCAAGACACTGACAGAACAAGTTTGCTAGAAACCTCTATATTAAGATAAAAATTCCCTCAAACCCTATTTTTTTGTCAACACAAAATGTTGTTAAAATATAGTTCAGCTCTTGAAAAAGACTCTATAAGTTCCTGGACTGGTGTTAGCCAATTCTAAGGTAGATAAAGGCAGAAGAAACAACTTCTCCTAGACAGATTGTGGGATACTGTTGGCAACTCAACTGAGTTATTCTGAAATCCCATCACATCTTGGCTGGGAGGTTGTTTGGTGCTGGGAATTTGTCATTTTGTTTTCTCTTTACATTCTCCTTTGGTACCTAACTCTCTGATAATCCTGCTGACACTGGTGCAGCACACAGCGTCCCCCCTAAAAGGGAGGGACAGAAAAGACATACCGATACAAGCCTGCTTTGTGGGGGTGCTCTGGAAGCCTTCGTGGCACTTGCAGTGATAGGAGCCAGGCGTGTTCACACAGTCGCCATGCACACAGGGGCTGCTGGAGCACTCATCCACATCTGAAAGAAGAAATATTAAATCTGTGAGTCGCCATTATGCAGGGAACACACACACACAGCTACCTGGAAAGGCAACAAAGGCTGGCTTCTGTGAGATGCTGTGCCCATTGACAGCATGGCCAGCAGTCACATTCTGCATTGAGGAGCCCAAAGCTGGAGCTGGTTGAAAGGTAAGGCCAGTCAGGCCTGAGTACACAATAATGACCATGTAGAGAGTACAGTTAGAGGAAAAAGGGATCTGAAGCCTGGAGACAAAAATCTTGTCACCTTTCATGTCTTTTTGAAAGCTCTGCCCACTGAGCAAAGGAGGGAGAATATAGTTTTTCTTGGGACTCTGTCTAAGCAGTGACAAGCAGTTAAGCCAATTGCAATGTTATGGCTACCAAAGGAGAGTTGTCACCATCTCTGGGTAGACGAATCCTTTCCATCTTCATTAGCTGACATGAGCTCAACTACAGCCTCCCATGGGGAGCTCTGTCTGGAATGGAGGTTGTTGAGGCAGCAGCTCGAGGTGATGTCACGAGCATGCATGGGGCTGGCGCACAGTGAGAGCCGACCTGTGTGTGTCAAGCAGATTCCACTCACCAATGCATTCTCCACGCACATCCTGCTTGTAGCCCATGTTGCACTCACAGCGGTAGCTGGATGGGGTGGGGATACAGCGTCCATTCAAGCAGAGGTTAGTGAAATGCTTGCAGATGTCAATGGTCTGATTTAAAGTGGCAGTTCCTGGAAAGCACAGAGACAGCATCAGACAGATATTACACTTCCCTTCCTGTTACTGTCCCCTTGAAGCAGGATCAGTAAGTCCACCATGGTGCTGCAGACACTAACTCAGCTGCCTCAGAACTCTCTGCAGAGTGCTGTGGTACCTGGTGTGCCCCCACCCTACTGGCATGCACAAGATTGCACAGCAAGCAAGGTGGGGACCAATATTTATTGACATCTAGTGCACTTTTACAGACTTCAGCTCTTGGTGAGGATCTGCATAAGAAGAGTATCCAAGGTGGTGGGAAAAACAGTCTGTTTGGGGGAAGCAGAGAGTGAGGCAGTGACGTGAAAGCTTCATTCCTGTTTGGTAATTAGAAAGATATTTCTGCACTGGAGCCAGCTTCAGCTCCCTTGCTCTGCCAGGAGACTCTGTTTGATCTGCTTCTGGGCTCAGCATTCTGCACAACATTAGTGTCGCATCCCATCACCTCCCCAGTATCAAAATAAATCTTGTATCTGGCTAAGAGCAGTGGTGCTTTACTCATGTTCACAGCTCAGAGAAGTGGGCCGGCACATAGACAGACACACTGTGTATATTCTGAGACAGGCAGCCAAGTTGGGTCAGCACAGTAAGAAAGTAATTTTAATTACCAATGCTTGAACTTCCTGGGCCCATTCCAGGCAGACCTGGGATCCCGCCTTGTCCATTTGCCCCATTTGGTCCGATGCCTCCAGGCCCGTTGAGTCCTGGCCCAATACCATTGGGACCAAATCCAGGAATTCCTGGAAAGCTCCCAGGGAACCCTGGCACGACTGGGAGTCCTTCGATGCAAAGCCTGCGGTACTCATCTGAAACAAACCATCTGCCTTAGTGCTTTTCCAAGAGTGCCTTAAAACCCCTTCTGCCTCTGCCAGGTGCAGAGAGCAGAGGCAGAGGGGTAGAGAGGCAGACAGTAGATAGGGGGGTGCTGCTTGGAACAGCGCGGATGGGTAAGGAGAGCTTTCATGCCCTATACTCTTGAGCAGATGATGAGACACAGCTTGCCAAGGTGTTTGGCAACAGCTTCTTGGGGTGTGTCAGGCAGCTGGCACCACAGGTTCCCTTCATGCAGGAAAGGACAGGACACAGAAGGGTGCCAGACTGGTAAATGTAAAGCTCCGCCCTTCTCAGAGGAGGGGTTGCTGGCCAGGAAAGAAAAAAGGCAGAGAGATATAGATAGCTACAGGGCTGTGCCTTCTGAAGGCCTGCTCATGCCTGGTCTCACCATTATTTGGCTCCAATGTTGAATTATGGTGGGAGCCAAAGACAGCTGAAGGGGTAGGAAGAAAGGGATAAATTCTTGCCTTGGCTGAACTCATCTGGCTTGCCTTCAGATGAACCCCAGGCATGGAAGCCAGCATCCCCACATGACGTTTCTCTGGGCATTATGTTGATGATTCACCATGTCTGTGCAACCCTGGGGTATAACTAGGGCGGGGCAGCAGGGCCACAGGTTGGCCCAGCAGAAGGTGGAGAGCCTTTGCGTTGCACTTACCAGACCCCCGGACAGGGCACATTTCTGGAGTCTGACCAATGGCCCAGCAACGCCCCGAGTCACAGCAGCATTGCATCTTGGTGTACTGGCCAGGGAGGTCCCCAGCACAGCGGCCCCCAATCAAAGCAGAGAAACATGTGCCAATCCGCTGGTCTGCAGAGAGGGAGAAGAGAAGGAGACGCATTCAGAGGGTGTCATAACCACCCTCTTGGTCAGGTCCCAAGGGCCTGTTCCCAATGGTGTGTCTTCTTGCTGTCCATTATCGTAACCTGATCTTCTGTTATGCCTTATCCTCCCACATCATGATGTTCTCATGACTTTTTTTTTTTTTTTTTTTCTCCAGCACTTTCATCTGGTGACTGTAGGGACAAAACTCACTTTCTAGTATTAAATTCCACGTTCCCATTTAGGCTTCTATAAGCAGCCTGACGAAGAACCAGAAACAGGCAGTAGGTGGACAACCCCTCTCCATTGGATTCTCTCCATTGGTTGTTGCCCTGAACTCTGCAGGAAGGACAAGCTGACCGAGCAGATTCTGGCTGAATTCACAGAGCAGAAAACAGATGAGATCCCCTACTTCATCTCATGTTTCCTCACCTTCCCACTTCAAAGAAATGGGGTTATTTACAGGTGTCCCCATCATCTCACTAGAGTTTGTCCACTGATGATAGATGTAAATAGTCAGGTTTGGGTTCCCCCACTGACCCAACACACACCCTGAGTTACCAGCTGGGAGGAGAAAAGGCTGAGGAGAGCTGGTCTGCAAGAGACCTCACTGCAGACATTAACACTTCCACTACTGGACAGCCTGACTCATCCTCTCAGCAGGGACAGATAAACTGATCTGGAGTAAATATATTATTCAAAAAAAATTCATCCTGGGGCTGAAATCTCTATTCTTCAGGTTCCTCCTCTGACATTAGTGTCTGTCTTGCTTATTTAGGTTACACTTGTAACCAAGGATTGATTATCAGTGCCAATATAACTGTACAACAGGGCCACAACCCAGAAGCTGTAATAACAAATATACCTGCCTTGATCGGGTTTGTGCACAAATCTGTTTAGCCTTTGCAGAAGTTTGGCAGATTTGAGATTTGATTTTAACACTCATTTGAGTTTCTTGACTGTGTCCTAAGAAGGAAGTGCTCCACAAACAGTGTTTGAGGGACTCTTTGGAGCCTCTCCATCACCTCTAAGCAAGGACTGGGACAAAGTCCCTCCTTACCATTTCATGGCCCAAATACTGCATCAAAGGTAATTCAGACCTGACAATGAAAACTAGGAACAAAGAAAGCTTGGTGAAAATGGAAGGCAATATATTTGGTAACACCCTTATTGCAATTAAGGCATTACCAAACCAGAGGAAGTAGTAGAATGAGAGTTAGTCAATATCTAGTTACAGCGTCAGGCAGAAATATAGGGATAAAACCTGTCTGGCTCCATGACATGGATAAGAATCAGTTCACAGCAATCAGGTCCTGACACTCAGGAACTGGATGCAGAAAACACCAACTAATTCATTATCATGTCTGAGGTACACAGAGAGCTAAGGCTCTTGAGTAAATCTAGGGGGTCAAATTCTTGATTTTGCTTACAGCATCCTTTAAACTCAGTGTTCAACTAGATGAGCTGGTACAGCAGCTACAGTGAACAGCCTTTTTTTTTTT
>VXAA01005207.1:137023-175038 GCA_013399115.1 Anseranas semipalmata
TTTTTTGTGTGTGTAACCTGACTTCTGCTAGGTAGAAAACCTAAGGTTTCAGTTTTCTGCAGCTGGAGGAGTTTCTGTTTGTAGCTTCCACACTCTGGACCTGAGCCTTGACCACCAGTCTCACGCATGGCCTGAACAACACTCTCATCTGTTGACAACAGCACAGAGCAGGAGACAAACTCATCCAGACAAAGGCAGTACTAGGAAGGGGGAGCCTGGTTGTGTAGCTTAGTGGTTGCAACCTCTAGAAAAGGACATATTTCAGCAATGTGCAAAGTGGGAAGTACTGCACCTCACTAGACCTTGTTCTCCTTTGGGAAGCTGTAGGTGCAGTGGCATACAAGTATGTAGGGAAAGTCCCCTGGTGATGGCTAAACTGATTCAGGCTAGAGCTGCTGTTTCTGCTTTTTTGTTATGTGATAAAAGCTCATCTGCACACCCACAGAGAAGCACAGACAGGCAATGATGGGAGGGTGAGCCCATATAATACCCTGCTGGACTACTCTCAGACCCATCACAGGAGCCATCAGCCCACCCAAGACCCATCTCTATAATCCCATAGAAGCACAGGGATGCACAATGTCAGGCAGGAACGCAATCCAAAGACCACCACGGAACAGCCACCTTGTCCAACCTCCTCCCATGGTTGTCCCAATAGAGCCAACAACCCCACTGAATGTCTGAGCTCAGCTGCTGGAGGGATCCACTTTGTACATACGTATATTTATTCTCACTAGTGGACCTCCATCCTGCTCAAGCAAGTGCTGTGTTCATGTGAATATTCTGACTGTCTGTCTGTGATCTGTGTAGTCAGCCATGTATACATGTACATATGTGGTGTGGTGTCTTGCATGTGCTACGTGTGTGTGTGCCTGCCTGCATCTTCAGCCTTGCTGCTGGCTGGACCTGCGGATGTGGAGCTTCAGCAGCTTGCCTCTCTTGGGCTGTTGGACCCAGCATGATATATTTTCCTCTAACATCTGCAACTGAAAATACTTCTCTGTGGTAAAAACAATCCAGTGCTGACTGCTACATTATGAGGGTTCCCGGACAGTTAGTGGGCATTCCCCAGACATTCCTGCTCTACACTTTGACTGCAATACTCCTTTCTCTTGTTTTCACTTGTTGCAGAACAGAACTGGCAGACCAAGGTGGTCAGCCACCACTTTGATGAGGCTGAGGATCAAGGTACACCCCTCCCAGCATTAGCCAGTGATCCTCAATGTTGTGTTAAGCAATGGCCTTTCCACAGCCACCACGGTCCAGTGTTGGCCTGCACATCTCAGGCAAGGACCTACCTCTCCTTTCCAGAGTGGTTATAATGGCACATGCCCATGTTTCTTGCCTCCCATGAGGAAGCTGTCCCTGCCAGGTCCCAGCATCTCTCCCTAACCAAATGGAGTTGTTCCCAATCTCACACCCCTCTAGTCTGATGGCCTCCCATTCCCAGAGGATGCCTGTTTCAGGTCATGGGTTAGTTCCCACCACCTGGACTGAGTGGTAAGAACAAGCCCTGGATGATGGTCAAAGCCTGCAGGCCTAGCCAAAGCCACAGACACCAAGCCTGGCAGTGGTGTTTAGTGTGTGTGGCTTCTGGACAAGGCCCAGGAGACTGAGGGTCTTTCATATGTCTAGCAAGCCTTGTCTGGCACCAAGCCCTCTAGGAAAACCTGGAATCTTCCACTCATACATCTCTTGTCCTTGTTTGTCAAGTAAATTAATGAGGGGGAAAGTCTAGTCTGATTTGTTGTCTGTGCCTTTAGACTGACATTAGCCAGCAGGCTGACACTTTCCTGAAATATTATTGAAATTAATTGCATGGAACTGTTTGATCTGTGGGCTGTGGTTACATCTCTTCTCTAATCACAACTCAGGGACTTGCAGAGGACAGTGACCCCATTTAAATCCAGGGTGCCTAAACCAGCCGATCTTTTCTTAGTTACATTCCTTCAGCCATTCCACAGCACTGAGTTCAACATGAACCGTTCCTCTAAATGGAAACATTATCCACTAAAGAGACTCACAGTAGGACAGACAGACTAGGAGAAGGGAAATTTGAGCAAGGGGATTGAATGCAACACAGGAATAGCTCCTAATCCTAATAAAGCAAAGTACTAGCTATATGGGTGCTTGGGTCATCCCAGGTCCTTGATCTCTGGCAAGTGGCAAAAGTGCAAAAGCAATTCCCATGTCTTTGTAGGTTTTGGTGGCAGCTGCTGGAGTGTAGAAGAGGGCCATGTTTCCACAGCACCTTGACAGTTACATAACATCAGCATGTAGCCTACTTCTATTCCAGAAACCAGCAGCTGCTCTCTGAACAAGTCAGGGCAGCATAGTGGGGCCATTTGGAAAAGCTGCATGAGCCCCTTTACCTCAAACCACTGATGTGACTTTAGCTAAATAAGACACTTAGGACAGAGCTTAGATGAACTTCTAAATCAAAGGGTGGTAGTTTGGAATAAACCCTTTGGGCATTAGAAAGAACAGATCCCACCCGGACCTTCTGTTCTTCTGTGGGATGCTTGCTGTCATAAAGGCAGTGATACATGGTGACAGCCAGCCAGTTAATGAAGAAGAAGTGATTTGGAGAATGCAACTTCTTTTCCTACAGACAGACATGTGCTGACAGGTTTGACAAGGCAGGGAGGTCAGAGCAGTTTGTGTAATGGAGGGAATGGTCCAGCCTTTACTCATCTGGATGAACATTTATTAAATTCAGCTGTCTTTGCTGCAGTTTGTAATAATCTCTCTCAGAAATGAAGGTCAGAACTAATTGAAAACCCATCTGGAGCTGCCTTGGGCAGAGGCAGGGGTGGATAGAAAGAACAGTGGGTCCCTGCAGTCTGTCTGTGACCTCTTGCAGGACCACCCACATGCTGGAGGTACAAGCACAAAGTCATCATGGTTTTGTTCCGCCTTCCTCTGCAGCTGTTAAGGGAACAGGTTTGCACAATAACCTTAGTAAATCAGATAACGCTGGAGGCGAGAAAGGAGGTAAAATCCCATGAGATTACACAGTGCATAGAGGTGGGGGACAGAGCCACAGGTCTGTCAGTCGTCTTTGATTCAGAAAGGCTGTGGATGCTTTATAAGGTCCTACCAGGAGTGACATAGCAGGAGATGGAGTTTGGCTTGTATATCATTATGGGACAGGAGCAACTCCAAGATGGAGCTGCCTGCTGGTGTCTGGCAGAGTCTGAACCCATTTGGCTGGGCCACCATCTCAGAGGCACAGGTGTGCCCTGATGCCTAGGACAAGCCCTACAACAGGAGTTGCACTCTCTGGGTAAAGGGTGACAATTCATCACGGCAAGTCTCCATCATCCTGTTCATGTCAATGTGGACATCCTCTCTGTGGTGGACACAAGGTGACTAAGATCTTCCATGCACCTGCAAATGATTGGTAAAAGCACTGGGGGGGAAAGGGGAGGGTTCAGACATCTGGAAACTTGTTGGCAGGTTCCAGTTTTTAAGAAGCCAGTAGAAGAGATGCAAGTCCGTGCAAAGGAATTACATAAAGCAGCAGGTTCTCATGATGTACATACAGAAGTTTGTTTGGTTTAGTCATGAGTAGCTTACGGAAGTCACTTGAGGAAAAGTGAGAAAGTCAAAGAATGAAAATAATTTTGAAAACTTATTTCTAGTTGTTTCTGGTTTAAGGGAATAAGCCATTTTCTTGATTTTTTTAATTGCATTTGTTTTTCTTCACATTTACTACATTCATTTCATTGTGGAATATTTCATTTATTTATTTTTTTTCCAATTCTTTTTTGCTATCTGCAAATTCCCCAAGGACTGGGAAACTATAAAAAAGATCAGGGCAAAAGTTGCAAAAGGGGAAAAGAAAATGAAAACATGGGAAATAATATTATCAGCTTGCCTTCACCAGTGTAAAAATATGAAAACAAGTATAAAAAGTTACTAGATTTTTTTTTTTAAAATAGTTTTTCCCTAATTTTGCAATTTTCATCCTGACGAAAACCTGATCTGTTTCTTTGGGGGTGGGGTGGGAGCAGAAAGAGACAGAGGAATAGGAAGTACTGGTGCTGTATCCCAGGGGACAACTTTAGAGAGTTAATGTTTCTCTCACTTTGTGTCTTGTCTTTTACAGAAACTGAGAATTTCAAGTGACCAAAACCAAACAAACTAATGGTTGCAAAAGGCAGTTGGCTCTGACTACAAAAGGACCTGAGGGTGATTAACTCAGAAGGGCACTGCAACAGAGACATCAGCATGTAGCTGGAGGACTCCCACCCAAGATGTCCAATGGTGCTTGGTTTGCATGGAAGAAAGGAGCAAAAGGAGCCTCATACTGTGGTGAGGACACTCAGTCTGGACTAAAGATGTCGTCATATGTTCTCAGTTTCTGGAAATCTGACCTATTTCATTCTTGTCTGGGTAAGATTAGTGTAGATTGTGGTGTCCCTCTCAGTGAAAAGTGCTGCCAGAACAAAGGAACAAAGCATCCTCTGGGCACGACTCCCACTGAACTGCAACGTCCATGACACACCTCGGCCACCAGTCCTTCTGCTGTCTCACTGAAGGAAGGCTGCAGTGCAAACAGGGAAGCTCCGGGTTATTATAGGACAGTTTCTCTGTTGGCAAGTGATATAGTAAATTCCCTCCCTCCCTGGCTCCTGGCTATTCACTGTTTTCTAAACTCACCTTCCAGTTCACCTGTTATAAGCCTGAGGTACAAAAGCATCCCTGAAATAATCTGATAAAAAAATAAACAAATCATTCCCTCTAGGGGAAAATATTTTACAAACCTAGACTGACTGACCCAGTTTGCAATCTAGGTTCCTGCACAGGTTCATTGGCACAACAAAGATGCAGGTCCATGCTGTTTAATCCTGCTAGACTGGAGTGCATGTGGCTGGCCTTGGTCATCCGCAGCAGCCTTACTGCTTCCTTTGTGTTGGCCCTGGCGGTTGTGCCAGCACATGCTCAGTTAGTCCAGCTCATTGTGCTATCAAAAATAAGATTTGTCTTCTGTCAGGACAAGGAGTTCATACAGCTCTGCCCATGGAGCTGAAACCATCACAAGAAGGTACTGGGAGTGGCACAGTGGCTTTGATTTTGTGGTAAATATGCATAACCACATGCTTGGTGTGGTGCAAAGAGACTAAAGGCAGGAACACCTCAAAGGAAACTTGCTGTGAGTCATCACCCTGCAACAAACCAAACAAAAATCCACTTTCTTTCCAGCTTCTCTGCCTGGGAAATTCATAGTGTATGCTGGAAGGCTCTTGCACTTTAAGCTTTACTATCACTGTCCAGATACATGAACACTCCTAAAGGTAAGGGATCTGTGGCTATGCCTGCCTTTTTCTCCCATCTTTCTTCCTTTGGCAGACCTCAAGATGCCAGGCTGTGGACCTGCTCCTGTCTTCCTGCTGAGGTCCTGGTCCATTGCCCCCCTCCTCTTTTTCTCTTCACTGTCCTCAGCTAAGTCATGGACTCCCTTGTACTCCTGTGTCTGGACATGCTGGTGCTCACCACAGGGCAGAGGGAGGAGGATGAGGATCCCAGTGACTACAGAGCCTTTCTACACCCTCTGGTCCCTTCAGGTCTCTGGGCAGAGCTCTGCTTGGCAGCATCACCAGTTCCCTCGCCCCCTTAGGAAGTGCTGAGAGCTGTTGGGTGGTTCTGCTCATAGTCCCTCCAGCTCCTTATTAATCCTTTTGAGCCTGTGACCCTCACACCACTTCCTTTTTTGTCATTTCTTGCCCTCATACATATTATCTCCTCATATTTCCTCATTCTCCTTGCTCTTTTCTGTCCTGGACAATGACCAAGGAGGTCAGAAAGGGTTCTCCAGGCAGGTGAGGCCCTCAGTAACACCCTCACAACCTCCTGCGAGCCCAGGAATTTGGAACAATAAACAAGATCTGGCCCTACCTAGAACTTTAGGCAGTAAACCTGCTGATGTTGCCCAAGGATAGAGAAGACTCGAATCTCTCTTTCAGAGCTTTGCTGCACAACCAGAAAAATGAACAAATAAAGCAATGTGCAGGAGTGTTGACTTGCAGTGAACAAGGGAACCCCATGTGCACGACTGGAAATGCATCTGAAAATCCATTTTTCTCATTTGAAAACTATGCTTTTAAGCTGTTCTTGAAAAGCAACCCATTGTACAAAAAAGGCTCACAGACTGCTAGAGCAGATTCTTCTACTGCCTGCAAAACACTGAGCCTGTCTTTTACAAGCATAAATGAATGAAACTGTTATGAACATGTGTGAAACTGGATTCTTTGTGTCAAGCACAGGTGGTTGAATCATTCAATAAATGTTCATTTCAAACTATGATGGACTTTCTCCAGCTAGGCCACTGTTTGTGTTTCACTGAAGAAGGCAGCTAATGAGATTTGGGATCAGCTCAAGCCCAATGTCTTGCTATTTCAGCTGCAAAAACTACAGGAGATTATTCAAATGCAATAAAAAGGTGTTTACTAAAAAGGGAGGGGAAAGGGATAGGAATATATCAAGGTTGCCACCATAAAGTCACCGCATACTCTGTGCGGGTGCCCCATGATATATGAGGCCATATGTGGTCATTTCCAGTCTAAACATCTGAGAGATGGCAGTATGACAATCTGTTCTGCTCTCTCCTGATGCTGATCGTGTTTTAAGGGTGGCCACATTATTTATTAACTTTCAATTTTACAAACTATTTATTTGATTTATTTCACAGGACGTAAATTGTGTGTTTAAAACTCTCAAAATGAGCACTAAAACCCCTTCAAACTGATATAAACAGGGTTTATAAAATATGGATGCCAGGGCAACAACACCCAATGGTAACTGTGTATTTTGCCAGAAAAAATATTGTCTGTCCCAAAATGTGACAGCACACTAGCAGTATATGTTAGCTCAGGGAAATGGCTAGAGCATGATGTATTGAGTTTAGATGGAGTCATAGTCCACTGTAGCTAACTAAGCTTTGGACTATTTTTAAATTTGGTCTTTCTAATTTTATTTAGTTTTCATTTCTTGAAGCACTTGGTTTCAAGAAAAGTGGAAAAATGTCCATATGACTCAACGGACAGCCATCACACCCCTCAGGGCTTATGGCGGGGCCTGAGAAACAGGGAGGAAAAGAATTTCATTCTTGTTAAAACCTAGCAGGTGCCCAAACAACGTGAGTTGTATGTTATACTTTATAACATTTTCTTTCCGGAACTGGAAACATGATTATTTTTTATTCCAGGTTCTGGGGATATAAAAGAGCTTGGAAATTACCATTTTTTTTCTCAGTATTAATTTCCAGTACTTTCCACAGAAAACTGTACCTGACATTTTCCATTGCACTAACAATGATCCTTGCCTTTCCTGTAACAGTTCCTCTTTACAGATCCTTGCATCCTTGCATTTCTAAAGGCAAATTAAGTTTCTGAACAGTGAGACAAACCCTGGGATTCATTCTGACTAAAGTAAGTGACCCTGCTGAGAACAAGTAAACAGAGAGCTGATCTATTTATCATAGATACCGTTGTCTGTTACAAAGAGAAATGGACCATCAAATATTTACAAGACTTGGAAAGGAATTTTGATCTGTTAAACATGCACGATACACTCCAGGCTCTGTAGTCTGGAGGCAAAACAGCTCATAAGTCTGGGGAAAGCTTGCCTGGACTCGAGCCAATTCTGGAAAGCTTTGAAATACAGGCACCTTGAGCCAAACTAAGACAGAGTGAGCAGATATGTTCAACCCTGTCGAGTGGCACACACTGGTCCCAACCAAGCCCTTCATGCAGTCCGCCCAACTGTGATTTCCATATGGGCCTGGAAGTCATTTTGTTGCCAGAAAATGGATATTGTGGTAGGAAGGTGGACTACAAAATAATGTGTAAGAGCTTACACAGCAGCCTTGTAAGCCTGCAGGCTCAGCATGTGTGCAGGAATAGTTTTCTATAGTGCCCTGTGCCATGCTTGGGAAGCACCTCTTTCTCTCCAGTGACTACAGAGGGAAACCAGACAGACAGCCCAGTGCAAAGCAACTCAATCCTGAAAGCTTGAGTTCAGTGAAATGAGGCCAATTGAGTCCACAGCCTTACTGCTTATTGGCTTGGGCAGTAGAGTTTTATGAGCCATTACTTATGGTCCAAGCAGGAAGGAAGGAGGAGATGACAAAAGTCACCTTTTATTTGCACTGGTTATGCAAACATTTGGAGTAAGCTTTCCTGATCCTTCACCTTTGCAAAGCAAGTGGATGAACGTGCAGCTGCAGAGTGTTCCCCATAACTGGGCTCCTCTTTGCTCCAGTAAGGCCTGCAGGCTTTTCCTTGGACATACACACTGTACCTTGTACCTACCACAAGCACACACTGTGCCTGAAATTCAGTCACAGGGGGACTACCGATGTCTCTGTCTGTCTGATATCTAATGCAGGAGAAAAGGGGTAGGAGCACAAGGATCCTTCTTCAAGCAGACCACTATCCCAGCCAGACACCTTCCACCTCAGTCCTTCTCTTTGTGTCCCCGAGCGACCCCTTCTAAACACTTCAAGCAACTGAGACATCTGTAGCCCAAGTTGTTCTCTGTGACTGGGAGATGGAGAAAGCCCTGGTCCACAGCAGCCAAGGAGGAGAGCATCAAAATCTGTGACCAGGCCGGATCATGGCAGCCAGCCATGGCACATGCAAGGACAGCACACGAAAAACAGCATTTTCCAGCTACTACATGAACAACGCGTCCTTTTGAAATGATTTCCAAATCACTATCATGACGCGAGGCCTGGGTTTCAGTGTGACCTCTCTCTACATCAGTGGTCCTGAGAGCTATTTAGCATCTTACCAATGCAGCGGGATCCATCCGGGCTGGTCATGAAACCACGTGGACATGTACACACGTAGCTGCCTGCTGTGTTGGCACACTCACCACCATCGCACACGCCGGAAATTGTGCCACACTCATCCACATCTAGAAAAGAACACACCAACAGTGATTATGTTTCTTTGCAAAACATCTCCTTTCCTACCCACATCATGGATCCAGGTCCAGAGTTGGGATCACACAGGACAGCTGCTGGTGTTAAGGACTGTCATGGGATGCTTGAAACCTGTAGCAGACTCCCAGCAGTGGATCAGTAGAGAAAACAAGACTCTCCTAAAGAGTAATTCAGAGGGCATCATGAAAGCCTTTCTCCACTGACAGTCTTTGGGTAGGCTGATCTGAAATGTTCAGCTCTCTGGAGCACAAAGGAAGCTTTAGGACAGAAACACACAAGTGCAAGTGCACAGCGCTCTGTCTGAACAGCTGGTCTGAAGGCAGAGATACTTCTGACAACATCATGTTTTTAAAAAGCACTGGACACCTACAATATTCATGGAATTTCTCCATACGGAAGGGATTTGGTTGAATTTTAAGGCAAGTACATTCAGGCATCTAAATAAATGAGAAATGGCCTCTGTACTACCAATAAGGCAAGGGGGAATCTGGACATACCACTCTATGGGTTCAGCTTCTCAGTCAGCAGTCCTATTTTAGGGGGAACTGATATGTTCTTCAGGCTCCCCTGGGTGTGGTGGTCTCTGCTCACAACACGGCTCATGTATTTTAGTTCCTACAAGTGGATTTCTGCATTTTGAAATGAAGGTTCCCTGTGGATAAATTGGTTGCCCACACTGAGATGTCTAGTGTCATCTGAGATGCCCCAGGAGTTGTGCCTGACTTCTGGTCACTCTGGAAGAATCCACCCTCTTTGGATCCTGGCTCCTGCTCCCCATGCTGTAGATAGGCACTGCCTAAAGTGTTCTTGGAGCAGGGTTCAGCATCCAGACTCCCCACATGCATTGGACTGTCCTTCCCAGCAAACTGTAGGCAAACTCTCTTAATCTCACTGGCCCTAGGAACTCCTGCTTGCATAGCAGTCTCAGTCGCTCCGTAGCTTGGGGGGATGGGATTCTCTTCTGGAAAATGAGACCTGTGGTTTCCAACCCTGAAGCTAAGGCTAAAATTCACAGCTTGTGGGGACTTTGACATGCTCTTGTTGTCTCAGAAACATACTGGATTTGATGTTTCCAAGCTTCACAGGTCAAGGGACTGAAGACAGAGACAGAAGCTCTCCTTGGACTCTGCTCAAAATGGAGGCACTGATACAGTGTACATGCCTGTAAAGAGGCACAATGCGTGGGAGCGCTCTGTGAGGCTGAAGTATCTTGGTCAGCATCCTCTGGCCCAGCTTTAGGTGTCTGCAACATAGGCATGCCCATCCTGACAGGCCTCCTATGCTTCTGGTACAATCCGTGATGGATTGTGAGCATCTATTGTAGGACCAGAAGAGCCATAGGCCACTCCTGACTACCTGTCCTGAGCCTGCAGGAAGTCTAAGGACTCAGCTGAGGTGGAGGCAGCTCATTTGCAGACATCTGCCAGCACCAGATGAATTTTATTCCTGTAATCTACTTATGCTGTAGGCAGAATGCAGCTCACTGAATTATCCCTTTGCCCTGGACTATCTTCTACGTCCCTCCTCCCAGCCAGAAGCAGAAGCAGGCAGGGTTTATATCATGAACAAGGCTGAACGTATTAACCTGAGGAGGAACCTCTCAGGCTCTTTCAGAGAAGCCCTTCTTGTGTGGATCTAGTGCTCACTTCAGTTGAGTGCTAAGGGCACTACTGCGCCTCCAACTTTGCCCTTGATAAAGAACTTTCTGAAAGACAATGTAACAATCTAGCAAGCAATCCCTCCACCTATTAACTTACTTATGACCCTGAATTCTTACCATCACTTTTATCACCAAACAAATGCTTTAGTTCCATGTTAATGGCAAGCCATTGCAGTATGTTTCCAATGAGCACCAACCAGCAGAGAAGGGAGCTAGAAGTAGCTGAGATCTCATGTGGTATCAGGAGCTCTAGCAACAAACACAGATCAAGACTGAGACTGCCCATTTTTGTTGGAACGACAAGATTTTAGGGAAGCAGAAACAAACAAACAAACAAACAACAACAACAACAAAATCAAAGCAAAACAAAACAAAACAAAAAAACAGAGAACTCTCCTCAGCACTTAAGGAAAAGTTTCTGGCTCTGTCTCAGGCTTTTTCTTTCTTCCTCCAGCCCAGGCTTTTCAATGCCATGAGCATGCGTTAGTCTGAAAACTATTTATATAGTTATAGGGAAGATTATTGAGATAGAGGCATAGATTGAGTCCTCAGACAGACCACACCTAATTTTCCATGGAAATAAAAGAAACACCATCCATATCATCAAGTCCTGCCACATGCTGCTTCTCCAGCAGCCCACTGGCATGTGTGTGACCATCCTTCAGGTCACTATAACATGCCAGTGAGGCACGTCTCTCTGGGTTTAAGACCATGTATGATGGTTTTGGCTGGGATAGAGTTAATTTTCTTCATAGAGGCTTGTATGATGCTGTGTTTTGTATTTGTGATGAAAATAGTGGTGATAACACACCGATGTTTTAGTTGTTGCTGAGCAGTGTTTATACAAAGTCAAGGACTTTTCAGTTTCTTGTGCTGCCCTGCCGGTGAGGAGGCCAGGGGTGCACAAGAAGCTGGGAGGGGACACAGCCAGGACAGCTGACTCAAACCAGTCAAAGGGACATTCCATATCATATGGTGACATGCTCAGCAATAAAACTGGAGTAAAGGGGGGGGGGTGGGCGCAGAGGAGGAGTGTGTATTCGGAGCAATGCTGTTTGTCTTCCCCAAAAGACAAAGTGTGATGAGCTCTGCTTTCCTGGAAGTGGCTGAACATCTGCCTGCTGGTGGGAAGTAATGAATTAACTCCTTGTTTTGCTTTGCTTGCATGCACAGCTTTTACTTTACCTAGTAAACCGTCTTTATCTCAACCCATGAGTTCTCACGTTTTTGCCCTTTTGGTTCTCCTCCCCATCCCAGTGGGGGGAGAGTGAGCAAATGGCTGCGTGGAACTTAGCTGCCTATTGGGTTAAACCATGACACCATGGAAAATAATGACATTACAGTAAGATTTTGTCAAAGCACAATAGCTAAGCTCAGACATCAGAGGGGCCAGGCAGCTTCAGTGCCCAGACATATGGTAATGATTGCAGAACGGTTACTAAAGTATTGAAATTCAGATATAACCACACCAGTGATACAGCTTTTACCATTTGAACTTACAGTGTGCTCTACAAGCATCTGTCTAGTGTGGAGATATGGCATATCCTCACCACAAACTGAACACAGAGGTTAGCCCCATTGCCAAAGGCCTGGCTGCCTAAGTCTGGATCCTATTTGGTCTGGATCCTTTTTGAAATCTTGCTCAAAATTAGATTCTAATCCATGCTGGAATAACGGACCTGGCAAGATGAGATACTATAGGAGAACTGTACAGTTCTCCAAACTTTCCAGGCAATTTCTATTACAACCTTGAGAATATTTTTGGCTTAACTATTTCTTTGGCTCTTTATATACTAAGCACTTTAAGAGCTTCATACCCTTGTGAAAATTCTGGTTAGCAACAGATGGGAAACCACACAGAAAGCCCAGAGGCTATAGCTTAACAAAGCTCAAACAGTAACAGAACAGTGTGAGGACAAAGCACAAAATTCAACAAGTGCCTATGCAGATGATATGGACAGAGGCAGACTGTAACTTCTGTGTGAAGCTATCACTTGGGATTTGAAACTGGGAAAATCAAAGGGATGCGAATTAGCGATTTTGCAAATGGGAATCTGTTTTCAACAAATTTTGACCAAAATGTGAATATAGTTAAATGTATAGGGCCCAGACATGATATGGGGACAGTTGACTGGAATCAGGGTTGTAGATTTGTCTCAGGGTTTGAATCAGGGTTGTAGATTTTGCAAAAAACCCCATGTTCCACAACCTGAGGTGGAATTAGACCCCACCTCCAATTAATGCACTCAAAGCAGTTAGTTGGTGGTCATGGTCTGGGTGGTGGATAAAAAACAGAAGGAATGTTTGACAGACAGATTTTACAGCAGCAAATATATATATAAATATGTCTTGGCAATTGGCAAAATAAACACTCTCTGCTAAACAACTTTATTTATTGTATTTAAATCTGTTGATGATGAACCTGAAACAAAACAAAACAAAACAAAAAACCCCAGCAAAATCCTCTCATCTGGGAGTGGAAATGGAGGATGCCCTTGGAAAAGCTGAACTAGTAGACTTCAGTGATGAAGGCAGCATAAACACACATGGGAAATAGTTGCCTAACACGCCCTGTCAGAGCAAGGGAAGGATCAGCAGAAACTGCTGGAGGGCAGAACACCTGGCTGTGATATCAAGCCATAGTGGATATGAGATACAGTGATGGATCTGAGAAATGGGTAAGATGTTTCTGTAAGAAATAGGCATGGGCTACCCAGAGGGCTGGTGAGCTGTTTCCTGTCCAGCATGAAACTGAGAAAAAAATGAGAATTAGGAAGGAAATGTCTGACTGCAATCTCACAGTGCCATGCAGTGGCTAATGATGCTAGTGCAGGCCTGAAGACATATGGGAGAAAAACTGAGCAGGTGGGTGATTTTATCTCAGGAAGACCATTCCTGGTTGCCATAGCTCTGTGGTGCCCACTCTTACAACAAGATATTAACAAAATGGAGGGGTTCAGAGTCCAGGGGAATGACTCGAGGCCTGGAGAAAACTGCCTGACATTAAGGGACTAGAAGGACTCAGTTCAATCTATCCAAGAAACTGTGAGGATCATAGAAGAAGAAACACAAAGATGATGCTGACAGCACTATGCCCTACAATCTCAAAAAGAAACAATGAAAGCTGAAGCTGAGATATTATAAATTCAGTCTGGAATTAAGTAGACAGCTTTATAGCAGTGGTAATTAAACCTTGGCTTAAGCACTCAGGGATAGGGCTAGTTCCCGGACACTCTGGATGAATTCAACTCATCTAACCTAATATCTATAAAAGTGAGGTTCATCTGGGCACACTCTCAAGCCATCAGAAATTGACCACAACCTCCTCAGTGAGGTTCATCCCACTAACTGTAGACATGTCCTTAAGGAGGTATTGCATTCCCCCCCTCCCGAGATCCCACCTTCTTGCTTTGATCATCAAAGATGAATGATCAATTTGGACTTCAATTTCCCTGTTGGGTCCTGCCTTGAATCTCCAACTCAAGACTGAGTATCTCTTTCTAAAATATGTGCTCTCACTTATCAGGAAGCTCTGGGTCCGCTAATACATTGCTCTGAGATTGTTTTGGCTACAGAACAGAGAGATTAAATTATCAGAATTGTCTTTTGGGCCTTAAAAAATATCTGTGGAATGTGTAAGAGGAGGGAAAGGTGCTGGATGACAACAGGATTCACTGCTCCAAAAGGCAAGCCATAAGGTGACAGTAGAAAGCATGGTGAACATGTCTCCCTTTGAGTTCCTAAGAGCTCCTGTCTGTCAGGAGCCAGGCTAGGGCAAAGTGACTGTGTACACAGAGCCCTACCTTCACAGCTGTGGATGTGACATACGACAGCTTGACAGACATCTTGTCCAAATAGCCCAGTTGTCCCAAGGAGTGGACAGTTCATCAATGCCAGAAAATCCTGGGGCATGGGTGAAGCAGTGGGGCAGTGCTACTGATCTGAGATACCCTGTGCCACTTGATAGCAAAGGCTTCCCAAACCAACACAGAGGATCTTAGCACTGGAAATGACTTCCCAAATTAGCAATGCAGACATAAACAGAGGAACAGCTTGAGGCTTGGAGAGGTGAGAACAAGGCAGCTCAGCCCTGCCCTCCTCTGACAACCACCTCCAGACAGGAGCTTTACCCATCCACATCTCCCTGCAAAGCTGGATTCCTCCCTCTGTCACTCCCCCATGTTTCCTTCCTGAAGCAGCTGAAGTCCCTGTGAGGAATTCTGTCTCCAACCAAATATCTTCGTGCTCCCCAGGCACCAAAATCTGCCAAGTAACCATCAGTCCGTCCTGAACTTCAGGCAGAACATGTTTTTTATCCTAAGGGAAAGCACAGAATCCTGTCCCAATGGCTCACATGGGCCCCGTCAAAATTATTTTCTACACACAATTCTTTAGCTGTGCCTGAACACTTAGAAGTTGGAAGATGGTTCTTGAGAGTCAGCTTTTTCATTAGACTGTTCATAGAAACCAGATGCTAATGCCATGTCTCATGAAGCTGTTTACACCTGTGAAGCTGACAGGGAAGCACACCCATGACTGTGAAATCCCACTCTACACTATGCTGGTGTGGCCTAACTGTGTGCAGTTTTGGGCACCACAGTATAAAAAGGACATAAAACTATTAGAGAGCATCCAAAGGAGGGCTACGAAGATGGTGAAGGGTCTGGTTTGAAGGTTTGCCCATCTTTGCAAGATCGTAGAATCATAGAATATCCTGAGTTGGAAGGGACCCACAAGGATCATCGAGTCCAACTCCTGCTTCTGACAGGACCACTAAAATATCAGGCCATGTGTCTGAGAGCATTGTCCAAATGCTTCTTGAACTCTGGCAGGCTCGGTGCTGTGACCACTTCCCTGGGGAGCCTGTTCCAGTGCCCAACCACCCTCTCGGTGAAGAACCTTTTCCTAACATCCAGCCTGAACCTGTCCTGATGCGGCTTCGTGCCATCCCCTCGGGTCCTGTTGCTGTCACCAGAGAGAAGATATCAGTGCCTGCCCCTCCACTCCCCCTCGTGAGGAAGCTGCAGGCCACCATGAGGTCTCCCCTCAGTCTCCTCTTCTCTAGGGTGAACAATCCAAATGATTTCTGCCACTCCTCATACATCTTGCCCTCTAGACCCTTCACCATCCTTGTAGTCCTNCCTCCTTTGGATGCTCTCTAATAGTTTTATGTCCTTTTTATACTGTGGTGCCCAAAACTGCACACAGTACTCAAGGTTAGGCCACACCAGCAGAGCAGAGCAGGACAATCCCTTCCCTTGACTGGCTAGCAGTGCTGTGCATGATGTACCCAAGGACTCAGTTGGCCCTTTTGGCTGCCAGGGCACACTGCTGGCTCAGATTCAACTTGCTGTTGACCAGAACCCCCAGACCTCTTTCCACAGGGCTGCTTTCCAGCCTCTTGTCCCCAAGTCTGTACACATAGCCAGGGTTGCTCCTTCCTATGTGCAGAATCCGGCATTTGCTCTTGTTAAATTTCATGCGCTTAGTGATTGCACAGCCCTCTAATTTATCAAGATCTCTCTGTAAGGCCTCTCCACACTTAAGGCAGTCAACAGCTCCTCTTAATTTAGGATCGCCTGCAAACATACTTAGTACACATTTGAGTATTGTGTCCAGATCACTTATAAAAACATTGAAAAGAACTAGCCTTAAAATGGAGCCCTGGGGAACCCCACTAATGACTGGCTACCAGCCCGATGTAACCCCATTTACTTTAACTCCTTGAGCCTGATCCATTAGCCAATTGATCACCCATCATATTATGTATTTGTCTAGCTGTATGCTGGACATTTTGTCCAGAAAGATACTGTGCGAGATAGTATCAAAAGCTTTGCTAAAATACAAAAAAATCACATCTACTGGCTTCTCTCTATCAACTAGATGGGTAACCTTGTCATAAAAGGATATTAAGTTAGTTAAACGGGACTTTCCCACCATGAACCCATGTTGCTGGTGACCAATGACTGCATTGTCTTTCAAGTTTCTTTTCAATAACTCCCAGAATAATCTTCTCTGTAAATTTACCAGGCTCTGAAGCGAGACTGACAGGCCTGCAGATACCAGGGTCTTCTTTCTTAACCTTATTGAAAATTAGAACAACATTTGCCAGCTTCCAGTCAACTGGGACCTCTCCAGATTCCCAAGACCTTTGAAAAATAATTGAGAGAGGTCTCACGATGACATCAGCCAGCTCTTTGAGTACCCTGGGATGAATCCCATCAGGACCTATAGACATATGTGCATTCATCTGAACAGCAAATCCCGCACAAGCTCAGAGTTGGCTANCTCTCCAGATACCCAAGACCTTTGAAAAATAATTGAGAGAGGTCTCACGATGACATCAGCCAGCTCTTTGAGTACCCTGGGATGAATCCCATCAGGACCTATAGACATATGTGCATTCATCTGAACAGCAAATCCCGCACAAGCTCAGAGTTGGCTAGGAGTTTATTGTTCCCCCAGTTATGGCCCTCCAACTCAGGCCTCCAGGGGACCCAGAGCCCATCATTGGTGTTACAAACAGAGGCAAAGCAGGCATTAAAAGTCTCTGCTTTGTCTACACCCCTATTTGTGCGGTGACCATCCTCATCAAGTAATGGACTAATGTTATCTCTGATCTTCCTTTTCCTGTTAACATACTTTAAAAAGCCCTTTTTGTTGTCCCCCACAGTACTGGCCAGCTTCAACTCTAATTGAGCTTTGGCTGCACAAATTTTCTCCCTGCGATGGCAAACAGCATCTCTGTAGTCCTCCTCTGTCACCTGACCTTGCTTCCAATGTCCATACCATCATATATCAAAAGGGGAAGATGCATTCTTATTTGGTTTCTAAACCAAGTAATTTTTTAATTCTAAATTATGCTATCATAAGCATAATTTCAGCTGCCTTTTGCACACAGCAGACTTTGCTTCTGTCCTTCCAGTGTTCCTTTAGCACTTAGATCCTCAGAGTCGCTGCAACAGACAAACATGACCTGAAACCTAGAAAGACAGAAATGCAAATTTACAGAAAACACTTTCCCCACTTGGGCCCCTGCAAGGAAAGAGATTTTATCACTACAGCCTACCCTGTCATTTAATTACAGGTCTGTGTTTGGTTACAATTTGCAGAACACTCCAAGGGAAAGACCTTTATGAAGTGAACACTGGTTGTACTATTAGAATTAACTGTTTAAAAGACCCGCTTTCTTGAAGTTTGTTGTATCAGAGATCTGGAGGCCAGCTGACAGGCAGGCATCTTATTAGTTCAATACTGATAGTGTCAGTCACCCAAGAAAAACTGTATGTGTTGGGGTGGGTGGGAGTGGCAGCAACTACATTCCATTCTTAAGGAAAAACAGAGTTAATTCAAAAAGTTAAATCAAGCTGCAATATTTTTTTTTTCCATTTAAAATCCTAGTTCAGATGAGACCAGTGTTCACAACATAATAAGCACTAAAAAAAAAGCAAAAGTTTCTCAAGACTACTTGCACATCCTGTACTTTGAGAAACTGAGCTCTGGACTTTGTTGTTATTTCACTTCTTCCCAACCACATCTGTCTTCTTTATTTTCTCTTTCTAAAGTGCCTCATAGTTTTGATTCATTCAGAGCTGAAGTCCTTGGAGAGCTTGATGCAGTGGGACACATATGTACACCTCTCATTAACACCCAGCTGCCAGTTCTGGGTAGGGAATACTTCCAACTCCAACCTGGCTACTTCATGACTTTTCCAAATCTCTGTTAAGAATTAAAGCAATATTCTGTGCACTCTGCTCTTCAGACAATGGCAGAATTCAATGCAAACGTTGATTTTGGACCTGGTCTCCAATTTGTTGGGTTGGGCTTGGCCTGACCATTTAATGCTGAAGATGCTGGATGCCAAAGGCTACAGAGCTTCAGAAACAGAGAGGGCTGCAGTCTGCAAAGCCCATCCAACACGGGTGCCCACAGACATGCTGAAACCCCAACCTTTCCATCTGCTAAAAAAAACACAGGAACTGATGGAGAAAACATCTCTGTGTCACGTAGCAGAGGTCATGCCTCATCAGCCCTCTCTCGTGCAGCACACGGGACTCTCAGACCTTCCCTTCCAGAAAGCACAAAGAAACCACAGAGGAGAGTAATGGAACCCTCCAAACCACACCAAATCCATGGAAATGAGCTTTTAATGGATACAAACAATGAGCTCTTTTGTAGACATTTTGTAAGAAAATTGAAAACACACTAATAAAATGGCTATCATGTTCCATTCGGGAGGAAAATGGGCCAGCCTACCCTCTCTGCTCATGGAAAATGCAAGAAAACTCCCTCTGATTTAGAAACATCAATGAGATTCAACAAAGTAAAAATATAGAGCCTTGTCTGCATCAGAAAATTCAGAATTTTGTGTGGTGGTAACAAAAAGGCTACTGCAGACTAGCCCTTAGGGACATAACTGGCATCTAAATGTCACTCTACAAGTGCTAAATAGAAAGAGGTGAGTAAAAAGAGGAGAGATTTGTAATTAAAGGATCTGTTCTTCCTTGGCAGAATCTGTTTCCTGGGGATGCAGATGACCGCCAAAAAGGATCTATCATGGACAGATTTAAACAGAGCTTGTTGCACAAAACATGCAATGCCTTTCACCCCCTTTCCTGGTGTTTCTCTATGTACTTTATTATATCTTGTACGTTATCATTCTGCAACAATTTTGGATATGAGACATTTATTCTTTTTAGGGCACTGGAAAGCATCTTGGGTAAGGTACTGGCACTACATACTTCACTGACAATAGGGCTGGCTTAGCATTTTGTTATGCAATAGAGAAATAGAGGATAGAGAAAATAAGAAAAGAAGTGAAATTATTGGCAGAGAACCACTGAAATTATGGAAGGAAAAGTTTTGTTCAGTCAGTGATTCTACCCTCGAGAACATGCAATGGAATTGTTCCCTTAAGTATAATGTTTATGGTTGCTTCCAGGGTAATTTAAAATGTCACTCAGTGTAACAAACTCCCCTTCCCTCCAATATCTTGATAAAGATTTTTGTATCAGGAAGATGTGTCTGATTTCAGCTTTGATGCTTCCTTTCTTCATTTTGTACCATTACTGTCAGGAGTGCTTGCTTGTGTCCTCCTCAACAATGCTTTTCTTCCAGCAGTGTTAACAACTTAGCCTGATATAAGCATGCCACTCTCAGAACTCATACACTTCTAGTTCCCATGCAAACCTCAGCAGGTCCTGCTCTTTCCCATTTCTTCCATAAGCCAAGCCTAGTATCTGTCAATCTATCTGTAAGCTGACAACATGTGCCCACCTTGCTCATCTTCTCATACAAACACACTATAAATGCAATCCTTTGTCTTTTGCAAAGCTGGCCTTGTCTTCAATACTGGTTAAGAAAACAGCCTTCCCCATCCTCAAATCCTGCCTCTCCCCTTCCCCCCTCCACGCTGTGTTTCACAGACTACTTATATCTTTCAGGAAGTGAGCAGGCAACTCTCTGTGCCAGAAATTTCTCATTATGTGTTGCACAGCCCCAGGCTCAGGAACTCTTGATCCCTCGAGCTCCCTCAGAATACAATGAACAAAGGCATAAAATAAGCCACTATTTGAAAGTCTCACATTCATTAGAGATGAGCTGTAGAAATAACTCTGGAACCGAGCAACCCTGAACTTGGAGAATATGTAGGTTCAAATCCAAACTTGATGTTGTGTGCACATTTTCATGTTTTACAGTTAGAACAAGGACATAATTTTCCTTATGGGGCTGACCAAAATTCATCCAGTGTATCCAGCTGCAACCCTCTGATATGGTTGGGAGATCAGGGCCTCAGCCGGCCTGTGTTATTGGCATAGTAGATCTTGCATAAGAAAAGCATCCTTACTCTTCAGGGATTCAGGAACTGAAAATGAAGCCTTGATTTCAGGTGCCATTTGTGTTAAGAGATAAGTATCACTACAGGAAGCTAACGACATTACCTCTACTCCTGCTTATTCCCACCAATAAACAGCCCAAAGAAGATTGGTGGTACACACTGCTGAGTTAATGAAGGAGACATCATTAATCAGCAAACACAGTGACACAGGCTCTGACCTTTGGCTCAAACACAATCCCATCTGCTGACTTCACTCCCCAGGAAAAATCTTCTAAGCAGAAGATACGAGTTCCTGGGAACTAGGGAAGAATTTAACACAGGCATTTAATCTAGCTTTAATATTTCCTGGTTGCTGGACTTGGATGAGGAATCTGAAAACAAGAGGAAACCACCTCCTCTTCCTAACTGAGATGGTCTCAGTGAAAGCTAAGAATTCACTGTTTTCACTAGCTGCAAAAAAAGTGCAAACAGACTCAAAAAGGGAACTCTTGCAACTTTGAGATTTTAGGTTTGGAGCACACCTGGATAAAGAACATATCCTCTTATGGCTGTGGTCATTATTTTTATAAAAATAAATTTTTATAAACCTCCCCTCATCTGTGAAGTTTGACTGTTACAGCTACTTTGGCAATACAGACATTTCAGCAGATCAGGAACTGGGTGCTCTGTCTGCTGTACGAAGCAGCTTGCTCCTGACATATCAAAGCATGCAGCAAACTCTCTGAGACAAGGCCTAGCTCCTCTTATATGTAGAATAGAGTAGAGTAGAATAGAATAGAATAGAATAGAATAGAATAGAATAGAATAGAATAGAATAGAATAGAATAGAATAGAATAGAATAGAATAGAATAGAATAGAATAGAATAGAATAGAATAGAATAGAATAGAATAGAATAGAATAGAATAGAATAGAATAGAATAGAATAGAATAGAATAGAATAGAATAGAATAGAATAGAATAGAATAGAATAGAATAGAATAGAATAGAATAGAATAGAATAGAATAGAATAGAATAGAATAGAATAGAATAGAATAGAATAGAATAGAATAGAATAGAATAGAATAGAATAGAATAGAATAGAATAGAATAGAATAGAATAGAATAGAATAGAATAGAATAGAATAGAATAGAATAGAATAGAATAGAATAGAATAGAATAGAATAGAATAGAATAGAATAGAATAGAATAGAATAGAATAGAATAGAATAGAATAGAATAGAATAGAATAGAATAGAATAGAATAGAATAGAATAGAATAGAATAGAATAGAATAGAATAGAATAGAATAGAATAGAATAGAATAGAATAGAATAGAATAGAATAGAATAGAATAGTTCAGTTGGAAGGGACCTTCAGAGATCATCTAGTTCAACTGCCTGATCACTTCAGGGTTAACCAAAAGTTAAAGCATATTATTGAGGGTATTGTCCAAATGTCTCTTGAACACTGACAGACATGGGGCATCAGCCACCTCTCTATGAAGTCTGTTCCAGTGTTTGACCACCCTCACAGAAAATAAATTTTTCGTTATATCTAGTCTGAACCTCCCCTGGCACAGCTTTGTGTGGTTCCCTTATGTTCTAAATAACACTTTATAAAGTGTTAGCATCAGATAAATCCCTGCCGATGCTGGTTCTCTATTCCCCTATTCACATAGTTTTAGTGAGTCACATCGAGTACATGCCCAAGAGGGGAGCAGTGATAGCCCCGGTCAAGGTATCCTCTTCTCCTTCTGACTTCATGTTGGGGACATGTTGGTGATTCATGTCTGAGAAACGAGCCCTCACAAAAAAAATCTCAACAGTTTCAGTTTAGAGCATCCCTCATATTTATGTCACTCTCACAGAAAGACCCCTAGGTCAGTAAGTTATACCAAAGGCATAGCACCCTCTTTTGGTGTTCTCTTTAGCAACTGAGGTAAGGTAAGCTATAGAGCAGATACTGTAGATGCTGGAGCCATCTCTTTTTATGGCCATCCAGGAAGGAGAGTGAAAGGAAACTGTTTATGGCTGCATCATGCTGCTTTTGCAGGCATTCTGGGAAGTGAGGACCCACACAGAGGCCCCTTGCATCTGGATGACAGATTCAGACACTGGATTGTTTTTAATCTTGGTGTATAGAAGATTCCAGCTAAACTGATATCATATGTGCTTTGTCTGGTCCACAGCCAACATGGGTGAGGCAGACAAAGACAAGAACAATTTTTTGCATCCTGAGGTTGGGCACAAGGTTCTAGTACAGTCCAGCCTTTGCCCATTGGCTAGCCAAATTGCATGGGACATAATTTGACATGGGGAACTGATTTGTTAGCTGAGATCTGTGTTAAAGGGCTGTTTTGGATTCTACTGTTTCCAAGTCCTTGGGTGCTGGAGCACTGCAAGAAGCCCTTCTGTTCAAACTTTAGAAAGTCTCATGGCACCCTGCCAATGAAGATCCACTGACACAGATGTTTTCTCAACATAAAAGACTGTCCAGCCCCCACTGAAGGATTAGCCTCTGTAGCTTCGGAAAAGTTTTTCTGAAGGGCTGAACCGAGGTCACATGGCATGCATTGACACAGACACTACTAGACTTATACTAGCAAAGAAATTGTCTGGATTGAAGCAGAATGGGGATATGGGAGCAGTCACGGGGAAGCAGTGATTTTCTGAGAAAAGACTGTTAGGAGAAACCCCACAGGACAATGTATGCTGCAAATCCACAGTGTCATGTTTTTGTCATACAGACTGCTTCTAATAGTTAGCTGCCTACAGTTCTGTCACTGTAAATAACTTTGCCACCTGGAAACAAATTCCAGGTTAAACATCTGGATTCCAGTGCATTCATCATCCCTTGTATTCATTACAAGAGAGTCTTGGAGAGGAATGAAAGGCAAGTGGAATTCCTGAAGCCCAGCTAGGTGGGACACAGTCACACCAGCACAATGAACACATTTAATCCCAAAAATGACATACACCGGCCAGCAGGGTTTCATTATGGTATATGGGAAAGAGCTTTAATAACTGAGGCAGGACCAGTTTAATGCTGTTTTCCTTTTCATTTGTCAGATGTTTGGAAAATACAACAGTTTATTCCTCTGCTTCTGAGAAGTGCAGCCTGCCTGGCAAGGCACTAAAACTGCTGCAAAATGCCTGGGGACAGTGTGTCCTTCCTGTAGAGGTCTGCACACCTCTCAAGAGACATTCTGAGTGGTGATAGAGGAGCTGCTGAGCCTGGACCTTAAGGAACTGGAGTCAGGCTTTCAAAATAGCATAAAGAGTTCCCAGATTGGTGGCACGGTGAATAACACATTGACTGTATATAATCCTAGCCTGTGCTCCACATTTTACTGTGTCTCTTATGGCATTGAACAGGTGTCTAAGACCCTGCTTCTGGGTGAGTTCTGAATTTAGCCATATAGCACAGTGTACAATTTATTTTGAGCCAGAGAGCAAACAGTAGTTCCAGGGGATTCCAGGTAGAGTTCTGCCTTAAATACCACAGCTAATCTTAACATAGTTAAATTTTCACACCCCAAATGAAACTAGTGCTCTGGTCTGAGGATCAAGTCATTTGGTCATTTCTGAACAACTCTACTAACCACCTGGAAAGTATTTCCCCTGAAAATGGCAGAAATCTCTGCACCACCTTACAAGACCTAGAAGAGCTGTTGAGACTGATCCTTCATGTTTCCTGCAGCCCTACCAACAAACACGGGGATCTGACTGCTGACACTGCAGATCAGCTTGCCCACATGCTCAGAGCAGAGCTACGCCTGCTCATCTGGTCAAGGCATCTGGGTGCTCCACTGAAGTGTTTTTAGAAGGTAATTAATACTTAAATTCCTCCAGCTTCTGTGCTGAAGAAAAGGCAGAGAGTAGTTTCTGTGAAGTTCCCCTCCATAAGCTGACGGAGAGTTTGAAAGTTGATTGCACTCCCCAAGCTGCCCACATCTCCAGGGCAAGGCTGATGCTGAGAAGAGGCAGGCTGCATTCCCCCCTGCTTGGCTCCACACTGCAGTAGCTCCCTAGCTACTGCTAAGGCAGTAATGCGTTAGAGCATCCCAAGATCTAAGCACAAAATATGCCCCTGAAACACCGTATCACTTCCAAGAGAGACGCTGGAAATATCATTTCCATCTACAATTCTTTTGAAGATGAGCAAGGTGCATCCCACAAAGCAACCAGGAAGACAGGAAAATCAGCCTCCCACTGGCTGCTAATGCCTACAAAGTACATGCATACTTCCCAGGCCTGGGCAAGTTTACCAAAGTGTATGTACCTGCAGCTGAGGGTACCCCCACATACAGTCTGAATAACACACTACCCCAGGTCCAGCACAGCAGGTAGATTAATAAGGTGGTGCATAGCCAGACAGGGATCCCTGGATCGGCAGGGAGGTATGCTTCCCCTGTGGGGCCGGGACAGTATCAGGCTCCCTGGCTAAAAGGAGAGATGTTCACAGCCATGCTTCTGATTGGCATTTCGTGTCTGTAGTACGAAATTTTCATTTGTATTCAAAGACAAAATTCAGGTTCTGGTCAACATGTCAGTTTGGAATATCACCAAGTCAGTGAAACAACACTCCATTTACTTGCACCACACCCTCATCTTATGGATGACCCTTATCTTCTACAGTGCAATGATGTTATTTCTGGTTGTCTTATTCCATCACCATCTGAGCTAGTCAGACTCCACCCACCTTGCCCTCCTTTTGGTTACTCTATTAAACTAGCGGCAACAAGCTGCAAGCTGCAAAAAGATAGATATCAGTTGGATATAAGGAAAATGTATTGCACTCTCATGGTGCACCCCTGGGACAAGAACCCCAAAAGGACAGGCTTTGAGTGTTCAAAAATCCACCACAAAAGGCCCTGAGCCACCTGACCTAGCTTTGAACCTAACTGTGATCTAAGTAGGAGGTTGAGCTAGAGGCCTCCAGAGATCCCTCCTGTTCAATGAGTCTTGTGTTGGCATTAAAATATTTCTCAGAAAACATCCACTGGAAGAAAAAAAATACATACACACACTTTTTTGTGTTTAAGAGAATATCGAGCAAGATCCATTCCGCACTTTCTTGCCTTGCACTCTGGGAAGCAGATCAGAAATTCATATTGCAGTGCTTTCTCTAACATGCCTTGGTGCTTGCAGTGCCCCCTCCTACCTATAAGCTAGGATCAAGGCTGGCGTGGGGGCTCTCTCATATCTCTACTTTGCCAGCCTTGGAGATGCTCTTAATGCAGAGAGGTTCATAGAATTGTAGAATGGTTGATTCTCAGGTTTTTAAATGCCTTTGCGTTCTTGGAGTGTATCTGGGAACCCAGTGCTGAGCAGTCTGGTGAAGCTGTGCAGATAGATGTCTGCAGTCTTACCTTCACATCTGTGGTTGGTCTCACTCTGCTTGTGTCCTGCAGGGCATTTGCATTCATAAGAACCTACAGTGTTGATGCAGTTACCACCCTGACAGAGGCCAGGAATGGCTTGACATTCATCCACATCTACAGGAAAAAAAGCAAAGACATTAGAAAATACAACTGCTGTAACAGATAAAGGTTCAGCCCAGCATGGTGAAGAATAGGTGGTGCTATGGGAAATAAGAAGTTTTGCTAGAAGTAGGTGGATTTACATTTTTTAATGCAATTACCTATCAGATTGTATTAGAGATAAGGTGAAAGACAGAAAATGGACGTAAAAGTATTGCTGGCTTATCTACACAAACAAGAAGGGAGAGAAAAGTATAGTAATGTTTTTCAAACCAAACAACTCCAGCCTCAATAGCCAGTTTCACATAGAGGAAAAGACCATGATCAACGTGGCTACCCCCTCCTGGTTCATTTCAGGTTGGTGGCTGAGTTAGAGATGAGAGATGGTTTGCCCTGCAGCCTTCAGAGAGCAACATCTGATGCAGGGCAGAGAGGTGAGCCCTGTAAGCTTGATCCCTTCAGCCTGTGTGACGGTGACTGTAAGTTTGTCCCTTCAGCCCAGACCCAGGAAGCTCATCCTGCAGCCATGATCTCCTCATCTGTGAAGGGACACTGCTTTCCAAAGCACCTCAGGAAGGTCTCAGTGCTCACTGCTAGAACCAGCACATTCTGTGCAGCAGATATTATTTATACTCCAGTTCTGTTTGCAGTAACAGTGGCAACACATAAAGAGACCAAGGTCACATGAAGAGATTGTGGCCGTAAAATGCAGATTACAATAGACAATAAGAAAGTTCTCCTCAGCATTTCCAGATTTATCCTACAGACATTGGCTAATGTAGGATTTGGGCTGTAATGGTGGCTTTTGGCCATGACGGGTAAAGGCTGAAATTTCTTGCAGATGCAGAAAGGAATTCATGCAACTCTACATGGAAACCCCTGCAACCTACCAGTGGGAAAAGAAACACCAACTCTAGAAAGGCTGCCAACAGTATTTGCTGATCGGAGCTCTGTGGACCACTCCTTTTGTCTTAGTGTCCTGGACACTGAATGCAACCTTTGAGCATGTGATTTATGTATATTTTAATTGCTTGTGTGATCTCAGAGGAGATATGGCTTTTGTTTTGAACCAATATTAAAATTTACAGAGCACTAGCCACCTGATACAAGAGCTGACCATGTGCCAGTACTGGGACAGAAACTGCAGTAACAACAGCAGTGCCACAGAATGAGGATATATGGAAGGCTCAAATGGTAACTTAATTTTAAGCCTGGAGAAACATTAGTCTGATTTACTACATCTTGCAGAATGGAGGACAGCACCTGAGAACCATAGCATGGCCAGAACCTTTAACTGAGCTAAAATAATCTTATAAATTCAAACAGAGTTGAGCAGAGAAAGTATTCACTGAACTTACCCATCAAACCACTGCGTGCAGAAGAGTTGATCAGAAAATTGAGTTATAGATCCACATTAAAAAAAATCTGGATTTTATTTTAACTGTCCTTTATACTGAATGTAACTGGGGAAATGCATACAGTGAAACTACCTCAGAATGCAAATCCCCAACAATTTTGTTTGGGATATATCTAGATGTCTTAATACAAACATTATAACATGTTAGAAGAACAAATATATATGTGGATATTAACTACTTTAAAATACTAACAATTTTACAAGCCTTGTGGAAGTAAAATGAACACAGAGACTAGGTATTATTATGTCGGAGGAAATGGAGTCAAATGATAAAGCTGAACTTGAAGCATCCACTTTTATTCAAATAATTCCAAATGCTTCCTCTGGAAACTTAACTAAAGACAGTACACTCCCCCAAAATAGTCTGACCTCATGGAACATTTCCAGCTGAAAATGTTTCTACCTGCTCTCAACCACAAGACAGACAAACTAAGTGTGAAGCAAGGAACCCAGGGCACTGCTGGTAAAACCACAACATGTTGCCTGTGGCACAAACACTGCTCTCCCCTGCATCACTGTCTTGATTAAAGAGACCAAACTTCAGCTTGCAGGAATGGGCAAGAAAGGGTCATCCTTGAATGCCCTTATCTTGGTCCAGTCCACAGAACAGTTTTTGTCACTTATGATTAATATTATATTACTGAAGTGTCTGTCACATGGGAGACCTAAGGTCAACGGTGATGCTCTGGGACATGTAACTATGGATTTAGCAAAGTTTACACAGACAGCTGTTCTCTGTATTGGGGCTCTTGGCAGTCATCCATCACTTGTGCTTTCAGTACACTTCAGGATGGATAAGGGAACATCCTCTTACATGTTCATGGCATTTACCTTGGCAGGCTCCAGTACGAATGTTGGGAATGAAACCTCGGCGGCAGGGGTGAGGTTGGGCAGGGCACATCTCACATGGGTGACCCCAGGCCCGTCCAATGGTGGCACAACACATGGTCTTGGTACAGACGATCCCACTGAGTTGGCCCTGGCACATCTGGTTATTTACTTGACTAAAGCAGGGACCAGTACGATAGTCTGAGGGAGAATAAAAACAACCACAGGTTAGTTCAAGAAACAAGTGCAAGGTCCTCTGTCTAACACAGTGTCTATTCCCCATCCTACCAGCACAGCCATTCAAGTGCAGAGTCAACAAGTTTTGGAAAAAAATATGCAATCATGGGAAAAACAAAAATTTAAAACCAAGCTGGAGACTAGCACTGGAGGTAGCGACCGCCTTTCAGCTGCATGTTTCATGTGATCATCTAGAGGTTCTCCAAGACAGCTCTCCCTGGTCCTTTCCAGGCTCATCCCATGACCTAGAGTCATTTCATGCCTTGAGTCAGTGTCCTTTAAGCACTGGCCCCAGAATGAACTCAAAATACAAAGTCAGGCAAAGGGGAGATTTCAGGGCTGCAAGTTCACCTGTTTTGTGGACTGCTGGCATCAGTGAAGCAATCAAAATTCACATGAGTTATGGGTGAAGATGCATATGGAAATGGCATGGTAAAAGCATCTCATGGACAGCCTTATGGCCTGGCAGTCCACATAACATGAACATACAGGCAAAGTAAGTATAACATTTCAGTCCCTGAGGACCTCCTTTCATTGCCATAACAAGGAACTCCAATGTCACATTGCCATACTCAGCAAATGCAAGCCTCTTACCTTCAGGTCAACAAAATTTATAAGAAGTAGCTTGTTTCAAGATGTTGGTTTCCTTGTTATGTCCTTGCACTGTGTTGAAATACAAATTACCCATCCAGGCAGTCAGTCAGTAAAATCACACATCACCAAAGGTGAGAGATGAAGTACTAGGCACCACACTCAGATTCCTCTCACGCAGTTTCAGGTGTCTAAAGATTAAATATGTCTAAGTACATAAGCCAAAGTGTTCCTACTTTAGAGTGGTGGACTTTTAGTCATCATTCCCTCTACCAGCTTAGACATCTATCTCAGAACAAAGAAAGCCTCATTGACTAACTCAGACTACACAAAAGCTGGAATTGTCTTAGCTCCCATACACACTGCAGTGAAAGGTAGATGGGATCACAGTCACATGCCTTGGAGGCAGGATTCATAGCTGTCTGCCAAGTGCCAGAATGAATTATAGCACTTTGAGTAGCTTTAACCATCAATTTAACTGGCTGTTCTATCGAGGGAGTAAGGGATTTAGGCTTTTACCTTTCTATGACACTGAGATGAATACAGATACTTCTGTCTGCCTTGGGTCAATAGTGAAAAAGAATTGAGAGGAGAGACAAAGTTGTCAGGACAACCTCAAGACTGAATTCAGCACTTGGTAGCACATGGAGTCTCCGAAGATAGCCATCACCTTTAATTTCTTGCCCTTCTTATTCTGCCTTTCTTTCATAAAACAGACAAAAAAAATCTGCTAAGAATTTTCCCTCAAGTTATTGATGGGGCAACAATTTGGAGATGGAGATGTCTTGCTGTCAGATTGCTGCTACTTGTCTTGAAGAGTACAAGTCTTACATTTCACCCACAAAACCTTCTGAAAGAAAATTCCCATAACTTTCCCCATGATGTCTACTGTAAATGATGCTCACAAAGGGACTTCTGTGCTCTCTGACAGTCTCTGCAAAGGCAGCCTCCTGCAGTAATACATAATAGTGATTCATTTCTTTTGTTTAACTCTTAAAGGTCCCTTGGCAATTTTAACTAGATATTTAAAACCCTGAAGCTGCAAAAACAACCAGTCTGTTTCCCATTCCTAACAAGTTTCCTCCTATCCCTTAAAAGCAAAAAGATTTTGAAGGGCTTGTTTGCACTAAGGAATGTGGTTTTGCCACTGTCTGGGCTCTCATGACCCTTGATTAGGGATATTAGTACAGCAGGCATTCATTGGGAAACAAAATTCTTAAAACAAGAGGCTTTTTCCTTATACTGGGAATATACGAATGCATGCAAGTGTTTGATCTGTGGCTAGAAAAAGGACCTTTAACCATGTTATTGTCAGACTAGAAAAAAACACATTAACCATCAAGGAAGTTAGCTGTTGGTCAAACAGCCTGTTATTTCGGATAATCTGGATGAGATTTGCAAAGTTTCTTAGGGAATTTTGATGCTAGAGTGACCAGTAATTGACTGGAAACCCAAATCCCTGCATCAGTGTCACAGTGTCAACACCAGCTGACAGATATCTTTCACAGATTCACAGAATAACAGAATCATTTAGGTTGGAAAAGACCTCCAAGATCATCCAGTCCAACCTATAACCTAACACTACCAAGTCGTCCACTAAACCATGTCACTAAGCTCTACATCTAAACATCTTTTGAAGACCTCCAGGGATGGTGACTCAACCACTTCCCTGGGCAGCCTGTTCCAATGCCTCACAACCCTTTCAGCAAAGAAGTTTTTCCTCATATCTAACCTAAACCTCCCCTGGTGCAACTTAAGCCCATTTCCCCTTGTCCTATCACCGGACACGTGGGAGAAGAGACCAATCCCCACCTCGCTACATCCTCCTTTAAGGTACCTGTAGAGAGCGATAAGGTCGCCCCTGAGCCTTCTCTTCTCCAGGCTAAACAACCCCAGCTACTTCAGCCGCTCCTTGTAAGACTTGTTCTCCAGACCCCTCACCAGCTTCGTTGCCCTTTCTCTGGACACGCTCCAGCATCTCGATGTCCTTCCTGTAGTGAGGGGGCCAAAACTGAACACAGGACTCGAGGTGTGGTCTCACCAGAGTCAAGTACAGGGGGACAATCACTGCTCTAGTCCTGCTGGCCACACTCTTTCTGATACAAGCCAGGATGCTGTTGGTCTTCTTGGCCACCTGAGCACACTGCTGGCTCATATTCAGCTGGCTATCAACCAATACTCAATCTTTCCAGTGAAACATTTGAATTTGATATATGAAATAATAAAAAGTTGTGTGGAAAGTGGTGATACCTAAATCATGAGCCATGAGCAGTAGTGGCACACACATCTACTGGCTAATAGCCCTATTTCCAGAAATGTGTTAGTATAACATAGAGACTCAACAAAGCAAAACTTGTTGTCCATGCTCCATTTCTTGCCCTGCAAGTTCTCAGATATAAGCCTTTCCACATGTGATTTTTGCAATCAGTTGCCTTCTTCTTAAATCCTGACACAGATGTGCAAAGAGTGAAAAACAAGGAAAACCATCAAATAGATGGTTTGAGACAGGAAACTTTCCCCCATTGGGTACAGCCACATTGCCAGACCTGCATTTGCATGAAACCATTACAGAGTGCCTTTATCCTGGGCTGTAAAAGATCATCTGGAAATGATGGAAATTACTGCAGGCTTTAGACTGAGAATGCCTGTGTTGATGTACCTTCCTCACTCTTGTTGTCTGTGCTGAGTAAAGTCTGGGTGAGGTACATCTGTATTAAAATTTTTCCACCTGGCATCAGGGTAAGCATAAGCTATGTGGAAACCACACAACAAATCCTCTTCTATCTCTGGGAAAGAATCAATTACCACAATAATTCCTTAATTCCAGCTTAATGTCCCCTCTTATTTGTATTTTTGAGCAGCTGAAAGCACAGTCATACTTAAAAATTAATGCTGATAAAAGTGTCAAAAGAAGGTTGGTCTGTGGATGTCACAGAGAAGTAAACAACAGGAGGGATTTGAGAAAAAAAAGGGCAACGATTTTGGAATTACATTGTTATAAAGGTGACAGTAGCTCATAAAAATGCGCTTGTTTTGGAAATCAGAACAGACATATGTATTGTGTTTGCAAGTTATAGTTTGTTTTTTGACCCAAATTTTAATGAGATACCAAAACACATGGTTCTCATTAACATTTCCTGCCATGCCAAGTTTAATGTTTTAGTTTGTTCTAGTTTATTCCTAGAAAACAAACCAACATATTTTGAGTTGTTTTCTCACCCATTATCTTTTTTTTTTTTTTTTTTTTTTTTTTAACTCGANTTTTGTAACACTGAAAGACTCTTGCTCAAATTTTTAACCTTGAGGAAAAGATCAAGGAGAGCTCTTAATAACCACAGAGGTGAACAATTTAAAAACTTTAAATGTAAATTTATGTCTGATGTCATTGTGGTGTTTATCTACAAAGGGCTTTAATTGACTAAGAAAGTCAGATCACATACATGTATAACCAAAAATTGAGACGTGGCAGCCCTGTACAGAGGATAGGGGTAAACGTGCACCTCCCACATCATCTTGCTGAAGCACAGCTGGATGCACTGCAGCAGGAATTCCTTGAGACTGATAATGAAAGTGTAGTTGTAAGCAGAACACTCAGTTTTAAACAAATAATTGACAAAAATAGATTTTCATATGTAGATTAGTTCCTTGGAGGGAATGAAACTAAGGAAATTGCAGTCTGGAGTCCAGAAAGTCTGCCTGCATTCCAGCTCCCATCTGTTGCTAATTGTAATGGGTCAAATTATTAAATATTTAATGAGGCAACAATCAAACTTTTTTTTAAGGAAATATGTGTACTTAAGAAATGCCTAAAGCCCTGTTACAGTCTACATATAGGATCCCATCTTCCAGGAACTTTGTTGCAGGTAGTTGTCCTTTAGAAGTTTGGTCATTGCTGCTGTGTTTCTTAGAAAAGCAGAGAAGTGCCTTCCTCACTGAAAGCTGAGATTTCTTCTTGTTTCCTCTTTCACGTTCACTCAGCTTTACAATAACAGTGGTAGCATATGGGTGAATTACATCTTTTCATCTGCGTGTAAAGCTCTCACTAAAGAGACTGCAAGAAATACATCAGGCCTTATTTTAGGAAAAAAAAACAAAAACAAAAACAAAAAAAAACCCCACTTCCTTATTTTAGGAAGAACATTCAGAGCATTTCCAACTCTACAGAAGAGATTTTTAACACAGCAGGGCCATGCATATCTAGTCCTTCACCAATCGGTTGTAGATGTAAAAAACAACATGCCAGCTCGCTGCCTGACTTATCATTTCCAAAATTAGTAAATAGTCATTATAGGACAGGCATTGGGTTCCCTCCCAGTTGAAATCATCAGCTTCATCAGAGCACTGATCTCATTTTTCTTTCTTGCCCTAGTAACTTCAAAGTAGACCATGCTCAGTGCACTTGGTCTGTAGGCTTCTTATCACTGTGGAGTTAGATTAGGTTACTATTCATATACTTGTCTTGAGCAGCCAGCAAGGAGTGAGTGCTCGAACTGAAAATGCACTGAGGAATCAGAGTTGAAGCATCCGAGTGTTTGCACTAACCACAAGAAATCTGACTCCTTGCTATGCTCTTTGTTTTCAAACCCTCCCCTCCCCTCACCCCACTGAGACAGTATGGTTTTAAAGCACCAGCTAACCTAAACTACGGACTTTTGCAGATGCCGCAGCCAGTTTGGGGCTACAGTGAGTCTTACCTACCTAATCCTGCAGCCAATACAGGTCCCAGATGTGCTTAGAAGAGGAAGTGTAACAAGAACAGACCTCATTCCCAGCTTCCATGTTTAGCTGGTTGTCATGGAGATCGCTAGGAACCCCTATGGCTAATGAATGGTCGTTCCTGATGATTGCAAGCCCCAAACCCTTGGGGAGTTAATGGGTGGGATCCAAGCCATTGCACATACTCTTACATTGAGCCATGCTATTCCACTTGCAAACAGCTTCCTGCAAATATCCCTTTAGACATTTTTCACTTTCCTAATTAGTGTGTCTAGGACATAAGTGGAGGAATACTTTACAGTTGCTGCAGACATCTGCCTTCACCAACATGCTGCATGGAGTTCTGCTGGAAAGTGTGGGACAGTCTGACATTACAGTGGAGCAACTGGGTTCAAGTAGTCCTGGTTCAGCGAAGCCAGTACACAAAGCCTCCTAGCTCCCCTTGCTTCCAGCACCTGGGGTGCTACGCTGATCAGGGACATTGCCCTGGCTTTGCCTACACTACTTCACCCAAGTTCACCTTGCCAGAATATGTCTCACCTCCTACAAGACGTAATAAAGAATGACACACTACTCTTTGCCAACCGTGGCCATAATTTTTGCCAGAAAAGCATCTTGATCCCATTAAAAAAAATAATCCCTTTCAGACTATTTAAAATTACCACTCTGAGACTATCAAACATCTATGTAGAACAGTTGGAAGGCACCTTCTTTACTGCTAAGTTTCCCCAATACTAAATGAAGTATGGAAATCTTTTGTGGGGAATGTTTCCCTGGGATATACAGCGTAACTGAATGCCATTAGTTTGTAGGGAAATGTTAATTTCAGCAACTCAGTCTAATTTCTTTGAAGGAGCTCTCAAACAACACTTCCATAAATTATGGCATTTTTCAAATGTTCGTTATAACTTTAAATGCAACTTCAGATTGCTTTTTACAGCAGCTAAATTGAAACAGTATCTGAACCTGAAATACTTACAACCTCATTTCATAACCAGTTTAAATTAATGCTTTGCTGTGGAAACAAAAAAAAAAAAAAAAAGATGTTTTAAATTAACTTTTTACTCCCTTTTAACTTGTCCTTACTGTCCCTCCAGGGAAAAAAAAAAAAAAGGTAGCTTTTGACAAAGAACTTTTAAAAAGAAGTATTTTGTTTGGAAATTTTCACAAGAAAAAGGATAGCCTTCCCTGCTTCTATAACATCCATCTAGCCAGCAGGGTGTCACCATGTAAATAAATGCTTGTAGTGGGAATTCAGATCCCGGGGTAAAGATTCAAAAGCAGGAACAACTACACTACTTTCATTGCTATTTAGAACCATAATCCTAGAAACACAAATATGCTTGACCCCAGTCATGTAAGCAGTTCTGCAGATTCCAGGCTAAAAGGAATGTGAACCGATTGAAGAGATCTCCTCTATATTCTCACTCTGTCTTTTAGACTGTCCTTTCTTTGGCACCATTTGGCTGGAATCCCCTTGTGAGACAGGCTATGGGCCACGTGAATTCCTTCTTTACAAAATAAATAAATAGAGCAGCAAGGAAGAAGAGATTTTCTTTGCTAAAAAACAAATTCCTTCTTATAATAAACAATGCTTTTACTGAAGTCTTTTTCTTAAAACAGTAAGGACAAATGCTGCTTGTAAGTAATCCCCAGAGAATTACAGACCTCACTGTGATGAGGTCACTATAACATACCCCAGGCTTTGGCAGAGCTCCACATTGCTTTCTAAAAGCTCAGCAACCCAGTAAAGGGAAGCAAGGACAGTGGATAGCAAGCCTTGTATCTATTTTTCTATTGTCATTGCATGATTTCCATCAGCAAAAGGCTTGCTCCCCCCGCCAGGGGAGCACAACCTTGCAATTCTTTTTGTCTGTAACCTTCTGGGCTTTTGGAGCAATAAGCACACAAACAGCCAGTCAGCCCAGCCCTGGGAGTGAGCAAGAGCCAATGCAATCAAGGCAAGGCACTAATCTGGCAGATTCCTATGCAAACTTCTACCCAAAAGATTCCCATACAGCGCCTGCTGCCCATGATGAGGGTGTTCCCTGTACAGACCACAGAGAAGACCAGCTGTGCTCTCAGGGGCCTGCCAGGTGAGCTCATAAATTACAAATTAAATGCCTAAACAGAGCAATTTATGCCCTACTCACAGAGACACCGTGGACAGAAAGTACACAGGGCATCACCATGCAAAAGCCATTAGCCAAACAACAAACTGAAAAGAGTAAACATAAGTCCACCAAATATCCTGCAATTGTTCCTGTTGTACTAAATGCAGACTTCAGAACATTGATTATAGGTCTCTGCACATAGTGCAGCTCTAAATATGCGTTAAGCCTCTCAGGCTGTATACATCCATGACAGCTTTGGTGGGAGGGCAGATGGTCACTGCAGGGAGAACAGCATGAGGGTCTCTGTAAAGGGCTCCTTTCTCATGGAATACTTTCTCCACCTAGTCATTTCCTTACCTCATATAAACACAGTCACATTCCTGATGTTTAACTGTTTGGACTTTTGCAAAAAAAAGAAAAAGCTGGCTGGGGCAGTTTATAAGGCCAGACATTCCAAGTGCTGGAAAAACACATTCAAAGGAAATAGTAAAGAGAGAACTTTTTTAGGTTTTCCTGTCCTCTTTTTACAGTTTCCTGTCAAAGTCTTTGCCTGATGAAACCTGAGATAGAGCTCCATGCACAACCGTCCTCCAAGGGCTCTTCACTCCAGCAGCATCTGAGGCACAAAGCACACACAGCAACAAGGGGCCAATACTTCAAGCAGTTATAGAAATGTGTAGGAGGACTGGAGCAGGGGGCTGGCACTGCCATGCTGAGTTCTCCATCCTGGAAGAGAAGTGTTGAATCACTGTCTGGTCAGTTAGTGCAGACATGGAGGTGCTGGAGGTGGCATAGGTGTTTAACAGCTCTGGACTCTTCTCTCCACGCACACTTGACCTAGGTGGAAGCCTTGCACCTCTCAGAGTCCTTTGGCAGAGATTAAGGCTATGGGCACGCTCCTGGATACCAGGGGAAGGAACATATGGAGATGGTGGCTGGGCTGGGCTGGGCTGGGCTGGGCCAAGCTGAACTTGGGGAAATTCCTCCTGGATAGCTGATTGTGTTCACCATAGGATTCCATGGCTGAGTACAGGAAGAAGAAATTTGTGTCTGTCAGGTGTGAAGTATATTGGGGCAGAGGGTTTGTGGACTTTGCCTACCTTACTTCTGGGACAATGAGCTAGGAGCAAGCATTGAGAAGGACACAGTGAGTCCTTCTCACAGTGAGTCACAGTAAGACACAAGTTGAGGAAGGACTTTCAAACAATGTGTCTGCTTTTACAGATCTTGCCTGATTGTATTAATGTTACCATGCATGAACTGCAGTCATCTCTGTTGCTCCATTCAGCAAAGTCTTTGTATTTCAAAAGCAGCAATGCAGTGCATGGCTTATGCTAAGGAGGGCAAGGTGATCTTTGGAAGATGCTTATCCACAGCTAAAATATCTTGAAATAGGAAGAAGTCTCAGGAGTGACCAGGCAGACACAAATCACATGTTACTTGGTTCTTTTCAGATTCAATTAAAGGAACCGGAAACATTGCACCCTCCTTAGCATCTTCTTATCCCAGTACACTTCAGCAGGCTTTGTCTTCTGTCTGCATTCAATGTGAAGAGTATTTATTGGGCAGACTGTGAAAAACAGTTTGACGCATTCTGCAGCCGAGCGAGGGATCTCGGCGTGTAAGGGGTTTTTCCTGCATCAAGGCAACTCGAGGCAGCTGAGGGAGCCACCAGGACCCAGCAGCCTTAGCAAGAGCAACTGGCGAGGCATAGGTGGAGCCAGGAGCATCTGTTCCCCCCCCTCACATGCAACGGCAGCCCCTAGCTGCCTGTAACTAATCCAGCCACGGTCTCCACTAGGCAGAAAGCTCTTTCCAAAAAGACTGTGGTGACCCAGACTGACTGCCTGCTCAAAAATGCGGCTGCTCAGGTCTCTAGCTGCAGGGAGTGCCTGAGCCTGCCTGTTGCTGCCATCAGAGGGTGGCAGAGATACCACGTGTGAGGTGCGAGCAGGTAGATGACCTGGTCAGCCTGGTGGCAGAGCTCAAGGAGGAGGTGGAGAGGTTAAGGGCTATCAGGGAGTGTGAGCAGGAGATAGACTGGTGGAGCAACTGACTGCCATGCTTGCGAGAAAGGCACTGGGGTGAGACACCCAAATAGTGGTGGACCCCCTGCCCTGTCACTGTTGGGCAGAGGGAGGGGACCTAAGAGATTGGGAGGAATGGAAACAGATTCCTGCTCAGTGCCACAGGCAACCC
>VXAA01005208.1:5748-55616 GCA_013399115.1 Anseranas semipalmata
GGGGGAGGCTTTTTTAAACTATAAAGCTATCATTAAGAAAACAGCTGACGCTGTCATAGCCCCACACTCACTACTCTGATCTCAGCATTGCACACACTGGCACGTCTGATAACTCCTATGAAAGTACATAGTGCAAACTCTCCTGCACAATGCCTTGTGTGCGTGTGCAATTCCAGGAAGCCTGAGCTAATTTGTCACACTACTACCTCTGAAAATCCATCCCTGAGTGTCTGCAAAATGGGTGAGTATATTAAAATTAAATTTATATTTATAAAAAGTTATTGTTTGAAGACAGTCTTTTAAAAAGACCTATTAAATTTTTACAATTACATAGTAAAGCCAAATTTGAATTAGTTATTGGACATTGTAATCTATACTTTATTGCACCTAAAAGGAAAACAGGTCTAAAAATAACACTTAATTATCTGCTGGTTATATCCAGACACAAAAAGTGCTGAGGTTTTGTCCTTGTTAAGAAGATTATCTTCGCTTTTTCCTCTGGAATGCATGTAAAACAGCTCTTGCCTTGCTGCAAGCTTTAGGAAAAAAGTTCACTTCTAAATTACCTGTTGTCTGGGGAGTTACATTTTGCAATAAGCTGCTGAAATTGCATTTTAATAAGGAGTCTCGACCTGTACTGTGCATTTCCCTTCAAGGCTCTCCAAGCCATTTTTCTTATGGAGGTCCTGACCTGAGAAGCTCAACCTGGATAACCACGGCCAGAGGGGGATAAAATGCAACACCTAGGAGATTTCAGTAAACAGTAAAACCATTCCAACCTAATCTGTGTTAAAATGCTTGGAATGTGAGAGCCACTGATGATGCCCCTTGTCTGTGTGTCTGACTGAATCCTTTCTTTTCTGGGTGGAAAGCAGAGCCTGGGAACTAGGCCAAATGCCTGCCACTTACCTTAAATTGATCAGCCACTTTAAGATTAAAAACACTGAAAACTGCAACACCATGAAAACAAGGCTTCCTTCACAGTACATGCAAAATGCAACATTGGTTTTGCTGTGATCTTTTTTCCATTTTAGTCAGCGTACACTTTTTTTCCAGTTCTGCTCAAAGGTAGAAGCCAATAGTTACAGCATCTTGGCCAAGTATTCATTAAGGTTTATAAAAAAGAAATTTATGGTTATTTAGGAGTTGGCACAACAGCATGTTGTTGCTGGGGAAGAAATATAGTTTTGAAACAGTCTGAAACATTGGATGTCTTATTTCAAGTAAAGCTATATTGTATCTTCGCCTGTTGTATTTAAAGGAATATTGAAGTATGTATGTGGGATAATTAGTAGGTAAACTTCTCAGTGGCTTTATATTCTTAAAGACATTGTCACGTCCAGAATTTACTTTGTTCTGTAAGAATTATTTCATTGTTGGAATAAAAATATGTGTAGAGATAAAATGATGGAACAAATTCATCATTCACTGAAGCAGGTGCATCTACGTGAAATGAGTTGTTTTTTTTTTCCTGTGTCTACCTTTTCTGGAAGAACTGATTGAAAGTACAATACCAAAGGTCTATTTCATAGGTCAGAAAGAAATCAGGCTCCAACACGGCTACACCCATACCATGATACTGGGAAAATCTTCCAGTAAAAATGGTACTTTGGTTTATAGATTTAATATCACTTCCTCAGCTTGAATAAGTCAATCAAAGAAGACATGTTTAAGTCAACATAACTGTGTCTGTATTTGGATTTTTCTTGGTATGGAGGTAGCTAGAAGTACTGCCTCTCTAACACATGTTAGCAGAAGTGCGAATGTGAGACCTGGTGTCCTGTAATTTCAGCTGCTCTCAGTGCTGCATGGCTCAATTAAATTATTTAAACTGTTTCTCCCTGCTATCCCTTGAAACAGGTAGTCATAAAAAAAAACTGTTATGTCATGTAACAGTTATTCACCTAGCATCACTGTGCGCCTGCAGTCAGTCCTGCGGGAGCGGCAGTGAGCTCGTGCCCGGTGGGCCGCGGTGTCCCCGCAAGCTCCCCAGGGACCACCCTGAGCGTTCACGTGGGGGCCCAGGAGGAAGGCAAGGGGGAGCGTGCTCCTGCTCGGCTGCTGCTGTCTGCCTGCCAGCAGCTGGATTTTCTCCCTTCTCTCTTAGGAGAGTCATTTGCTTGTTTTTAATCCTTTTCTTCTCATTTTGGGGTCAGATCAAGCAGAAAAGACACATGACTTTCTGGCTGCGCATGTCTTAGGAGGCCGAAAGATGCTGGCCCTCCAATAGGTTGGCTTAATTAGCGGAGGTCAGCCAGCCAAAGAAGGCCAAAAGTAAAACAGAATAATATACTCCCTTGGAGGGAGATTAGATTGGTTAAAAGAAGAAAAGCTCATGTTAGATTTAAAAAAGCTAATGCTGAAAGGCGTCCTATTTTAGGTTTGTCTCTACACATTTCTTCATTAGTGGCAACATCTGGAGCCACTGTGCAGGACGACCATGACAGAGGGAAGTCAGGCAGCTCTGATCCAACACCTGGAGATCTGTACTCATAACTGCACAGTTATTTGGGAGCAGGAGGAGAAGAGACATGTCTCCTCTGAACCTTGAGAAATTCTGTGGTGATTTCTTGTTTTGCAGGACTAGGTGCCCTGCCTGAAAGAAACATATAGCAACAGAGGGTGGTCACTGCTCCAAAGAATACATAAACCAAGCCTACAATGGAAGCATCAATATCCTTTTTGAAAAGGTAGCCAGTAGCTTCAGAGACATTTTTTCATCTTCCACTCAAGATAATATATTGACAATTTATAGACCCTGTAGAATGACACTAGTGAGAACCCAAAAGATACAAGGAAATGAAGAATATACACCTCAGCTCTGGTGTGTGAAGAACCCTAAGGAAAAATGTATGGACTTTGGGTCTCATTAATTCTATGGCCCAAGGTAAATGTGGGAAATATTAGAAAAATGCACGAATATGGGAAGATGCCATCCACGGGAGTACTGCTTCTGGAAACCTGTGTTTTGGCGAATTCTTGAGCCACATGATGTCTTTTCATCACAGATTTTCTGTAAATGTTTTTTGAAACCATTTAGAATTTTGGTACTTAAAGTGTCCTTGAACAATCAACTGCGTGATGTTGGTTTTAAACCTTCTGTCTGATAATTTTATATGGTGATTCCTTATTCTTGAAATAGGTGTAAGAGAGTAAGGAACTATTTCTGGTCATCCTCTCCTTTCACCACCCTCTGAATTTCTACTCTGTCTTCTATAAATTGCTCTTTTCGAGGTCTAGAAGTATTTACCTGTTCAATTCTTCCATGTACAGAAATCCTCTGTACCTCTGATCATCACTAATGTATCCCTGTGCCTCTTCTAGCTTTTTCATACACTTTCACGAAAGGCTTTCCAGAACTGCAAACAATACTCACAATTTTGGCACAAAATGATAATATAGTAGCATAATGTTGTTTTCTGCTTTATTTTTGCCTTCTTTCCCAACATGCATTCTTTTTTTTTTTTTTTTTTTTCTTTTCTTTTTTTTTTTAGAGCAGTGTTAGGCCTGGAACCAATATCTCCAGGGAACTATCCAAAATGAGTCCAAGATTTCTCTTTTTAGTAATGTTTTTAGTGCATAGTCACTTTATCAACTGGTATCATGAGAGCTGTCTTTTTTTTCTCTATGTAGCACAAGCTGCATAAAGACTCTGCAGCTAGTGAAGACCAATTACGTACTCATACCTTTGTCCCCTGGTTGTTAACTACTATTTTATCCATGGAATGACCTTCTCCCAATGCTATTTGTAATAATTTCTGTTGAGGAACATTGTCAAAGGCTTTTTGGAAATCAGTTGAAGCTGTACAAACCATCAGTACTTCCCTAAAATGGAGTCCTGCAAAAATCTTCAACAGCCTGGAGGGGTATGATTTTTTCTGCAAAAGTTGTGTTAACACCTCTTCTAATCTCTTCCAATAACTTTTAATTCAATATTTTTATAGTTTTGTACCATTTTTCTAGTATAGAATTAACAGTTATTCAAATCAGTACCAAAATCCTTTAAGAAATTAAAACATCGGTCAACTTTAGTTCCTTTGATATTGGTTGAATGATAACGTAGCTAGATAGCACATCTCATAGGTTGGCAGCTTCAAATCTGAGTTCCTTTAGAACATCTGGTTCTGGTGATTTGTTCCTGTTTACCGGATAGACTTGTTGGAAACCTCCTCTGCTGACACATCAGTTTGATACTGTGCCTTAAACTTTTCGCTTCTAAAGAAAGGCTGTGTGGATTCTCCCTACAGCTCTTTGTGATTGATATCAATACAATAACTCATTTAGCAACTTTGCTATGACTCTATCTTTCTCAAGTGCTTCTTTTAAATTGTGATCACCTATTGGCAAAATCTGACAGGCTTCCTGCTTCTGATATGTTTGAGAAAGTTTGTTTTAGTAGTTTTTATACCCTCAGCAAGTTATTCCTCAGAATATTACCTGGCCTGCCTTAGAGCTTTGCAGTTAACTTGCTGAAGTTTATATACCAGAAGATTTTCCTTACCTGAACACTTCTACTTTTTGAAGGACCAACTACTCTCTTTAAATTCCTAATATTCTGTTTAAATATGACTATTTTTGGGGGGTGTGGGTGGAGTTTTTGTGTGACTGTTTAAAAATCTCTTTGGATTGATATTATTAATTCACCTTGATTTTACAATATGATGCCAGTAAAAAATCTCCATGACACATGCAAACCTTTTACCCTTTTAGATTACAGTTTTAATTTCATTTTAACAAATGGTCTCAAAATAATGAAATTAAATAGTACCGAAGAGAGTAGCATAGTTTGACTCTTGTTGTAACAGGATCCTGAATTAAAAAAATCTTGTTATCCCTCCTATCCTGTGGGTCCTTCATAGGTCCCCTTTGTACTGCTTAGGACTACATCAAGAGTTGCCTTTTCTCTTATGAATTGCTAACTATTCGGATGAAGACGGCAACAAAAAATTCAGTCTCTACACTGTGACCTTTCAAGGTATTTACTCAGTCTACGTGGGCAGAAATGTACTTTCCAGTTATCACTGTGCTTTTTGTCCAGTAGGCTCCCTGGTCTTCCTTGGCATGTCACAGTCACTGTCACTGTCTGGGCTGGATGACTGGTGGGGTAGCCCTTATATTACACCCTCAATATTTCACTGTCTTATCACTTTCACCCATTTCTGGCTACTAGCAGTTATTTCAGTATCTTCATTTATCACTTAGTATTCCAGTTCACTCAGCTATTTTTAGACCTGTAACATTTCTGTTGAATATACATTTCTTGTCAGACTGCTTGCTTGTTTTTACATTCTCTGCTTAAACGGGACTTTGCTTGTTGAACCTGTTCCTTCACTGTTTCTTTCTTCAGTTGTATCAACTTGTGTTCTAGCTTTTATTCACGGATACAGGGGTTTATATCTTCACATCTAGAGGATGCAGCATCCCAAAATCTTCCTCACCTGCCAGCTTTCCTTCAATCTTAACTTTAAAAATCTCCATTTGACCTTTTTTATTTTCAGTGTCAGCAGTCTGATTCCATTTTGTTTTACATGAAGTCCATCCTTCCTGCTCTATTTATTCAAGAATTTTCTCCCATAAATCAACCTCTTCTTTCCTTTACTGTATGAGTGCCATGCACTGGAACTTAGTTTTCTGCTTTTCCTGGTTGCATTGATGGTGAGATTAATCTACTGCCACAAAGCCCAGCACCTCAGCAGAAAGCACCCAAGTTGCTTTCCTGATATTGTAAGGTTTGGAATTAGGTATGACCCATATTTGAAATCTGTGGATTTCTTTTCAACTATAATCTTCAACCGCTAGGCTTTAAAATCTACTGTAACTTAATAGACTAGAATTTAAACTCTAGGAATTTATCTTTCACAAAGCTAAACTGTACAGTCTTACATACATGAAAATCTGACCTAATGTGGAGCTACAATCTCTCCCTAAAGCTACATGTTAAAACATAAATGCTTCCGAAGACTGGTTAAAGTGCAGAATTCAGATTTCTTTTTGTAGCTTTTAAAAGCTGTTAAACTCCAAAACTGAATTAAGTCTAATTAATGTCCTCAATTAGGGATTACAATTTTGAAAACAGAGGTCACCGAAAGGTCTAGTTGGAAACTTCTAGATTCTGAGTAGTTAAATTACGAGCTCACTTAGAGTCCTTTAAGAAGTTTAAATTGAAAATACTTGTGTCCATGAACAGGGAACACTACGCAGGTGAATGTGCAAACACAATGTCCCAGTAGACTTTTGCCTTTGCCCTTTACACTTTTAAAAATGGGACTAATGGAATGTTTCTGAAGGCACAGATATTAGTTAGGTACCTGTCAACCACGGAACATTAGTGGAAATTGTACCCCATATGTCTCTTGAGCTTTGTCTTTACATTTTAAAAAGCATACCAGTTACTTGGGAGCCTGAAATGCTGTGACGGAGACTTTCAAAGGAATTAATATTTGAAATTCTCATAATTGTATAGCCAATTGATACTTTTAATTTTAATGTTTAATATTTTTTAACATAATATTTTTTTATATCCAAGACAGCTCTGTATTTTGAGTGTGATTCAATCAGTGAAGATATGTAACAAAAAATCTACCCACCTTTCTCTTTTGTTCTGTTGAAGATAAAAAAAGCATGAGGCTTCATGGTATTATTTGACTGACTTTGGTACCATGCCTCTTATATGACTTCAAATACCCTCGTCCCTCTATTTTTAATCAGTCACAAATTTCTCCCTCGTAATGTCTCTTTTCCTAAGTGCTTCCTGTTAGTGTTAACATACCAACATTTTTTTTTCTCTAAAAAGTCAAAAATACATCTAAGAGGAAGGTAGAAGAAACGTTCAAAATAACTCCAGATGACTCAATATTTTTCTTATCAGTAAACTCTGCACTTTAGTCATATTTTCTCTGAGGAAACAAATGCTCAGCCCTTGTGTTTAGTTGTGATGGATGCCTACCACAGACAGAGGCCACCAGCTCATAGTGAAACAAATGTTTTAAAATATAAATATATTCCCTTGCACAATAATAATAATAATAAAAAACAATAAAAATAATCAGGCAGCAGTATTATCCCACTACTTTACCTTTTGAATCCTGAAATTTGGATCAAAATGGCCGTTTTCTACTTTGTAAATGAAAGAGATGGTCACCTATGTTACAAATATTTAATTCCAAAATTCCAGTAGCAACCGGTGTAAGCTGTCCCCTTTGATATCTTCCCTGAGTGACCTGGGGGCAGGAAGGAAAGACTAATGTGGAAGAAGTCTATCAGGCTGCTGAGACCTTTTTGCTTTTATCACTGTTCAAAGTGAGCTTTAAGAAAAGGTGTGCCCTGTGCCTGCCTCCAGAAGAAGGCAAAGACAGCTAACAGTAAATTTGCTATATGCAGGCAATCTATTTCTCATTAAACTAATCACTCTGGTGAGAGTGATGAATCGAATTTTCCTCCTATCTTGGGGAAAGAGGACCATGAAACTAATGAAGGTAGGGAAGCTTCCCCAGCACTCTGCTCCAAAAATGCAACCCCCAAATAGTAAAGCTGGGACTGTCCTGCATTTTTCACAAATGTCATTCTGCTGGCATACGTCTAGTATCATGTGATTATGCTATGTTTCACTAAATTATTCAGTTAGAATGAAATGAATCATAATGAGAATTGACAGCCTACTTTGTTGTCTTTGTACAGACTTCAAAATTCAGTGATGAGCACCACTCAGAAGCAGTGGCTTGAAATCACAGGTAGATTTTGGACAGCCATAAACATGCCCAATTGAACATACAGAAGAACTTTCAGAACGAATCTGACCAGTGAACTGGTTCTTCCCATTTTCCCAACACTGAACAGAGTTCTAGATACTCATGATGTGTATGTCCTTCTCTAGGCAGGCCAAAACCAGAGCAATACCACAGAGAAGTCAGAAAAATATTCTGCCTACTTTCTAACATATGCCTCTTCCAAAGTAATATGAAGGCAGGTCATAGCAGATTCAAAAGTGGATATAAGCAAACATTTGGACACAGTACAAATTTGTGCTTAAGAGTGGGCAGTCTCTTGGATCTTGTGCATTTGTGAATCTCTGAAATAATCTTATGTCTTTATATTTGATCTCTTACAATCAACCTTTGACTGTTCTAGAACAAGAAATACTTTTGCATTAAATACAAAAAATCCTACCCTTTCACTAAGTTCTTTTCTCACACAGAGAGGACTGAGGTGGATACAGACTGGAAACAGTCCCACATTCAGCCTTCCTTGTTGTTGTGAAAGTATTAATTAATGAATTATAAAAAGAATAATTCCTCAAAACAGTATCAGATAGACCTGCGTCATCACTGCCAGATGTTGTCTAACCTGTTATTTCCTTCAACAACAGGGATTCCACACTTCCCAGGACGATCCACACTAGTGATTTCCTAAGTTCATTGTCAGAAAATTTTTTGGATCTCTGTCTGAGTTCTTACGGCTTTAGCTTTCCTTCTAACAAGCCACGATGTACCAGTAGTTCTTCATACCTAAACCTTCCTTAAAACCTAGCTGGAGCGGAGGTCTTCCCCATGCCAGCCTACATGTTCTCAAGACAAGCTAAAAAAAATGAGATGAAATTAGCTGTTAACTGTGACAAAAGAATGGTAATGACTGCAAAATTAACTCTCCCTCTTCTGGTGATTCCATGTTCACGTACCTTGTTAGCATGTAGTCTCCAGCATATACAAACACATGCTCAAGACCGGTGCCTGCTCTGGACAAGGACCTGATTTTCTCCTTCTCTGTAAATCCCTCGGTTATTGTTGGCATTTTCCAGTGACAGGAGTAATGAAAAATAAACATTTCACTTCTATTGTGATGAGCTCCTCCTCCCTTCCCTGAAGTGCTAGGGAATGTTATTTGAAAATGCAGAGAACAAGACTGGGCAGCTGTGCTGGAGGTGAGGCTGCCCAAACTGTGCTTTAGGGTTTTTGACCATACTCTGGGTGGCTGGATTTTTCTTTTAAATATCCCAATAGTTCCAGATTTGAGAGAAACATATATGTTTTTACCCTTGCAATGTTTAAAACAGAAGTCCTGCAGTATGACAGTCAAATCACAGGGGGAAGTGAAAACACACTATCCATTGCTGTCTGGAGCCTTTTGCAAAAGCCCATGATGACCTACCTGCAGTATAATATGATGACCCTGAGAGGCCACACTGAAAAAGACTGTCAATAAGAAATATGTAATGGCAAGGAAGATGTCTCTGTCTAGTAAATTCACTATGTCTAATGAAGCAATTAGGCAATTTATGGTTTTAAATTTGTTGATCCATGCACATAAGATTTGCTTGTGTGGCTTACTGCCAATCTGAGATAGAAAAGAACCACCAATAAGGCAGGAAGAACTGCATAGCAACAAAATGTTTTGTTAATAATATATCCCTGGCAATACAATTACATACATTGTTTTAGTAGCTGATTAAATAAGTGAACAATTACAACCATTTTGATCTGGCAAATTTTCTTGGTCACCAGAATCCCTTCAAAGGAACTCTGGCTGATAAAGGGGCAATAAAGTTCAGGCATATCAGGTTGCACTTGTATTATTAAAAAAATAATATATATGTATATATATTTGCAGTTGAGGTTTAACATACAGTGAAATGAAGTTACAAAGGAGACCAGTTTTCAGTTTGTTAGCAGCAGCTGCAGATATTAAATCAGCTGCTGCTCCTAGAGGAGCCCAGCTCACAGAGCACTTCAGAGGGGCTCATTTTTTTCCACCCAGCCGTTTGAGTACAGAGTATTTGAACCAGCTCATTTAAAACCTTTGAGGTTTTTCCATGGATGGAGAGGGCAAGGAATAAGGTGATGTGCAAAGGAGATCTGGTACTACCAAGGTTCAGAAAAATGAACTGTTCAAAGAAAGTGTCCAATTAATAAAAATATCATGCTTTTTGGATGTTAGTCATCTTTCTTCACTCTTTTGGCAAATAATAGTTTCTCCACTAACCTAAACTGAACTGCAATGTAATTTGTAAGTGACAAAGCACACTTATTCTGGTTAATCTGAAAATAAAGATAAAAATTGTCAGAGTTTCATTTCATGTGGTTTGCATTTTCCATCCATTTGTAACAAAAATACAAATGGCTGCCTAGACAAAGACTAAGAATTTGATTTAATGCCAAAGCAATAGTAATACAATTAAATTAAAACACACACTTTTGCAAATAAGCACATACAGTTTTTCAGTTTCTTAAGATCCGTTCAGTGCCCAGAACAACATTTTTCTATCATAAGTGACCATGGACTGGAAGATGTTATCACTCTGGGGATCAGCAAAGGACTGTGAAGACTTCTTGGTCCCGGTCGCAGACTTGTATGTAGAACATTACAACATCGACTGAAAGTGTTTGCTGTCTAGGGAGTATACAACAGCAAAATGAAAGACGGGTGTCAGTTCAGGGTCTAGTGGGCAGGTGTCCACATCACAAAAACCACAACTACCACACATTCACTGGCAATCTTGTCTGTGTTATAACCTGAAGAACAGGCATGGGAATTTAGCTACATTTTTCCTTCTCAGAGATAGCCCAACCTTTCAGGCTTGAGGGAGTTTAACAACATAATATGGAAAAATCTACTGACTAGTGTAGTCAGTTTATGTACACATAGACATCAGCAGAGCCTACTGAATACTGCAAGGAGTACTTGTGCACAGCCCTTTACATTCTGAATACCTCTTTATTCGTACTGCTGCTCAGGCACTTTTGAGGGTTTTGTCTGTTTTTCTTCTGGGTAGGAGGAATGGGGTCAAAATGGCTAATCTTCATAAGATAAAACTGCATAACATGAAGTGAACCTCCTCTCACCGAGCAGCAGTAATGAAATTGAATTCATGCATAGGCTGATTAAATTTATCGTACCAAACTTCAGTCATTTCAGAGCTGTGTCTAGCCTCAGCCAGGCATCTACGGTCAATGCAAAAACATGAGTAACTCCGGAAAGTGGTTCATCCAAGCTACCTTACACAACTGTCTTAGGGAGCTTGTTTACCTCCATTCACTGTAGAGAAAGTGTTGAGGATGAGCTTAGACCAGATACTTAGCTTTTAGGTGGCTAAATGAAGATGTGATGAATCCTACCAACCCAGACAAAAGTCAAATGTGCATCTTCCACTTAATATCCTTCTGATTAAAAAAGTTTGATGTAACCCAAAGCTAAACCAGGATGCTGGGGTCAAGGTGACTATTTTAGTACGTTGACAAACAGATGAATTTTCAGACAGTCAACACGGGAAATTCATGCATAGGTTTATCAATAAACCCTGTTCTCTGGGGAGTGACAGCAAGTGTGGCTTTTTGACAATTCATGAATGCATGTACACACAAAAGAATGACTTCTTTATCTAAACTGACAATTGCACCACAATTCCACTCTCTGGGAGGTTTGATACATAGGATCTTCAGGATAACATCCATTGTCCTCTTGGAAAAAAAAAAGAGTTTTTAGAGCTGAGAGTTTACTCCTCTCTATCATTTTCAGGAACATTACGAGGATGAAGGTGTGCTCCAGGAACCAAAAGCTCCTGCTGCGGCTGTGCTATTCCTCATATAAAGTGTTTTCATCAATCTCTCGCCACTCTTTTTTTTTTTTTTCATGAAAATCAGGGACAGGTTTTGTAGCTTCATCACAAACAAAATTTTTACTCAGCTGTAGAGTCTATAGTGACCCTCCTGCATGAGGTTGTAAGATTTTAAATCCTCAGACTGATTTTTCAATGCCTAGCTCTAAAAAGATTATTTTTAACATATAAGTGGGGTAAATGTGCAAGTCACTTGGAACAAGCATGTGCACTTCCCTGTTCAAATTGTTGATGAGTAGCTCCAAGTAAAGAATGAAAAAATATTTTCTCTCCTACTTCTCTTCCTAGAATAAATGAGTAGAAAGACAGGAATCTTTTCTAATTGCAGAAAACAAAACCTTGTATCCCAGGTTTCCCACAGAGGACTGTAGACAGCTCCAAGAGTGAATGAACTTTATATAACCTTTTAATAGAATTATTTTTTCAGCATACTACCACATTTTAAAACTCTGATGTCTACTTCCTCCAGCTTTTCATTGTAAACAAAATACTCTACCACTCTAGTTTTCATTTGGCTTCTTATGCTTCACTGCGAGATGCTCTTCCACCCATGAACTAGATGTTTGATGCTTTGAGATTTTTCTTCCTTTTTTTTTTTTTTTTTTTATTTCAAAATTCTTGGGGTTTTCAGCAAGTGTCTTAGAAGTGCTGACACATGACCCTAAAAGAAAGAGGAATCCAAGCTGAAGATATTACTTGAAGACAGAATAATGTTTTTAGCCATTTCACTCCTGGGCTTGTGGAGGTCATTAAAAAAGAGGGCTGTAGCTTGTGAAGGGTGTGGATCTATATCAGAGGAAAGAAGGGCATTTTCCGTGTTTCTTGGAAGGTGCAACCAATCCAAGTGGCAGACACTGGGATTTCTCAGCATGAATTCAATACAAATCATTAGGAAACAGAGTTTAATTCAGTTTCTTTTAAAGAGCCAGGAGATGTTGGACAAGGCAGCACAAGCCTCATGGGAGATCTGAAACTGAACTCACTTCCTTACTACTGGGCAAGAAAACGAGAAAACATGCTAGATAACGCAAGCCCGGCTTTTTCTGTGGCCCTGGCAGTTTTATTAATGATGTACTAGAGAGACATGCATCCTCCTCCCAGTGAGCAAGGTAGAGATCATCAGGTGGAAAAGAAAAAGGCTCTGGAAGATCCTGTCTCCAAACTGCATATTTTAAGTAACAGTAAATCAGCATATGTTGGATTTTATTTGATTACATTTCATGCTTTCCCTTAATACTAATTATATAAGGCAAAAACCCCTGTCAGCAGTGGCATGGTATATACCACATGAATTACCACCAACTGTAGATGTCCTAGATCACCTTTATGTTGCACTAATTTAGTAACTTCCCAATTTTACTTAAGTAAATCTGAGAACCCATAAAGCAGTAGTAAAATGTAACAGAATAGTAGAGAATCACTTAAAACCTGACATTCAGTAGTTTCCTTGTAAGCAGAAGGCAAGTCCAATTTGGTTCATAAAAATGTTACATTACCAATAAATGTTGTCTTGTCATCTTCAAAAGACGCTTAGAATAAATGCATATTCTCCATTTGTGTGTGTAATCAGTGTAATTAAGGTACATAGAAAGTTACATGTGGAGGGGAAAAGGGGAGAAGGGGGAAGGCAAGGAAAGATTAGGCTTTTCAGGAAAAAAACTGAATGCTTTGAAGTCTGCATTCAGGATGAGAGGGGCACTGACAGACACATGTAATTACAGACAGAAAACTGATAGACATGTGTTTATAGACAGATGGTTTGCTCTGCAGGAGTTTCTGACAGCTGGGCTCCAGCACTTCTTCTCATAAGTCTTTATGACCTGATCTTTCTTCAGCACATAAATATTCATGTACTTACATTTTTATGTATAATTTAGGTGTAAAACAAGGAATGGTTCTGCAAGGTGCTGAACAGCCTTGCCTTTAAAATTAACCATGAAAACTTATGCCAGATGCTTAAATTTAAGCAGTCCTGCTGAGTTTATTGGTTTTCCTCAGACTTTCTATTGGATTCCCTGTTCCGTGTCTCAAGCAACATGGTTAGGTTTTATTTAACCTAATTTTGGCTATCTAAAGTGATGCACCTGTTTAAGAGAGCCTTCAAAGCACCCTTTGGCTCCCTGGAGAAGAGCGATCACCTTCAGAAGGAAATTCCTTCTATCTCAGTAAGATGTCTCAAGCATGTGGGAACAACCATGCCTGATAACTAGTTTGGATGAATTTTTAGTTGGGTTAATATTAAATAAAATGAACATTAGCCTAAATGGTATGCCCTAGGACACTCAATAAATAAATAAATAAATAAATAAATAAATAAATAAAATTAAAATAAAAGAGAGAGAGAGAAAATAAAAAGGAAACTTTCCTTGCTTCCAACAAGCTTCTCCAAAGCAAAAATAGTAATCTTAGAGTCCTTCTGCATTCTTTGGTTTGGGTGTATGATGTAATTGTGCACAGAATCTGTGTTAGGACAAGGTACAGAAAAACACCATCCTTCTCATTCTTGCAAAGGACATCAACATGTGGGTAGGAGGGAAGTGACAGTTTGCTCTGCTCAGGTTCCTAAACCACATAATCTGTGGTGATAGGTTCAGGAACAAACGAAAAGAAAAAAAATCCTATGAGACTGAAGTCAGCTCTTTTTTCCTCAGACTTTATTTCTTTTAAGCTCTCTTTTCATTCTTTCAGTCTTCATAACAATTTCCTCAGTGCAGACAAGGAGAAAAACTTATTTGTTTCATTCTATAAGAACTGCAAAAGCTGAGGAGTGCTATAGAGAGATATACTAGATAGAGAGAGATGAGAAATAACTCATTATTATTTCAGCCTTGTGCAGGTAGAGCACTGTCATTTTTATCTCAGTGGCCAGAGTGCCTTGATAGCTGTAAATGAGTTAGTCTGTAGATGGGGTTATGATGGCTTTGAGTCTTGTTCCTAGGTCAGTTCCGTCTCATGTTTTAACTCTAAAAGCCTGCTTCTGAACTTCCCTTCTGTCTTACCAGTTCTAGGTTATTGTTCCCCAAAATTTTTGTTCTAAGGTAATTTCGTATTTGTTAAAGAAACATACAGCGAAAACATCAAATGTTTCAAGTCAAACATCTGTAGCTGGTCTTGTAGTTTTGCACCTCTTCTCACGTGCATTTAGCAATTAGTCCATTGTGTTCAGCTCCCAGTCAAGTCATGCAGTGTTACATCATGTTGTGGTTTCTATATGGAGCTCAACAGCAAATTTACCAGTGTGCATTTTGAAGTGGCAGCCACTTTTGCAGAGTTGTCAAAACCACACACAGCCAACAAATATTTCCATACCTTCAATTAAAATGCATCTCAGTCTTCTCTGTACTCATTAAATGCTCAATCTCTTTTTTCAGCACTTGTCTTGCAAGCTCTGCTGAATGCAGTTATTATGATTTTAGGACGAGACACATTTTCCACACAGAACTAAAGCCGGGGATATATTACACCACTGGATCTCTGCAGTTTGAACATGGTCTTTCTTTTGAAATGAAGAGGTGTCTAGCCAGACACAACTGGCATTACTTGCTCTCTTTTAGTTATGAAAAGATATTTTTGTTGCCATTGGTTTTGAAGATTTGACACTAAACTGCATGTATGTTAACAATAAGGCCCAGAAAGAATAACACAACTTCAATCTTCCTAGAGTGTTAGTTGTATACAAATTGTTTAGTTTTAGCATGTGGATCTAGAGTGAAAACAACATAACAAAAAATAAGCACTAGTGTTATTTCAATTTTCCTGGCCATCAGAGACATCATTCCAACTTGTGAGATACAAAGTCACCCATGTTGATATTTCACACCTGGAAGACTTACTGCAGTGGAGATGGTGAAGTTCTCTCTTGCAAGCAACCTGTCATAATTCACACTGTCTAATGCAAGCACCCAAGAAAACTCTTTGACTGCTTTATGCTATTTCTCCATTTAGGCTCATCAATGATAAGCTCTGAAATGAGTACATGTGTTACCTGCCACGGAGCCCGCGCCAAACCAAGTCCATGGAAATTGTTACGCACCGCAGCTCACCAGCTAGGCAAATGTGTGTCTCCTGGATAAAAGCATGGGTGAGGAACCTGCAGTCTGGTCTCCAGCATTGTTTTATATGGCTCCCAGTCATGTGATCCTTTTATTCCTTATTACCTTGTAACATTACACTGTGTATTACTGATGTGCAGCGTGCCCAGTGTGTCTAAAAGGCATCAGAAAAAATAAAGTACCTCGTTTGTGCGTTAACCATAAGGAGCTATCATCCCATTGTGCTGGATGTCTTCCAACAGGGATGAAAGTGAAGCAATGCGCAAAGGAACAGTGCTATTTAAAATTAGTAAAGACTGTGATTAAAAAAAAAAAAATCATAACTACATGCAAGGAGCTTAGGCCAGTTGGAATGAGAAGGTTCCTTGGTGTGCACTTCCTGTCTTTATACATAGGATAGTTTCTGTTGATTCTATGTAGCTTCACTCATTGTGGTATTCTGAGTTCGTAGGTTGCCTGATGCAATGTAGCTCTGGATTTCAGGAGTGCTGCTCTCTCAATAGAATGATCTTAGACCTCTTTATACTGATCGTGTCCACTTTTGTGAATTGCTTAACAGGTATTTTTTTGAAAGTGCAACAAAGGGCTATTAGAAAATAAACTCACTAGGTTCTTAAACCTCTCCAAAGGGTTGACTTTGTTTTTGAAAGACAAAATAGGTTTTGTTGTTCTCCATGTATTGGCAGTTTCAGTCTTCTGTATTATATCAAAACTGCAAGTACCAGTGCTAAGTCCATTATCTGCAGCTGCTAAATTGTAAGGCTGGTTCTGCCCTTGGCCTTGTATTCCTCGAAGTAGAGTCTGGCCTGAGCCTGAAGGTCTAGTCAGGAATGGATGGGAATTTGTAGTGCAGGAGATCCAACTGACACCTGGCTCATTTTTTTTTTTTTTTCAAAAAAATGCAATTTTAATAGAAATGTAATAGAAAAAAAAATTAGTGAAGAAAAAAAAAGTGTTCATCCAAGGATAATTTAAGGATTCTTTCTGAAGGTATGGCTAGCTTCTGTGAAGTTATTTCCTAGGAAACCTTCATGTAAATGTAAAGGAACACGTACAAAAGGCACTGATTGTCCAAAATCATTTTCTAACCATTTACAAGCACAAAACCACTGCAAAATTAGTATAGGATCATTTTATAATCACTCTGCATGCGGTGGACCTGCCACATCCGCTGCTTCTGGCTAATTTTTCTTCAGTGTAACATTCCTCATGTAACTACAGAACTTGCAAAGAGACCTGAAAGGAGATTTCAGCTTCGTTGGGATAATATAAATCAGACAAGCACAGATCTGGTGCAAAACAGAATCAGTCCAATAAAATGGAAAGAGTTCATCCCTCTAAGAAGTGGGTGATACCTCTTGATACCTTTTGCCTCATCAGTTCCTGTTGTTTTTACTGCATTCCCCTAAAGACAACTTGCTCTAGTAATAGTTTATTGTTTCTGAGAAAATAATTTAAAACTAGATACTTTCAAGAAACTACTTCAAGCTCAGCCGAAATCCATATCTTTAAGTACTGGAGACTGCTGAAATGTTCACTACAGCCCAATCCATTTGTAATCAGCCAGTGCTGCAGGAAATATTTGTTCTACTTTATCAAGTATTGTTAGCCTGTGTATTAATGTTCACTTTTTGGATATAGCTGTAAGTGCTAACTTCCTGTAGTCAATATTTATGCATATGTAAAATTTGGCTATATAAAATAAGATAATGTGGAAGTGATATTCTTGGCATGTTCCTCTATATGGACTAAAGGGTTCAGTGTTATCCCCTTTGCAGATATGCATGGATATGCTGTTTATATAGAAGACCAATCCCATGAAAGAAGCTCTTGCGAGAAACTAGTTGCCGTAAGATGCGGCATCCACTGTAAAATGTAGAAGACAAACTTTTAGCTGACTCATTCAAATACCTCTTCAGGATCTAAAAAGCCATCAGATATGGGTTATGACTTATTTTTGCCTAGAACAACTATATTTACATCTGTTTCACAGTATTACAGAACTATTAATTAATTTTGCTTGGTTGAGCTCAAGAGGATCATTTCAAAACTGTCATATTATTTGCCAGTAGTTTGGAGTCTGCATTTATTAACGGCACTGGATATTCCCTTAAGCAAATATCTCATATATATCTCCAATATTTAGAATTACTTTAAGAAGAACCAGTCTTAATTTAGCCTGTAAAGATGCATCATAAAACATTGGTTTGTTCATTTGTTTAAGAACAGCCATTAGCACCAGTTTGTACAGCTAATAATTTTCTGGGATCCTATAAAATCTGAAGTTTTCCTAATTTTCTTGGATTTAGTTTCATCCCTTATTTTCTATGATATGTTCTCATTCAGAATTTATTTTTAACTCCTTTTAGACATGGAAATTCTACTAAATTAAAATAAACATACTTTAATCTTCTGTACCTTAGCAATATTCTTCTGTATAACTCTATAGATAATGCTTTAAATATTAATTTGTTTTCTTATCTGTAATCAACTCCACCTCATCAGGGGTACATCTATATTGCAGTAAGCCACACAGTTTTTCTTTTTGACAACATCTGAAGAGAATGCAATTCTACTAACACAATTTCTGTATTTGAGCTTTGATTGTATGGGTTATATAAAAATACTTATATATTTAGAAGTATTTTATTGAAGGATTTACATTTTCCAGTTTATTCTTTCTTTTTTCCTACTAATTTACTTTGTTGGCAGAAAAAAAAAAAAAACACCTCTGTATTTAAACAAGAACTTTGAATATTTGAACCAATACCCTGATGGTTTTATCTTATCCTGTGTGAACAGTATAAATAATGTATTAGAATGCCCCCTTGAGGAACATTGCCAAAGACTATCATCTATTTCAGCCATCATATTTTCAGAGAGAGATCTGAAAACTCTCCAATTTTGGTTCATTCCATAGCTGACTGCATTATTAGTCAGTTAGAACAAGACATGGTATGTTCAGAACAGGGAAAGTACAAGGAGGTAGGATTCAGATACCCGAGTCCTTATTTTAAAAGGAGAACGTGCTGTTTTTTATGAGTTTGGAGCAAATATGAAAAATGTCCTGTTTTTATCTACAAGCTGAGATTGAATGTGTTCATTGATTGTGCAAATTCACAGCTGTACACCCCACCTCTCACAGACCTTACTAAGATTGGGATTTCACAGTTAATGCGCAATTTAGACAAGAAGCTCCCCCCCTTCATATTTTTTGTTGGCTACATGGCTGGTGCTGTAATGGGATGGAAGAGTTGGGGAAAGTACAGTGGGGGGTTGTTGCTTGCATGTAGTAAAATGGGAATCAGGAAGCTTTAGGCAAATGGAGAATGGATGACCTGAAGCTTTACATGTTATTTTTATTAATGGTACAAATTTAGGAAAATATACAGCCAACTTGGAGTCAATGGAAAATGAAAAAAAAAATAATATCATAGAATCATAGAATCACAGAATGGCTTGGGTTGGAAGGGACCTTAAAGATCATCTGGTTCCAACCCCCCTGCCGTAGGCAGGGATGCCACCTACTAGATCAGGTAGGCCAGGGTCCCATCCAGCCTGGCCTTGAACACCTCCAATAGGGTAAAAACCAACCAGAGAATTGAGAATTCACTAAATCTTTTTTTTTTTTTTTTTTTTTTTTTTTTTTTTTTTAAGTAAGGCTGCAGAAGACAACAACCAAAAATCGGTCTTACCTCAGTTCAGTATCTCCTAACTGACCAGAACAGTCTTTTCCTCAGGTGCAGTGGAATTTAATCCTGTGCATTATTCAGCAACAAGGACATCATTTTCTTTGGAGGAGCACTTATGGGTCATAGAACATTTTTTGGAAAGAGATCTTCTCATGTTTTAAATAAAGATTAAATGGAGAATAAAGAAAGGGCAGAAAAGCACTGAAATAGGAGGTTGTTTTTCCTTTATTGTAACTGCAGGTGTTAGAGTCTCTTGTTTCCTGTGAGGCAGGAGAATGGCATCTCAGACCGTAGCCTACATCCATCTGCTAGTAGAGTTAACGGAATCCCTGCCTGCATTCTTCTTCTGATAGTTGGTGTGATTGATAACGACAAGCAGGTAGATAGTACTACAGATCAGAGACATAGAACAGATTCTGGTCCGATTCTGTTATAAATCAGAATCTATTCAGCAGAGGACTTGGCCCAGTGCTCCTTACCTATGGAGATACCAGGAGGTACTTGCCTCCTTGTTGAAAACAAAATAATTCGATTCCCTGAATATTCTACTAATACATGATTCAATATGACATAACTGGATGACATAACCAAACTCCTAAAATGGATCGACCTGTCTCATTTAAGGATGATTTAAAGCTAACAGAAAGTGAACATGGGATTTTTTATAATGTAAAACTAAAATAACAAGAAATTCTGGAGACTGGAATTGACTTTATAAGGCTGCACAGCATTCTTTAGGAACCTGGTTGAGTTTGCAGACCTGAAACCATCTGAGTAAGTACTGAGTTCATCTCTGTCATAGCTCTAACTTCTGCTCTCATTCTCTGGAATTACAGTGGCCTGAACACAGCTAAGGAGGCTTAGACAAACTGATGTCACCCATTTAAGGAGCTTGTGAGTAAAACTGGGTTAAACAGACCTCAATTTCTCACCAAAAGGAGCTGAATAATTAAAAATGATTAAATAACACTGTATTCATTTCTAAACAGATGGAAATTCACCCATGTCCTCATGGATATTATCAGTTGTATGAGCATTGTAGCTTTTCCTTTAATCTTTTTTTAGAAGAGAAATAGCAGAAGATTGAATTCTTCAGAGATTTCTCAACATATGGGACTTTTACTGTTTAAATTACGAAGAGAGTGAGAAAGAGATGGTCAATGTAACCTTGAAACATTTGAAAAAACTACTTAAAAACAAAGCACCTGTGTTTTCTGGCTGGACAACAGTGTTTCAGCCAAAATAGCTGTTTTAACAATACCGGCTGTAGTGAGTTAGCTCCCTATAATTCATTTCATAATTGGGAAAAAATGTAGCATTTTCTGACATCATCTCAGTGCAGTTTTGGACACATTGTACTACAGAGAATCCAACAATAACCACTCAATTTTCTGCTCCATGATTTAAGAAGAATCTAGTGACCAGGACTGCGTATGGTGGCAGTAAATGCTCATTTGGGCTTTTTGGTTCAAAATCTATACACATATAATAGATAAGCATTTGAATATAAATTAAATTTTAACAGTGAACTTGTATTCTTTCTCTTTCCCTGCTAGTATAAACAAATCAGGGAATCAGACCCAGCGGTTTCAGAGGCCAGGTTCCATCTCTCCACTTTGTGGTTTGGAATTATATGTACATGTTATCACTCAGTGTTTTTTCCTCTCCAGTCCCTATCTCAATTGTAATTGATTGGTGTCCTATTACTTGTTTATTAATAATTTTAGAGCACTGGCTCAATCTCTTAACTGGGCTCAGAATTACTCAGTGTCACATATGAATAAAATCTGTGAACTTCAGCTGGCAGTCCTTCTTCTGCAGCTGAGCAGGTCATTGCAGAAGGTACTGTTTTTGGAGAGGAAAAGATCTTCCCACCAGAAAGTGACTGAGATTCTAGGACAATAATTACTACAAAGATGGCAGCAAAATCCTGATTCTGACCTGGGCTGTCCTGATAGAAATACTGAATGAGACCCTCCCGCGTTACTCTGAATGCATAGATCTGAGAATATAATTTGACTTTTTGTTCTACAGGGAAGCAGGGACCAGTTCTGAGAGTCTTCTGATGTTTTTCATCATGTGAGAGCTTTCTGATGAGAAACTAGCAGGAGGCAATCAGGCTGCTGTTTCTGGCCTATTTTGCTTTACCTGATCCGACTGAAGACATAATAGAGAAAGTGAAGTGGGCAGATGCAGGGCTAGGAGGGAACAGAGAGGGTGCAGCAAATGCAAAGGGGGAAGGGATGGTGTTGGTTCAATTCCATCCATCTGCCTGTCCCCAGGGTGAATGTCATTGGCAGGGAACACAACCAAATCCCATTTTTAATTTAAGTAAAACAAAGCAGTTGTCCTCTAGTTTATATAGAAAAAAAAACAAAAACAAAACAAAACACAACAACAATTAAATAGCAACCTCTATCTGGGATAGGAACTCTTAAGATTCTGCAAGATCAGCTTGTAGAAACTGGCCAAAGAATTACAAACCTAAACAGAAACGCAGTTGTCTGTTGACAAAAATCTTTCTGCACTCCTTTACGGTCCCTCTGTCCAGTATCATTTCGAATTCAGTGAAATCGAGATAGGGAAATGGGAATGAAAAGGATGGGAAGTGAAATGAATAATGAAAAAGAGAAGATAAAAATAGTGAGCAGCAGAAAGTGTGGAGAAAACAACTGCAAAATTCTGCTAAAAAGATCTTAAAAATTGCATGTCACATCCAATTCTTCAAACATAATCCATGACAGAGAAACAATGTAAACTTTCTCATGATCCAGTCTTCAGTTTGTTCACATATTGCATAAAAGGGAATATTCATAAAGGAATTATAAAGACTAATAAATGATTAATGACTATTATAAATATGGTACAGAGCTGAATGGTATGTCCTACACCTGGCTTTAGGTATAGTAGTAAAAGGATTATATATATTGTTAGAAGCCATACCATAACCTCAAATCCTTTATTAGGAGCTTACTTGATTTGCAATTCAGCTTTAATGTAATAAGGATGAGTTAAAAATGTTCAAAGATGAAAAGTAATAATTTCTATAACCAACTAATTGAAAAGTTGTATTTCTGAGGTAGTACTTTGATTTTCACTGACACTACATAAGGAATGTGTTCTAGCTGGTATTTAAAGGGAACAGAACTACAGTGAGATCTCTCAGCCCTATAGATAAAACTAATAACATCACCCACAGTTGAAGTTTTCTGACATGTTATAAGACTGCTATTAGTGGTCTATAATTTTATTAAAATATGACTTCTGGAATTAAATTAACCATATCCTCTGCTTCAGTCTGGTTAGTCTTTATGTTGCAGCAGAAACATTTCAGATGTTTCCTAGAAATAGATCACCCAAAATACATTATTTTTGCAGTATAAATTCTTACAAATATTTTCATGAACATGTCTCAGTACCATATTTTGCACCAGGGATGTGTGTGAGGGACATAATTTTTATGAGTTTAGGAAAAACTTAGCAAATTGCACCAAACTATAAGAATTTGAATAATCTGGAGTTTGACTGTTTAAATCTTGAAATAACCTGTCTCATCTAATCATGCTTACAGTCATGCCTACAATAATGGTCATAAGAATCTTCTGCCTGGGTGCTGGTTAGACCATATTTGAAGATATTATCCAAAGACAAGCTTTTGCTGCTGTAGCTAAGCACCGAAGCAAGCAGGCTCCTAATGTACTGCCCACACAGCACAGGGAACACCCTGGGTGAAGTGAACAGGGAGAAGAAATGAGGTGTGTGGGTTGTGGGAGCAGCCTATGGAGGAAATGATAAGACTGAGACTGTGAGACAGGAGTGTGGAAGCATAGTGAAAAACTGGGACCAGCTGAGCAAATATGGGGCTGACAGCAGGCATTCATACAGGAATAATGAGGAAAAAAGAAGGGATGAGGACTAGAGTGAGGAGAGACAGGCTTGTTAGTGGAACAGGTAACATCAGGCAGAAGCAGGAGAGTTTGGGCAAACAGGGATGTTGGTGTGTGTCCATACTTCCCTCCAGCACCTGCAGCTGAGCTGAATGTCTCTCTCCCATCTATAAGTATCAGTAGAGTTCAGAGAAGGGCATGTAACATCCCATTATGTGTCTGCTCCACATCATGGTGGCAACTTGCTACTTTCATCAATCATTCTGTGGTTTCCTGTGCCAGAAGTCAGTTCTCTGGTTTGAAAAGGTTCACTTCTATCTAAGGTGGTGGTGATTTGTAGATGACCAGTGTGATGTTCAGTGAGGTACTTGTATGAGAGAAGTGGTGCAAAGTTATGCAAAGCTGATATATATATACATATATATATATATATATTTAATAATTTGGGTTTACACCCCACTGCATGGCACCAAGAAGCCAAAGACATAGAGTACTTCTGTAACAGTAGAAGGTAGTGGCTATTGCCATTAGTGACTTTGGGAACAAATGACCCTGAAGATCATTCACAGAAGCAGAATGGACATGCCTAACATCTCAGTGGTTGATCTGTGAATGGCTGTTTAAAATACTGGTATGTGTGATCAGATTTTGATCATACACTTCCTTATCCCCTGTAATTGTGCTGACTTTGAAAACCAAAAACATAGCAACAGGTTATATCATGGTTTCTGTGCTTCAGCTCACTGTCGGATTATGTGCTTCAAGTTCAATTTATTATTAAAAAAACTGCTTAAAAATGGCCCAGAAAAGGTGCAAAGTCCCCTATAGTAACTGTAGACGTGGACAAAGATAGGGAGTGTGCACATTTTCAAATATGATCGCATGCAAAAGTAATCGAACTTCCTCCTATAAATTTGAACAATTGGCAACAAATAGGATAGGGAGTAAGTAAGCTGGTAATACATACATCTCAAAGAAATTTTAGTTTAATAGAGTGATTATTATAACTTCACTGTGACTGCTAGTGTAACGATTTTTAGTTGTCATTTATAGAAGTCAACAGAATTAACTGGCATAAAATCCACAAAATCCTTACACCGTGTCTATATTTGGAAGGAAGAAATGTTAATGGTTACTTCAATTATTTGTTATTTCAGAGGAATGGCTGCCACTTGATGTTTTTGAACATGTCTAAGACAAATCCAAGACCTTTAACAGAAATTGTTATGGTGTCTAACTTTTGTTCCAGGCAGGCTAACGCTATAGATACAGAGCCAAATTCTCTCCTGGCCTAACTCCACTCACAAAATTTAGCCAAAGATAAATTTGACACATTGATTTCAAGGAAAGTTCTGATCCTCTGTGGTGCTCAGGGCTCTTCCAGAACAAACTGTAATACAGGAAGTCTGTAAAACCACATTTGGAACTGAAAGCTTTGAATTACTATTCTTTCTATGACTTCCATGTAAATGACTGAGCTTGCATTTTTCTAGGGTTATTACAGTTGAGTACTTCTTTATTTATCAGAGCTATTTATTAAAACAAATAATCATTTGTTTTCCTAAATACTACAGAAACAACAAGGAAAGTGACCTATTTTAAAGACTGCCTGTGTAGATTACAGGAGAAAAAAAAAAGTACAATGTTGTGATATAGCAACAGAATGCATCTTGACAGTGTCTATTCTGAGAAAGCTTTTCTAAAACCAAAAGCAAAGAGACTTCTAAACCATCCCTCATGCTTGCTGTGTTCAGTCTGTTAGTTTATTGCAAATATAAAAATTATCCTAAAAACAGGTCTTGCAGAATTAAAGTGCAGAAAGATAAAGGTCCGGTAACCTAGCTGAGGAACAAAGATTATGAAGATCGTGCATAGGAAACACCATGAAAGAAAACACGGAAAACAGATTTGAGAGAGGCGTACATAAATGGAAAACAAAGGCTGGCATCTTTGATGCACCATATGGAGTGATAGGGTGACATAAGAAGCAGCAAAACAGCCCAAACACTGAGGCCTTGGAAGACAAGGCCAACAAATTTGTTTGCGGCAGTTATTTCAGAGATTCAGATTGGAAGGATGATAAATATTTATGAGGAAGCTTTTAAATTGCCATGGTGAAAGAACATGGCCAGTCTGTTAAAGGAATCACTGTTCGGTGTCAGCAGTGAACATAAGATGCTCTGATTAGTGTATATTTTATACCAGATGTCATAAACTGTTCTAAGATTGGAAACAGTGATCTCTATACAATCACAACTCCTCCATTCTTCATTACATATTCTGAGAATCTGAGTATTTCCCTTATATAACTAAGATCTCGGTAGTGTAAACAATTGCCAATATTTGCAAAAGCCCTTTATTTCTTGTTTCTTAAATTCTTGTGCAATGCCAAAATAAAAATCTCTTGACCCCAGTCCACAGAAGGTACAAATTGTGGTAACCATCTCTGCAGAACTTCAGGTTAAGCTGCTGCATTTTATGTTTACAGCTCTGATAATATCTTGTGTGAGGATCTGAATGCTGACTTGATTTCTGTAGGAATAAACTGGAAGTCACAACCGAGTTGGGTGGAGATTTTTGTTGTTTGGTGCTGACCGTGAGGAATGCAAGCACAGCTTTGGGCAAATTCCCTGGTTCTGGGTGATTTCTGAACACACCATCTCAGACACCTGGGGGTGAATTAGCCAAGTTGTGTGAGAACAGTGTGTTACTTTCTCTTTACAGGTACAGTAAGACAAAAAAGTGTGAGAATCTAGGCAGCATGCCTTAGGATGGAGCAGAAGGAATGTAAGGGAAATGCATAGTTTGTACAGGGGTACAGCTGCAGCTGGGATATGTATGTTGTAATCAAGCGCTTTTCAGTGCACACCCTTCGCTCTAGATAGACCATCTCCTTGCAGTAGGACAATGCTGCAATTGTAGGATCCACACTTTTTAAATGCAAGACTTGTTTCTCTGCTCCCCAGATATATTGGTACATATTTGAGGTGTGTCTGTGGTACAGGGGAAAAAACTTTGATCCCCAATTCCTTCTTCAGCAGCAGTCTAGGCAGAATGACTATCAATAGGCTAAAAATATGATTAACTTCCCAACTCTGTAAGCTGGTATCACTACTGACCACAGCTGTGTGGAAGTTCTCCACACCAATACAGAGACATCTAGCAAAAAAAAATCAAAAAGACAAGAAAATAGTAAGGAAAAAGTGTCTTCAGTAGCCAGCAGAGTGGAAACTGCTTTTATTGAGTTGGGGGTAATGTCTGAATAAAGTGTGTGTTATCTTGCCCCACTGTCCATTTAGAATACACGTGACAAAAACCTGTGGGAAAATATCCAGTTCTCACATCCAAGGAAGACCAGAAAATATGTCATTCTCCTCAACAGCAGAGAAATATTTGGTATTCTTTTACTGTGTGCAAGTTATTCAAGACTGGTCAGATTGAGGATATATTTTGTTCTATCAGCTGGGTTACAAAACTTCAGCCATTGCTATGAACACATGGATATGCATTTGTTTAGTCATTTTACTTTCCAAGGAACACAGCCAAATTGCTCTTTGGGTTTGACAAAAGTGTTCACTCAATGCAGGAAGCTGTGTCTTCGGAGTTCTGTGGAATTGTGAAGCTTCTCCCTAATACAGTAAAATATTCTTTCAATCTGCTGCAATACCAGATCTTTTAAGATCGTTTCCAAGGTTTTCTCACATACTTGTTGTTAAGTTTATTGATCTATTGCTTCCTGGTTTATCTTTTAAAGTTTTGGAAATGTGCATTATTAATGCACAATATTTAGATATACATTGTTTGCCTTACTTTTTTTTTCTATCTTTAGTGCTATTATCTCCTGTTTTGCACATTTTCTCCCCCTAACATACCTAAAACTGTCTCTTCTCAGCAGGTATTGATCAGCTTCCTATAACTGATGAGTTGGGCATCATATTTATACCATCATATATCAGTCCCACTTATCTGTGATTTTTCTTTTTTATTTTACTGACTTTATATATATTTAGAAGTATTTTTCTGATCCATCATTTTCTTATCTAATCTGGTGATTTGTCTTCCATTATCACCTCTTCAGTGTTTTCTTCTTTTCCTTTTTTAGCTTGTCCTTAAATCTTTTTCTGCAATTAAGTAATTAATTCTCAATATCTTTTCTTCTCAAATTATGTAATGGTTTAAAAGTAGCCTACCATTTCTCCTTGGTTGCTGTGCTGTGATATGGTGATTTCTGTTGTATGTTACTGGATTGAGAGCTTGCATAATCCCCAGCTGTGCTGAATCAGTCCCCAGCTACTGATTTTCTGGACGTTAGAGAATTCCAACAAATTTCCTTTACCTTCTCACACTATGCCAAAATTTGTGTACAAGGATCAATACTTTGCACTAAATGCAATCTATAAAATCTCCATCAAGTTTTTCAAGCCTAGGTGCTTTCCTCTTAGGTATGATTCTTCTTTACATACAGGCTTTGCATTTGGCATTTTCTTGATGTAAGGGGATTTAATTGTGACCCACAGCAATGTAAAGCAAGGCTCAGCTCCTCTGTTTCACAGAATGTTACAAAGAATGCTACCCAGAATTTCCATTTGCCTCATTTCCAATTATTAGATATAAAATTGTTTCAGCTCTAGTTTGCTCTTGCATGGTACTTTTAGACTTGTCTTCAGTTTGTTGGACTTCCCCCAACTAACAAACACATTGTATTCAAAACCAAAACCTAATATCAGAAGTGAAAAGAACAGTTAAAGACACTTCTTTAGCCCAACTCAGATGAGTAATGAAGACACAGACAGACTTGTTAGCCTGATGTTACTCCTGTAAATTGTACTTCAGAAATAAATGCATGAAGAATTTATATCAGTTGAACAAAACAGTGAGACTATTTAAGAAAAAAGAATGTTTGTTTAAGCCATGCATCCCTAATATTGTATCAATTCTGATTACCTTTGTTCTCAACAAGCTTCTTAGTTTGCCAGTGTTTCTCTTTGCCCTCAGCTCCCTGCAAGCCCTAACCCTTCTCAAGGTGTTCTCAAGTGTCTGGTCTTAGAAACTGTAAACATATGAATATTATTGAGCACAGATGTTTGTGCTACATTAATTCACTTTCGTTGGCAGCTGATGCTCTAATCTTGTTCTTTAACAAAAGGTGGGCTCAATATTTCAGCCTGTTATTAAAAAAGCATCATCATCATCATCATCATCATCATCATCATCATCAAAAAGAGTTCATTCTGTTGTGGCTGGTGCCCATGCACAGAATGACATACAACAGGCAAGACATGTCTGGAGTATTAGCCATACTTTAAATAAGAAGCAGCAAAAATACTTGAGCTCACTACCAATCAGCATATTTTACATCTTTACTGTTTTTCTCCTGAGGATCTTGAGACTATTTCAACAAGAAAAGCTGGATTATTTCACCAGAATGCGGCTCAGTACATGGGTTTACTGCTGTGCTTCAAACATGTTGGAAACAAGTAATAATAGCTCTGATAGCCTACCTTTTCTACAGCAAGAGTAGTCTACAACAAATTTATATTAGAGAAAATGTCACTGCTACATCTGCTGCTACGAGCGTAACAGCAAATCCTTTCTATGGAGGTGCAATATTTTGACTGACCTGGTTACAGCAGTTTCCCAGGTGAAATCAATAACCCTGACAAAAGCACTTTGGTTGTATCTATACTAGCGATAAAAATCTCATTCAAAACATAATTTCTCCCAAACATCTGTTTTTACAAATAAAAGTGTCTAATGTAGACCTGGCCAAGGTGAACAGCAAACTTAGATCCACTGGTTAGTTCGCTGTGAGGCCAGAGACTAGTCTCGATATACTTCTTGCCCTTTCTCTTCTACTTTGAAGAAAGACAAAGAAGTAACAGCAAACACACACACAATCATGCACCCTCTTGTACATTAAATCAGAGCAATAAAAAAAAGGTTTATGTAGATCACACCCTGTCTTAATGACCACTGATGATTTCCATAGTCAAACAGAAACATTTTTTGCATGAGATTCGGATCTTCCAGCATCTTGAAAACATCTTTATCCATCATAGTATTGGCTCAGGCGGGATTCTTCTGTTTTCTCATTGTTGCATACACTGGTGGCACCCTAGAGAAAGAGCACTGCCTGCACTAAAGCTGCTCACTATTGCTGTGAACTCACTGTCATCATCAACTGAGTTCATTGGGCAGGGTGACCACAGCTTGAAGAGAAGTGGAGGCATGGGTGGCAGTGAGGAGTGCCCAGGGATAGCATGATAAAGGCTCACACACTTTCCTCTGAAAGCAACATGACTGGTGTCCACCTCAAGTGCCCGCACACAAACGCACAGTCTGGGAAACAAACAGGAGGAACTCAAAGTCTGTGTGTAGTTGCAGAGTTATGATCTCATTTGGATTATGGAGACAAGGTAGCACAGCTCACATACACAGAGGGCTGCAATAGATGGGTGCAGGCTGTTTAGCAAAGACAAGTCAAGGAGGATGAGGAGAAGGGGTTGTGCTCGATGCAAAGTACTGCCTTTGATGCATGGAGCTTTTCAGTGGAACTGGCCTATGGAGAACTTACAGGTCAGGATCAATCCCTGTCACTAAAGGACCTACCCAAGGATAACACTTTGGACTTCTTTGTCCTAAGTAGTGTCTGGCTAAGCTTCCTAGTCATTTATTAAAATATTGGTTTGGAAAAATTGAGAGGAAAAGGATACATGTGTTTAGTTCTACTCTGCCACACACACACCTGTATCCCTTTACTGCTCTACTTTCTACCAATTCCTTGTTTTAATCTTGGTTCATGTACGCTGTTCATGTACAAATAAAATGGTGCTACGCTACTCTTGTAGAAGTGCAGGTGTTACACCTGTAATTAAAAGTCATACCAAAATATGACCTCTGTGTGTGTTTTCTAATCATATTACTACTGAATCATATGCAGATGCAAGACATCATAAAACCAGAATTTTTCAATTGAGATACAGTAATCTTATATGAAAACTTTTGCCTTGACTTTGTCCAGATGGAACTGCTTGAAGATACATGGAAAGCAAAGTGTGCACACAGGCTACCCAAGCTTTAAAAGGGGCAGAAATGTGGAATTGTATAGTAATTTATAATGAATCTCAAACCTTAGGAGAAGTACTCCATGCTGCACTCTTCACATAATATTAGAAGAGGGAAGTGTTCTGAGGAACTGTCAAAGTTCCAGTATGAAAAGGCTGAAAACTTCTGAAATAAACTATTACTGTACCTGAAATCTCCATGCCAGAGTGGAACAGAAAGAGATCTTTCTATTTCATCACCTAGATACCCAATATCCCCCAGACTTTGAAAGCTCAGCTGGGATATACAAAGAACAATGTATTTTTCCCTTGTGATCTCACCTCAGTGCAGTATTAGCTTGTTCAATACTGTTTCATGCTGTCCACCCATCTATTCCCTTAGTAATAATGCACAGTACTTCAGCAAGTGACAATTCATACAACTGAATAGAATGAAAGTCATCACATCAGATACTGTTTAAAAATGTGAGATCCATGTGTTACATGTCCACACACATGCCATGCAACATATGGCTCATGAATAGTCACAGTAAGAGTGATCATGAGATTTGTCATAAGGCAGAGACAAGAAGCAAAAAAAAAAGGAAATATGTTGCTACAGCCACATGCAAGCTGAAATAGGTGCATGGTTTTCACTTCACTTTGAACAAGCCTCACTCTGGACTGCTGCAGAGAAGGGATTCCAAGAACTCAAGCATCTACTGACAGAAGTAGTGGGAAGCTTAGTTTGTCAGTGGTGGATCTAGCTTGCTACTTCAGTTCCTCTAGCATGCACTAGTGCAAGTACTTTGACAGCACTGTTTATCAGTGTAGAGCAGCACAGTAGCTAACACTACACACTTACACCAATCATTTCCAGATGTTGTTTCCTTACCACTCCTGGCTACACACCTTTGAACCTCCTGGATGCATAGAGAAAAACACTGTAACATTGTCACTGCATATACTTTGCAAAAGGAAAAAAAATGTGCCAGAAATACAGGGTGAGTGCAGGCTAGAATTGGTAAGGTTTCTACACAACCTATACCTTAGCTGAAAATCAGGCCTACTTATGGTAGTGCTACTGCTCTGACCTGGGCAAACGTAAGTTTTTTTTTCTCTGGCAAAATTTTTTGATCCTCCAATTGAAATAAAACTAAGAGCAGATAAAGGGAAAGAAAAAAAGTGTCAAGAAAAGCAGGAAAGAAAGAAATTAATTAAAGGAAGAATAAAAGAATTGAAGGATAAAAATATAAAAAAAATAAAAGAAGAAAAAGAAAATAAAGCTTCAGAAAAATTGAACCAGAAAATGGGGGGATACTGAGAAAAGGAAATAAAGAAGAAAAGAGCAGAATGGAATGTAATACAGCATTTGTTTAATTTAAACTTGCATTTAATTAAATCTCTGAAGTCTCACTTTAAAACCCAAATCTATCTAAATCTTAGCTGTGCTGTCGCTGTGTACGTGCAAACCCACAGTCCTTGGATCCCAAATGTAAATCTGGTGATATAAGCTAGTGTTAACCCATTCCAAACCTACAGGAGCAAAAAAGGGCTTCATGAAGGCAGTTTAACTAGTGAGAGAAAGTCAGAACACAGAATTTTCTTCCACTGAAAACATCCTCTTCACTAGAAGCAAAAATGCAGCATCTGTAATATGAGCTAAGTATGTATCACTTAAAAAGTCCGTCCGAAAGTGAACTGACACCACATATAAATTAGCTGCTTATCATTCTTCTTTGAGCATAAATCCTTTCTAGCATTGCACACTCCTAAGGCAACTAAAATCTTGTAGAAATTGACATCTATGCAAAAATCTTAAACAAAACATACCGTTTAAATAATTATCAGATACAGAAGGACAATGGGGAAAAACATATGTTTACAAAAACAATCTGAAATCTAAAAAATTTTCTGGGCAACCAGAAGTAGAAATTGTGAACTGAAAAAAAAGTACAGAGGTAAGTAATAGACCCTCCAAAAACTTTTTTTCCCAGATTACAATTGTCAAAGAAGTGTGCAGGACTTCATAAGAAAAGATCTGTTTTGTTTTCTCTTCATGTTTTTGTACTGCAATTTTTTAAAATTGTAATTGGGGAAATAAAGAAGTTTGAAGGAAACAGTCCAGAAGCTAGTAATACTGGGAAAAGGACACATTCAATTGAACCAAAATTAAAGTACCAGTAGGACTGGAGAGTTTCAAGTGTTTTGAATATCAATATTTTCTCTTAGTATTATCTCAAATAAGTCTCTTCTGGTTTTGACCTTCATTTGCTCAGACATGACAAAAATTAGCTGTAGCACTTCTTGTACATCTGAAAGGCACCAGGAAATATAGCTGCAATGGAGATATAAGAAGCAAAATAGAACAGCATTCACTTTAGTGTCATCTTCTTTGGTTATGACATAGTCCTCAAGTGAGAGAAAAAAATATGTGGGCCTTTTATGGCTGACCAGTGAGGATAATCTCCTAAATGGCCTGCTCTTAATTGCCCCATAAGGCACTATCGACTATAAAGACAGTTTAACCTTTCAATTTAGAAAAACAGGCAATTGGAATCTACTCCAATATTGAATAATAATCAATATGTATAACTGGTCACAATGGTTCCCTACACTGTACAGAGGGCACAAAGAGTGCCAAACTCAGCTGGAGAAATTTCCTATGCACCACACCGACCACAGATGTGGTCAGGCTGCTTCTTGGAATTACCTGTGCCCAAGGTCAGATATTGCAAGGTGCTTAGGTCAGCTTTTCCTGAAATCAGCATTAATTGCAGACACGCAACATCTCAGAAAGATACATCCTAAAAGGTCATACAGGCTACATGAGCAGGTATCACTGAACATATCTGCAATATGCTTAGAGAAGTGGATGGTGATGGTACTTGTACTTTTAGAATATGACTGATTGATTTATTTCTATATATCAAAGCAACACCTGGGAGCCCAAGGGTGGAAAAGGACCCCATATGCTGTTACACAGACACAGCACAGAATGATGGATCCTGTTTGAGGAAACTTAAAATTTGAGGATGGTGTTTCTGTGAGTTATGTGTGAACTTAATTTTTAACTAACAGTTGCATGGTGCAGTGAATTCATTACCTATACAGGAAAGAGCAGATAACTGGACAGTTGTTCTAGGTCAGCCAGACATGAAAAAGCTCTGATTCTGAAACAATTACTATGGTGCTGATACCCCATTAAATGAACTCTGGTTCATAGCTAGACAAACACGATTACAAGGCTTCTGGATCAGAGCTGTCTTGCCCTTGTGCAGTTCAGGGCACAGAAGAAGTGGCCATGCAGTTATCTATATTTGTCTACGCAGATATGTCCTGCAGACATCTGCTTCAAGTTTTAAATGTTCTTTATTTTCTTTGGGTAGGAGGTTAGGGTAGCCTAAAAATCCCCAGGGCCTGGAAAAATACCGGGTGCGTAGGAAACTCCCTAGGCATGAAAAAACCATAATTTACTTCAAGCTGACTAAAAGCTGATTAAGTCAAAGTGAAAAAAAAATTCTGTAAGGAACACAACCTTGAGACTGATTTCGTGCTGTCCAGCACCTACTAGCTATTTGAACATGGGTGTAAAGTTCATGGTGCACAGTTGGCGTAGGTCATTTACTCTACAGACGTAATTGTCTCATACATTGTAGGGCAGTGTCTTTACAGTAAGTCTGCAAAGCAATGGCTTATTCCTGTGCCTTGCCCAATCAATAGTAAGATTTTCAATGAGTTCTGTAGTTTAGGATCCAGACACTGGAATGATGTCTGGAAAAAGCCAGTATGAACCTAGGTTCCCAAAGTGATTCTTCACCAGTTCCTGAGGAATCCCATTCCCTTAACACCATGCTACAGCACATTTTATCCCAACACGGTTTGGATGCATGTTTCATGTCATCCAAAAACCATTAATTGAAAATCTTACTGCAAAAACACACATTCTTTTCATGTATATTATTTTTCTGGGCAATCACACTGCTACAGAAAGAAAAGGAACAGCTCAAAACATGGTTTTGACATGGAGCTAATCAGCTCTCCAGGATTTATTATTCCTCACCCCAAAATGAACTGAAAGGCAAAAATCTTGTGACCATGACCTGATAAGCACTCTGCATGTTGAATTCCCTTTGACAAACAGCCCATTCTGTATGGAGAAAAATGCCTAAGAGATCAGAAAAATAAAGCTGCTGGATAAAATCTGCTTGGAAGATGCATATGATTGGTAATGGATGAATGAATGGGCAATTGGTGAGGTGGGGTGGGAGGTGAATTTTACACACCAACACAAAAGAACTGATAAAACACTTACTGTCTGGTTTCAGACAGTAACTTCATCTACCACTAAGGATAATTCTTTATTGTGAATGCTCCCTTGCCCTCAGATGGGTGTTTTCCCTTTCTGGTGGTGCACAGGACTCTCATCCTGCCCCTTTGCATCTTAATTGATGAAACATGGCAAAGGCTATGGACTATATTCAGGATTAAGCACTCAGCCTGTCAGCCAAGAGGCATGATTGATTCTTAATTTTAGACAAACACAAAAATGTTAGTGATACACATTTTTTATGTTCTTTGTGAAAGTTTCCTTTTTTAATCTGAACCCTCTTAGGACTAATGAGATCAGTACCATTTGTTATACTGAAGTACTTGTCCTACCTGCAGGCATCTGAGTCTATCTTCCCTCTATATTGCATGTCCACAAAGAAACTTAAAAAAAATGGACATGAGGATTTTTTTTTTTCCTTAGAATATGGAACTGTTAAAGGACGTGAAAATCTGAGTTAGCTTCTTTTCAGATGTAAACTGGTCCTTCCAATGCAGCTTGACAAACATCTACATACCTGGGCTATTACATATGTCTCAAAAAATTGCCACAGTAACATTTCAGTTTTAGGAATATAAAAAATATCTGCTTCTTATCCTTTTTACCTAGCTTGCTTGAAAAAAAAACAAAAAAAAGGCTAGCCTTTTATTGAATAGTCAACACCCTGTTCTAAGAACAAATGATTTCTGAAAAAAATAAAGGCTTTTTGGCTCTCCAGTCCTTATTCTTACATTTGGACAACGGTCACTTTCTGTTTAGATTTGCTGAATGCATTTAATCATGGCTCACTGTCCTTTTGATACTTGTACAGTTGGCTGCAGGGCTGTGTGTGCGTGTGTGCACGGGTTCTAACAAAACAGCTTGTTTACATGGGATGTCCTTAGCCAGGAATGTGCTAAAATCCAACCTCCCCGCCAAGGCTGAGGTGAAGTACTGAGGCATCCATCCTGCTGACTGATTTTTGTGGGTGAACTCCTGAAAAATTACTCATTGGTGTTGTGTATGGTGACATTGTGTGATTGAGTTCTATATAATAGTCATTTTAAGGCTGGTTTGTGCAGTTAGAGCTGTTTACATCTTACTAAAATAGCACTATGGTGATGTAGACATCCTTGCAGGCACGGTGACTGAGGAAGAAGCCACTTCAGGCTGACTGACATGAGTAAGCAGTGATGGTGCATTTTGTATGGGGGCACAATGCAATGTGTGGGTGGGTGGGGATGTATGCTTTTTTTCCCAAGAAAATTTATAAAATTAGTTATCCTAGTGATCTATACAAAACCTTGCTTCATATTCTAAACACAGTATTTGCTACAGGCTGTTTTTGAACTTGGTGTAATTTAACTTCCTAGAGCACCATTTGCTTAAAGCTAAACCAAGATCATAAAGATAGCTACTAAAGATATTTGCTGTGAAAAACACTATAGATAGCTACTAAAGAAATGCATGTCCTCCATAGTTCTCAGTTTAGAGAGCTCAGTTACACCACACACACACAAATATATATATAAAGAAATGCAACATTAAATAAAAAGTGATAGTAAAGAGTTATTGAAAAGTCAGAACAACTCTTTGAGCAGTTTAATCCTATGATTAGGCTTTAAAAGACAAGTAAAAGTATTGATGTGCATTGTGCAAAGTGCAGAAATACTCAACAAATGTTTCTCTCCTTCCAGGAGAGAACATTTCACATGCATTGATGATGAAATACTTTGCAGTTCATTAGTAACTACGGAGGATGTTAAACCACATCTACTGGGAACAAACATTTTTAAATCAGCAAGCTAGATAACTAGCACCCAGAAGTCCCTTAAAGAATTGATTGAAAAAATGTCTGGCATGCCAATGTTGTTTTTTAATAAATCCTGGAACGGTTAGAAAACTCTAGAAGAGTATAAATGAGCTAACAATGATTCAATATTAAAAAGAAGGACATAAAGGCAAGCCTGAGCAATCAGGCTACTGTGACATCAGGCCCAGACAGAATAATTGGAAATATGGCATGGAATTCAGTTAAAAGAGTGAATACAAGAGAATAGAATTCATGCTTTTCAATAAAGCTGTATGTTCTTTAAAAATAAGGATTTTAAACTGAACTGTTGCCTTCTTTAACAAGATTCCAAGTCTTCTTGATCAAGGTAACTGGATAGGTGAAACGGTGTAATTCATAGGATGTTTATGTCTTGACTGTCATTCTGCTGAGCATTGCCACTGGCCAGTGTATCAGGCAACAAAGCAGTTTATGAACAAGTTTAACAAGAGATTTCAAAAGATTGACAAAGCAGAACCATTTTCCCCAGGGATGCTTTCTGTCATTTTTATGCTTCTTGCAATTCAGTGAGAGAGAGTAACTATGAAACCACTTGTGCTAAAGCTAGCAGGCAAAGCGACAGGTGCTGGAATAGTGCAGAGGAACCAGATCAAATAATAAGCTGAATCCACCCCAACAAAGTGTTTTAATACAGCTAAGTAGAGGACATACATGGAAGGATAAGGAATGAATACAACACCTTCTGACTGGAGAAAAGCAAAGAATATTTTATATGGAAAAGATTAGTTTAGCTGGCCTAAAAAAAAAAAAAATTCTTCTCCCTGTACATCCTATCTTGCTCATATCCTTAACTAAATCAGGACTGCAAAGATGCAATATCTATTCAAACAGAAACATTCAGAAGAAGTTACAAGTCATGCTGGAGATAAAACTTCACATGAACACTTAGTGTGATACATATATCCTCAGATACACATTTATTTGGAGTATTGAGCAGGACATGAGGGTTGATGGCACCATTGTCAGTTGTGTTGGTGTGGCCAACATTATGATACTATGCACAGTTCTGTGATAGAATTTGTCTCAGTTGATCACAAACACTCGCAGAGTACACTTCTGCATGTGTTAATCTCTAGATTGCTTTCATAGTTAGTGGAAATCAGCCCATTTAAGGTGATACTTTTTCCATTATAAAACAGATCCTAAAATAGCTTGAGGATGTCTGCAGCACACCATAGGTGCTTCCTCTTAGGTGAAATGAATTCTATCTGTGGTGTCAGATACTTTAAAAAATATTGAGCAACAGGAGAGCATGCAAAGTTATTCTAGGCTGGCTGAGAATCATATACAAGAAGAATCCACATTTGCTTATGTTATCAGAAGATTGAAAGATGACTTGCTAAGAACAATGAAGAAACAGAATAACAACAGTATAATTGCTGGTAGCTAAACATTGAGCAAGCTACTGAGGGGAAATGGGGAAATCTCTTGTTGTCTGAGGAACAATAGGATACCTGCTTAGAACACATGCTTTAGCTGAAGACAAGATAGTGAATGAGAGAAAAGTGATGGCCTGTGATGTACTGATTAGACTGGATGACCTAATGATCCTTTGTGATCTTAACCGTGACGAGACAATGAGTTGCTCAATTTAACTGCAGGAAAGATGAAGTTTTCATGTAGAAACGCACTCAGTACAAGAATGGAGGCATGCTTACTGGCAAATAAGTTAAAATGAGCCACAAAAAGGTGACTTTTAACATGTGATTTAGCATCTATTACATATTAACATTGTATTAAGATGCATGGTGGTTTTTTTTTTTTTTTCTATAAATTTCACAGCTTTTTGCAGGTCTGCTTTCTGCTAAAGCTATAGCACAAACAGGGGTTTATCATGGAGTAGGAACCTCATAGAAGACAAAAAAAAACATATTATGAGCAATTTTTAGAATGCAGGTGGAAGACAAGTAATAATAAAAGGCAGGTAACTCCAACATTGGTTTGTTTTAACTAGTTTTGACTAGTAAACCCTTGCCTACATTCTGCCTAAAGTATCTTCAACATCAGAGTGAGCCACTTACCACTAACACTTCCCAGAAACTTAAGCAGAGCTCTGGTAATAGGGAACTAACATTTCAGCAGCAAGCACAAAGACCAGAAGAAAACATATTTGAATGTGACATATATATCAATTTTCTCTTAATGGATTGCAGCTCCTAATGCGTATCTATTACAGAATTCACAGATCTGTTTAAGAAATTTTAAAAACACTGATTAGGTGGAATAGCAATGGTAACAGTAACTGTTTCATATTCTATTTAGCACAGCAGAGTATAATATAGGCACTGATACACTTGTTTTTAAACGGATTTGCAAACGGTGGAAAATAAACCAACCAACCAAAACTATTATTTCAGAAGGAGAACTGCAGATTTTCTAACTTCTTCCAAATTAGTCAATCTTATTCTAAAATATGCAGTTGAATGTTAATGAAAGAGCTAGTCAGAAAATAAAAGTCTCCAAAGCAATTTACATTAGCCTCCAGCTTTCACATTTTTTTCCCAGCCCTCAGTGTTCAGCCCTCAGTATTTTGCTAGCTTGAGTAAGTCAATTTCTTGCTTCATTCTATACCCCTTCAGACCGTGCTAGTCCTCCTTTGCAGCTATGCCATTTAGAGTTTTTCTTTATGTGGATGACCACGGCTGTACCCGGCATCCCCAGTGCTAAGAGGCTGCCAAACAGAGACCCGATCATGGATATGGTAGGGCTCACTTGCTAGGGTGGATGCTGGACACTGCATAAATACCCTAAACAAGAGAAGCTCTTCTTCAAAGAGCTGACAATAAATAGTACAGCTGAGATGGACAAAAGGTATGATGTGATATGGAAGATCTTACTTCACTAGGGTGAGGTAAGGAGCTGAGGGCTAATATTGAAAAACACTTCAGGGTCTCAGGTAGATTTGTTGTAAGAGTTTCAAACATGCTGAAGCTGACCAGGTACTTAAACCTTGCTGATCTCTCTATAAGCTGAGTTTCTTATCTGCCAATTGCAAATCCACAGCTTCTGGTTACTAGCAACCCAGAAAGTCTCTGAGGTGGCAGTATGAGGAGACGAGTTCCTCACAGTTTCTACAATTTCTACCAGCTGCCTTGTTCAACTAGTCTGGGGACAACAGCGCACAACAGCTACACATTATAAACTAGAGGTAAGTGTAATGCCAACTGAAATGACCCCTTAAAACACGAGGTCCTCTGTCAGGGAAACCGTCTGCTGAAAGTCACCATGGCCTGCTGTGATGTTGTAAATGAGTGGCAAAGAGCTAGGTTCCAGGCTAGCTAGTTTATTTCCTAGGCATGACCATGACCCATTTCTCTAGAGAGAGATATCAATACTCCCTCTTAGGATGGGGCCAGCATCTACTAGCTCTAGCAGTGTTAGTTTTGAAAACCTGTACAAACCATCACTAGCTCTCTAGGGTCAGGGATACTGTTCCTGAATTTTCAGGAAAAATTGCTGTGCTATCTGTTATTTCCAGACCCACATTCAGTTGGATATATATTTGAAGAATCTACAGTAGCTTGAAGGGGGGTGAGGGAGGGGAGGCAACATGACAGAGGGATGGGTAGACAACTTCATCTTATTAATACAGTGCTAACAATGTTAAAATGAGTGAGCCTCCCAATTGTTAATGCAAAATTGACAAAAGTCTTTGCAGGTTTTATTCAAGCTGTAGCCTAATCCAGCTAGTGAAAATGCTGTAACCTCCCATTCAAACATGCCCCTCTATCCCTTACTAATTCCTACATTTTTCTCATTCCTCTGCTGCAATGTTAGTTTGCTTACTAAAGTGTGGGTACCTAACTTGAGGTCCAACTGCTACTGTTTGTGAGCCAATCCATAGGACTGTGCATATTTCTTAAACACTGGGGCTGCTGTTTCACTGTAGAAAGTAAATGTGTTACCCTGATAATGAACAACCAGCTGGCTGACCAGTTTTTGCATATGTACAGTCAATGTCTATTGTTCTTCATTTTGCACTGTTCTGAGAGATTCACCACTGATTAGTATCCTGAAAGAAAACTTACCATCTCTTAATTCAGAATTCCCAGGAACCCTTAGATTCTTCATTCTCATTGGATCTTAAAAGAAAACAATAGTATAGGATGTATTACTGTCTGACCTTAAGGCATTTATTAGAGATACTGTATACAGGATTCAGATGTTTATAACGCAAGACAAACTTTAAAACCAGTAGCTTTTTATGTTACTACATATAGCTACAGATAAGCACATAAGCAAAAATAAATGTGGTGAACTGTGTTATGAAATACTCTACCTTTTGTTTAAGCTGAGTTTTAATGTCTTAAAAAGACATTTATGTTGTGGTATGTTTCCTGGACTGAATATCTATGTTACATAAAGGCCACTGAAGTGCTCCCTTCCCCCTACCGTTTACAGCGTATTTAAGTTTAGATCAATCGTCATCCATCTAAACATGAAAAGCCACTTCTGATATTTTTCACTCAGTGTTTTCTCTATCTGCAGAAGTCAATAACAGAAATAAAAAAGTATAAAAAGAAGTCAATGAAATTTTATCAAGCATGAAATAGTGTTTTAACCAAACAGGGGGATTTGCTGAAGTAATGTTTCAGTGAGGAAGGAAATACCATTGACTTTATTACAGCTGCCTAATGTTTTCCACGAACTGCAGAAAATAATTCATTGTATCTTAGTGACCTACAATAACAGCTGACTGCTTGCACTTGATGGAAATGTGATTTGTGCCTACTAAAAATTAACTATTTAACTTCTCCATGTTCTTCTCTCTGGAGACACATTAGCTTCCTTTGCATTCTGTTTTGAACTGCTTCCTGAGATGTGAACTCCAGTAAACACAAATATCAATTGCTATGCAATGTTTACCATGAAAGAAGAAAAACATGGCCAGACTGCATGTTGGCTCTAAAAGACTGCACTTAGATGAGGCCCCTTCTTTTTAAGTTATTTTACCTCAAAGGTTCAATAACAAATATAAATATAAAGGAGCATTTCAGACTGTTGTACATGTTGTATGTATGTTGTATGCATACACATGTATGCTCAGCAGAAAGCTGCAGGGTGAAAGGGTGAGAAAGGATGCTGAACAAGTGAAGGTTTGGGGCCGGATTGGATGAATTGAAAACGTAAAGTGAAAAGTAATAATTTGTCTAGGTAGCGTGGAGAAAAATGAGTGGGGCTGAGGCAGGAAGAATGGGAACAAAATCTGAGACTTGCCAGAAGATTTACTGCCACCGTTGTTGCTGCCTCAGAGAAACAGGAGACGGATGCAAGCTGTCCTGCTGCAACTGACTTTCCTGGAAGTCCGACAGATTTCATGTTCCCTATGCAATATCATCCCTTCATTACACAATTTATAGAATATGTTTTGCCCTTGCTCACTAATAACATCAAGGAATTGTACACGTCTAAGAAGGTAATACTGTATGTATATACAGTACCTATCCACATACTGTAAAAATGTGTAGATACATCATATATACAATATCTATGAACATATACATCTACATTGTATGTATATACAACCACTAATGGATAGCAGGGCTGTTTAGTAGGTAAAGAGAATTTGGCCAGGGATCTCATGCACATTTTACTTTAATAGAAGGCAACCTGGGATCCTTCATGTCCATTCAGAATAAACAAGAATGAAGATTTCACCTTCAAATTTGACCAGCAGTGTATGTCCCCATAATTTGTCAGAAAAATAGATATGCACCTACTTTGATTTTAGTCGTATGCAGTACATAACGAGAACTTTTTTTTCACACTTGAAAAACAGCTGTATAGATTTGAAGTGTTCTGCCTGTTTTTTCTAGTCTTACTAGTTCAAATTAAGATAGCTGGCATGAATTCAGGCTTACTTCCATTGAAGTAATGTAACTACAAAGAGGTAAAACTAGTGCATGGAGACTCTGGAGTTTCTATTCTACCATTCCCCACTGTTGGGATTTTTTTTTTTTATTCTTTCAAATGTGTGAATAGAAGGACTACTTCACGTTACTGAAATGAAACAAAACTGTAAGCCACAAAATGTTAAAAGATTACTGAAACTGGAGAATAGTCATTTTAAACTGGTTGAACCACTGTATTGTTAAAATTGCTTTAGAAATCTAGAACTTCACTTTATGTGGCAGTCAGAAAATGACACAGTGAACACTGCAGTTGCTCTGCAGCAAAGAAGCTGGTTTCTCACTAAGGCATGATGGCATGGATGTCAGGGTACCTCTTACTGAGACATGAAAATCAGTTCCTCAGAAATTTATGTTTTAAATATTAACTAGGTCTGCTTATGAGATGAGCTCCCTTAGTATCAGAAGCCAAGAGAACACGCCTGTTATTTAACCCTAATCATTTACTTCTTTACCTACATCTTCACTTCTCTACCTCATCGCCCACGTGCTGCTTGAAGTACTGGATCCATGTATCAGTTGCCTTTCTGCACATCGAGTTGAAATTAGGCTCAACAAAAGACTGAAATACCAAAGCAAGAAGGAACCTGTAGTTGTCAAACCACAACAAGCTCATACAATGAAAAGCTTGACCCTTCTGACACTGGGAAGGCATTCAACAAAGTTACTTAAGATTGTTATGTGTTTTGTTGAGCTTTTCATTTATTTTATTCTTGCTTTCTGTCATAGGAAAATGATTGGCTTGGGCTGCAAGCAGACTTAATGCCTCCAAGTGTCTCTTTATATTGAATTCACTTTTACTCTATAAAAAGAATCTTATATTCATATAGACCCACGTTTTTCCTTTTCAGACATTTAAATGAATGAGAAGAAAATTTGATGTAAATCTTGACAAACAGGTTGAGAATGATGGCTGTATATTTACAGTGAAAATCAAATTCTATAGAAGGGGAACACTCATCTTTGAGACCTGTGTCACAACAGGCCTTTCGGATGAATGCGTCCCATGGCTAGCTTACGTAGTTTTTACAAACTGAAGGTGGATATGTCTGATTGATAGACTTGCTTAACCTCAGAGAAAACATCTATATGATGCACACAAATGTCTGAACCACTTTACAAAAAACACTGCAAAGCTTTCTGTCTCAGTGAGTATTCCAACAGCATGCTTCAGACATTCATTGTGTAGCAGACATCGCTCCCCGATACTCATTCTTTAATTTCACTTTGGGATATAAGAAGCAAAATACAGATAATAAATGGCTTTTTCTACACCATCATTTTCTACATTTCACTTTTGCTTCTAATATCCCTTCTCCTTAAACTAAGCTGCCTTGAAATTTTTAGTACCCCTTTGCATTGAATTTTTTCTCTGCCCTGCTATGACTTAGTCAGAGAATAATAGTAAAATTATATTTGCCATATTGTTTTTGACCTTGTGTGACCCTAACAGTCAGGTTAGAGAGGTATAACTGTTTCTATGGGGTATTAAAATGTTTACAGTATTGCTCTCTATGCTTTTCTTAGAGTGACTTAATTCATTGCTTGCTTTTCAGTGTTAAAAATGGAGCAGATTTTTTGAGTTTAATACATAGGTTTTCACAGTTAATTTATAACACCTCAACATGCAAGAGTAGTTTGCTTTCCTTGACTTATTTACACACTGCACTTGTATGGATTCAAATGACTCTTTTTTTTTTTTTTTTTCCCCAGGTTACATATCAGGAAAAGAACTGAGAAAAAGATTTCAGAGGGTCCTAACCAAATATTACCCTACTGTAGAATTTCATATTTTAATATTATTCCAAAAATGCCTTACTAAAACAAAGTGCACTGAGAAATCTTCACAAAGATTAGGAATGGTCAAACACTATAACACCAGGAGATAATGAATTCAAATTTCCATACATGGGAACATATGGACAGAGAAAGCTAATCGTATTTCTCAGTCATATTTTTGTATTTTCTGTTTTGAGCCTGTTCTGATTCGGAATGAAAGCCAACAATGCCAAATGAAAGTGAATGAAGCTGTGACCAAAACAAGCCTCTGGATGGGTAACCTCACATCCATCTACATCTCAGGACATGCAAGAGCCCTGCTACACAGTAGACTGCTGAAAGGCTGATGAACTGCTGGGAGACTGGGGTAAGGATCCACAGATTTACACAGTGTTTCAGCCAAACTTTGGTGTCTCCATGAGCAGTTCAAGTTGGATGAAGCATTTAATCCTAGTCAAAACAGCAAAATTTCTTCAACATGCAGATAAATTGATAAATCCTGTTCACTCATACACAGTTGCAGAGGTGCTATTGGAGGAGTTTAGAGGCAGGGCACATGGAGGCAGTGTGGCCCCCATTCTTGCATAAATCACTTGCATCTGCTTGTGACCATAATATGATGTAAGTCTGCTCCCACTGGCACCAATACAGCACTGAAGTAAATATCGCCAGAAGACATAGCAATATCAGTGCTAAGGCAAGGAACCAGTTCCACAATCTTTTGTTATAAGTTTGCAAAGTTTATTTAAAGAATATGACACAAATTCATATTTTTTTCCCTAAAGGACACCTTCCAATTGAGCAGCAAGCAAAATCTTGCACACTTTTTCATTCGTGTGTGTACACATTGTACAAAAGTGCATGTAGTAGATGTGTGCTCTTTTACGATCAACATAATTGTTCTTAAATACAATTCAGAAGATGAGATAGTTAACTAAGTGTGTGTTTTTTCAGATTACATTCATTCTTAAAGACAACGTGGGAAGCTAAGAGATTACTCTTCAGTGAATTTATCCTTGTGTACACCAAAGCAAGTACAAGTAAGGGGTGTAAAATTAATTCCTGTAGTGTTCTGAACACTTAAAAGGAATTCAATCAATTGTTGCAATTCAGTCTCAACTTAGTGTGTGTTTCAGTATCTGATATATCGATATTTTCTTACTGTATCTTTGCAGATTCTAGATATTTTTCTCTAGCAGACTTAGATGCATGTAACTGCACCTATGTCAATTACCATATCGTGGGTGTGTAGCAAAAACCTCCAGTGTTCCGTGTGGCATGTTTTTAGTGAGGTGCCAGCTTTCCAGTCAAATGTAGAAGTCTAGAGGGTACTGGAGCAGAGAAATCACAGTGGAAAGCTCCAATGAAAAAGTTAAGATTGGAAGCCATACAAAATACAAAAACATGAATAATTACACTCCAAAAAGCTATTCAGTAAATAACATATCGTAATAAGTTATATTTTTGCATGCTAAACTAACTGATCAGCCATATAAATATACTCTTCTCTTGTACTTGTTAAATATACCCAGGCAATGAGACAGCTTGCTTGCAGGTGGCTTTTTTTTTTTTTTTTTTGTTTAATCTTGTTGAACAGTAGAAATAAATCCATGCCTAGACCACCATATTACCTGCTGAGTGATGCAAGCCTTTATAAATGGAATATCTGGTGCTGAGCTGATATTGTACTCTTCAGGCCTTAGCTAAAAGGAATTTGAAACAGGCAACTGATAGAGAAACTGCAGTCTCTTGCAGGTTTGCCTCTCTCAGGGGTTCAGTGGACTGTGGCTTCCATGTCCGACATCAAGAAGTACCTTTCAATGGCATCTGTTAGGTTACCAAGGATGTTCTGCCATTTCAGACCCCTCTCAATCCATGCACTTGGTTCTCCACAGAATGCATACAGGCAAGTGGGACATCTCTTTTTCACATGCTAAAAGGACTCAGTGTATGTATCTTGCTAGGAGCTGGTGCAGGCAAGCAGTTCCTGGAATGGTGAGACAGCTCATCTGTAATTTGCTTTTGCTTCAGTCCCACAGCTGCAACAGCAGCAAGCACTGGAGCCAGATGAGTCCAGAGAAGAGACTTTGCTAAAGGCTGGCCAGGAAGCCAAGCCACAGGCTGAGACACTGGTACATAAAATGCATTCCAGTGGTTGGCATCTGGGCCCTGCAGCTGCCAAGCACACCCAGTGTGTGGCCATGGGTGTTGGCTTCAATACTAGAACATTTTGAGGAGGAGGCCAACAACAGTAACCAGAGAAGACAGCGCCAAGTTACTACAGAAATTACATTCATGTGCCAATTTGCTTGCTATTTCAAAAGACAAAATTTTATCTCATAAGCATTGTTTTGAACATGCCCACATGACAGTTAACAGAAATATGCTGATATTTGCTAGTGGGGGAGGGGTAAAATACTTGCATAAGTGAAATGATGTTCCTTAGGGCACTGGTTAACAAAACAAAACCATACCCATTATACTATTCCTTAATTAATGCATGAGTTTCCTTAGAGACCACAGCTTTGTTGGGGGACACAAGTCTGCTGTATTTCTTTCCAAAAGACAGTGTAGGGAGAGTTATATAAAACAAAGATAGAGGTAAAATGAAAGATATGCAACAAGGCTGAGTGAGTTTCAGCTCCAAAGGCATGCTTTGTACACCATTAATATGTGAGCAGGTCAGAGCATCATGTAAAAATAGAAAGGTTGTATTAAACCTTTAGAGCATAATAAAATTGCACACAAGGCTTAGAGTATGTTATATCTAAAAGGATGCATGCCACACAGTCACAAACTGTATCAGACTGTATATCCATCTCTCCTCATTGGAGATCATGTCACAACAGGTGATTGCATTTAATAATGCGTTAGGAGTACACAGGGTCAATCTATACGCAGACTCTCTGCCTCCCTCCTGGGAGAGTTGCATTTAAAAAATAAAATCCCTGAGGTACTGAGCTGTGGTATGAAAAAAATACAGGCTAATTTATCAATTGTATCACATGTTAATTAGCCAAAAGGTTTATTGTTTTAAACACAGCGTTCATTTGCTTTGAACAGGGCTAGAGCACGCTGCTCCTGCACAATTCTGCAGTCTCTGTTTCCCCAAGCCCACAAGCAATGCTGGAGTGCAGTGTTTCTCTGAAGGAGAGCTCTCTAAAAATGTTATAGCAAGATCCTATCTCAATGCCTCTCACAGACCTCCCACCAAATCTCCTCACTTCGCAGCATCTGCAAATTCAGCTAAGAATCTGAATGTCAATCAATGGTTTTCTCTGGCTCAGTAATCATTCACAATAATGATTTTGTTATTGAAACTTCAGCACCAGTTCTGTTGAAGATTTACAGGCCAGAATGGAATCCAGTTCTCTGGCCATTAATTATCTCAGCTCTATAGTGCTAAAAAACATACGAAAACTAGCAAAGCCACTGAATTAAGCAGATATAACTTTACAAGCTCTTGGGACATAATAATTGAGAAAGACAACATAACCAATTGAAATAAAAAAATCCTGTTTGTATCATATATGAACTCGAATGAATAAAAACAAAACAAGAAACCTCATATTGCACCAGAAACCTGCCAACACGGGTCAACAATCTGCTCATAATTTTCTTTTGAGATCTTGGCTTTTAAATGCATATCTCATTCAAGAATATAAATTAGTGGTGAACTCTTCAGCAGTTGAAACTGCAAGATGCAATAGTCATCATAGATAATAGTAATGTTTTCTTAACCCAGTTAAAGACTGCAAAGTGGGAAGCAACTACCTTAAATCCTAATTTGATTCAATAATTATTTCGCCTCTGAACATGGCTGTTGCATATTAAGTGTTTGATTTTAATTCCTTTGTTATAAACAAGAATTTACTCACCAAATTACCATGTTCATGTCAATATCAAAAATATTGTGTGTTTATCACAGGAAAGCCTGTGAATTCAAATGGTAATTAGATCTTTTCTTTTCTTTTCTTTTCTTTTCTTTTCTTTTCTCTTTGTTACTGGACTAGATTGTCTTGTACTGGGGCTTCTTAACAGTTTGATGTCTGTGGAACAGATGGCTGAACAGAATGAGTTACTGATGCAGATGCAAAGTTGACACAGGACCATCTCCAGGCAATAATAATATAGATGTATTGCTCTGGAACAGAAAGTTCACACACCAGCGTGTCTTATCAGCACACTGTAGACCCTAAGTTCTTGACATTTGAGCTCATTCTCAAGAAGGGTGATTTCTCTTTGCTATTGTGTTCATTTTGTTTCTTGTGATACTTGCCTTTTCATGATGACTGCAGGCTGAAGAAATTTAACCATAAACATTAGTTGTATTTTCTTGTTGTCCTGAAGAAACCACACTTGCAAGACTTATTACAAATATCTTAATTAGGCTGGACTTTAAAACTTTATTTTGTTTCTCCTTTTAACAATATTCTCATTCCTGCCCTATCTTCTACTTGGTCTTTTGGAAGAGCACATCCATATACCAACACATAATTCCCAAATGATCCCCTGGGGCCACACTAATCATCATTATCTTGAAAATTCCTATAGGCTGATCCCTATAGGAGTTTTACCAAGGATCTCAGCTGCTGGTTTCTTATGTCCCACTGATCTCTCCAAAGGCAGACATAGCTGCACTGAAGTTAATGCTACAGTTTGGCTCAGTCAGTCTCTGCTGAGACACAGCATCTAAAGTGCAGGCTCCACAAGAACTGCTAGAGCCCTAAGCCCCTCTCAGGGAACACAGCTGCTGAGTAGGAAAGAGTGCGTCCTTCATCTTGAGCTTTTAAGATACAGCAAGGAAGAAGCAAATGCCTACGAAGAGGAAGTCAGAAGTTGTCTTGTGACAGGTTACACAAACTGAAGGTTTGTGGTTCCAATAGGCAAAGGGAAACTAGAAAAAGCTTTCTGCAGCATGGAGCCCTCAAATTAAAATAATAGGGATTTGTCATGGCCAACACCCCCCTCACTGGATGGTGGCTGCGCTTCTAGCTCGAATCAACTCAGAGTGAGACATTCCCTGTGCTGCTGGCTCTTCTCAGCCAGGGTAAGGCCCTTGAGGCAAGCCCGGCCCCAGTTCTGCCATAGGTGGGACCCCGGGAGAGGAAACAGCTTTTTCACTCACGATGCATTAACTCTTCCAACATGGCTTTCTGGACCAGGTCCTAAGTAAAGTATCCCAGTGTGGGTAGAATGGTGTTTGCTCCCTTTGGAAAAGCCCAGGCCACTCACTGCAGCCCCATCAGTCTCTGCTCCTTCTGCTCATCGCCTGCCAAAATGGCGGTGGTGACAGGAGAGCACCTGCCACCTGCCCTGGCAGCCATCATACTCTCAGACAGGTTCCCTTCCAGCCTCCACTCGCGACATCTCGGGAGGGTACTGCCATGTGAGGTAGTGGCAAGGGGAAACGCCCTGTCCCGTTCAGGCTGGGTTTTGCTGATCATGGCTCTTGTGCAACTTCTGGAGCCACTTCCCCACGCCTGAAGGATGTTCCCCTGAGGCTGCTCCCCAGTCATGGCTGGGCAGCATTTTCCTCATTCCCCTCACACTGGAAGAGAGGTGTCTCTCTGCAGAGTGGCCGCGGCGACCAAAGCGCCTCCCTTCTCTCGCCCCGCCGGCGGCAGCGGCCCCTCCCTTCGCTCTCCCGCGTCTCCACGGGACACGCGTGACCGCGGCGGAGGTGCACGGCCCCGCTGAGGCCGGCGGCGCGGGAGGTGCGGAGGCACAGCGCCGC
>VXAA01005208.1:55622-110522 GCA_013399115.1 Anseranas semipalmata
TGGGCCCGCCCTGCCCGCGGCTCCCCCCGCCTGCCATTTTGTGTCCGCGCCTGACGCGGGCCGCGAGCGGTGGTTTCTGTTCCCTTTTATATTCTGTGGCGGAGAGGTGCTAAGAATTAAATGTTCGGCTTTTTTTTTTTTTTTTCCTTTTTGTGGAAACATGAGTCATTACACATACCAAAAGCCCCCAGGTTCATCTCCCCCCGCAGTGATAATATGTACCGCGGTTGCCGGCAGGAGCAGGCCTCTTCCTCAGGCCTTCCTCCTGCTGCCTGCCCTGGGCTGGGGTCCGCTCCCACCTGCCCAGCACAGGGCTCTCTGCGGAGTTTCACTATTGCTGTGTTTTTATGTGAATCATCTTGGTCGCTCCTGCCATAAAAACTGCGTCAGCGCCTGCCTCGTCAACATGGTAGATAAGCCCAGCTCTCATTTGTGATAAAATTTGTCTTCCCTTACTTGCCTGTCCTACAGGTATTTTAGTTTATTTCAACCTTAAACTTTTAAGTCTCATACACATCTGTGTGAGAAAAAGAAAATGAAAAAAAAAATAGAAAATCAGAAATAAACCAAAGCATATTTGTTCTGTAGAAGGCCTTGGGCCTAACAGTTCTGGTTTGAAATAAAAGTGTATAGCGTAAATAACAGGGATATTGCTCATTTCACCAGACAGAGGTGGGATAGGGCTGAAGATGACTCCTGCCAAGCAGCAGTACAACCCCTGCAATGGGTCTGAGGAGGAACAGTCTTGCACCTGGAGCCTTACTGGGCTGCTGTGTCTATAGTACAGTGATTACTGTGAAGTAAGAGCGTGGATTTAGTATGGACAGCTGGCTGAGTAAAGGCACCACTGTAAGTTACAATCTGTGGAAAATAAGGGTAGTGTGAAGGAAAAGCATTCTAGGTTTAGAGATGCTCTTGCCATATATTTCATCACTGCATTTAGTAGTAATCCAGTATATTTGTCAGATGCCACTGAATTACTTACAGCTTGTGTATGGTGAGAAGAGGAAATGCTTTTGTTTTGACAGACACATTCTTTACATAGGTAAAGGAGGTGAGTGTGGTGATAAAGATAGCTAATCTTTGACTGTCTAGGGATGGGACTATCACATCAGCAGGAGGTGGCAGAACTGCAGAGGAGACAGAATCACCAAAATAATTTTGACCTCTGCCGCTAAGAGATGGCTAGAATCTCCTCTGATGTCAAGCATCTAGGAGATGCCCTCTGTGGATGCTTGCCCCAGGAATACAGTTATCATGGCATGATGCTAAAGTTGTCTTTGCCCTGGGTCCAGGATCTGAGGATCAAGGAAGCTCTGTGACCAGTTAGGCATGTTTATTGCTGTCATGGGATCTTTGTGGCTGCAACCTGACATGGGTGGTTAGACACATTCATTTCTCCAACTCTCATTCTCCTTCATACTGGATTACCTAAAGGTGGCAACCAGGTAGGAGGTTTGCACAGGCCTAAGTTTTCAGAGGCATGAGTGGGAAGAATGAGCCTGGTCATTTCACTGTCAGAGATGACACAGAAGCAGAGATGCACAGAAGTCAGGAAGAGGAGAATAAAGGAGAAGAGGTGAAGGTAGTCCTTGCTGAACATGGACCACTGGCCCAGCTTTGATACAGTTTGTGTGCTTCCCAGACCAAGGTACCTCTTCCATAGCATAATCTCCCAAATAAGAGTGATTCTTCTGTAGCTGTCCAATGGTACAGGAGCCATGTCACATCTCATGTACAGGTATGCAGGGTATGATCACTCCATTTTGTTGCATCTTTAGTCATGGGGAGGGTAGGAACATTTGTGTGGGGCTGGTCCCTGGTTGGTATTTCCTTCGGAAAAAATCTGAATGCAACATTATATGAATACAGCTAAACTGCTCCCCAGTCACAGGTGGCTCAGTATCTTCACACTATGTTCCCCAACACTCGTAGTTCTAGATTGTGCAAGAGGAGAGTTAATTCAGAGCTGCCAGCATGTTGAGAAAAATTACAAAGATAATCTGAATCTCCAAATTAAATCTAAATTAGGAAGGGAAACTATGGTATGTGTACCACAGTATGTATATTATATATGTATATGGTATATGTATATATACCAATATAAGCACTGCAAATTATATTGGCTCTCCTGCAAAGAAAGTTCAATTTAAACATTTCAGAAAAAAAAAAAAAAAAACAACACAACTGTGCACTTTATACCCAATTGATTTGTTTGAGCAGTCTTACATTCATTTTAAAAGGAAATGCTATATGAAGGTCATGTTTCCAATACAGAGAAAGGATAGCTCAAACTGTGTTAGAAATGGACCTGTCCTTTTCACTTGGCCATACAACAGTGATATGAGCAGTTACCGAGCACTCTGACGTGTCTTTGCTACCTTTGCCGCCTGAGCCTTCACTTCTGCTTGGAACTAAGTGGAAGAAAAGAGTCCAGACAAAAAAAGCATGGTGAGGAAAGGAAGAAGAGAGAATATGGCTTGATTTCCAGGAAGAAATTATACCCTGGTGCAACAGTGGAAGATATGTAATCTAGGAAATAATTATTTTTGGCTATCTGGGTTAAATTTAGAACTTAGCTATTTAAATATTTAATCTATCATGTTGTCCTGGTTTTGGCTGGGATAGAGTTAATTTTCCTCCCAGTAGCTGGTACAGTGCTGTGTTTTGGATTTAGGATGAGAACAACGCTGATAACACACTGATGTTTAGTTGTTGCAGGGCAGTGCTCACACAGAGCCAAGGACTTTTCAGCTCCGCGTGCTACCCTGCCAGCAAGGAGGCTGGGGGTGCACAAGGAGCTGGGAGGGGACAGAACCAGGACAGGTGACCCAAACTGGCCAAAGGGATGTCCCACACCATATGACGTCATGCTGAACAATTAATATGGGGTGGCTGGCCGGGGTGGGGAGGCCACTGCTCGGGGATGAGCTGGGCATCGGTCAGTTGGTGGTGAGCAATTGCTTTGTGCATCACTTGCTTTGTACATTCTATTATTATTATCATCATTGTTATTAGTATTTCCCTTCCTTTTCTGTCCTATTAATCTGTCTTTATCTCAACTCATGAGCTTTTACTCTTTTTTTCCTCTCAATTCTTTCCCCCATTCCACTGTGAGGTGTGTGGGGGTGTGTGGACGGATGGCTGTGTGGTGCTTAGCTGCCTGCCATGTTAAACCACAACACGTCTATAGAGTAATAATGTATTTAAGTAGTTTATGCAAATGAAATGAGGTGGATGAAATTTTTTTTAAAATGTTTTGAATGTCTGAGACTTGGACACATGGAAATAAAAGTGTTAAGTATTCTATAAATAGGTAAAGCAGTAAATTAAAGAAATGTGGTTGCACTAGGGTTTTCCCCAGCTCTTAGTTTACTTTCTGATGTTATACATCATTACATGTACATGTATTACATGTAAAGCTCTCTGGAGCTCACATGAATCTTTACTTAGAAATAATTGGAGAATCTGATACATAAAGGAGTTGCTTTGTGATTTTTGGATGCTCACTTCCCACTTGTATTTTATATCCCCGGCACAGCAGGGAAATAAAGAAATCAGGTGGGAAAGTGTATGGGGAAAGCTGACACTCGTTCTTGGGACAAGATGCAGTTGTACTCCTTTCTTATAACTATGCAGACAGTAAGTGGAATCGCCATGCATATGGGCAAGCACACTTTTTTTGTTTTAGTTGACTTTTTAATCTGAAAGTGTCACATGTTGACAAAAGAAGACAGTAGTTTCAAGCCAAAAGGCAGAGTAAAAAACCACATATTATATATATAGAGAGAGCATATTTTAAATCTCGTTGTTTCATATGGAAATCTCATGATTTTGGGGATCTGGTTTGTGATTTTTTTTTTGTTCTCTTTGAGATTTAATCTGTTAAAATACCTGTCAGGTGCAATAGGTCATTTTCAACAAAAAGGTGTTTGTAATGATAAAACCACATCACAGGAATAGTCTCAGCTGTAATCAAACAAACAAGCTGTGTGGAATTTAGCTAATTCTATAGCCTGTAGCTGATTGCTCTGTGCTCCCAGAACCTGTCTCTTCACATCAGTTGGGCTTCTCAGGAGGAGGAAACAAGACCTTTTGCTATGTCTCATTAAGGTCAGATGCAATCCATGTTTCTCAGAAAGGATTTGAGGTGCGCGGGCCTTTGCTCTAACACCTTTAGAGCCACAGAAAATTTATGGGAGACTCTGTAGATGCGTGAAACACTTAAGGAAGGGCAGTCCTATGAAGGGGAATTTGATCCTATCAGGGCTTTCTTATCCAAGTAATTGAAAAGTAGGTCTGAAACAGAACTTAAGAGATCTTTTAGGGTACTCTGGAGCATATAAGCTCACTTAAAAGTATTGAATTTATCTCAAATGTTTGTCTAGCTATTTTTCAAGACCTGCAAAGACAGATTTCCATGACATACCAGTCTATCCCAGTACTTTGCTTTTACTGATATATATATATATATATATATATATATATATTTGCTGAAATTAATTTTGTCAGTCTTTCTAAAGAAGTTGTTGAAAAGATCTTCTGGAAAAGTCAGTCTGGTTTGGAGCAAACTCAGTGTAGAGCTGATGTAATTTTTCCAGCCAGGTGAACTCAAGAGAAGTGCAGAGAGGAGAATGAAGACCCATATGTAGCTGTAGTTGATCTAAGTGAAATATTGTTTAATACTCGCATCTATGACCATATTTAGTAATTAATTACTTTTTATTAGTTGTCTGGACATGTTTGTGACTAGGATNCCTAGTCTAGTCCCTGCCACTGTTCTCATCCTAAATCCTAGCAGCCATGCCCCAATCTGTTTCCCTTATGCTCACCTTAATGGAAATTTTCCTTTCTGCCACCAGTTGTGAAGCTCCCTCCAGCTTGCGTACTTTGGGCTCTGATTTTAGAGAAGGATCCTCAGTGCCCTTAAATTCCCCATCCTAAACTGGTGTTTGCAGGCCTTGAACTCCTCTAGGAGTGGGTTCCTAAGCTCCTGTTCCTACACAGGAGTTCACAGTCCACAAAGGCTTGGGCGCAGTGAGGACCTTGGCTCCTCCAACATCTGGACCACACACCAGAGGGAGCTGCTGAGATAATATTGCCATGGCTTGTGAAAGTCAAAGGGCTTTTGGGGCCTCCCTGCCTCTGCTTCTTGCAGACCTAGCTTTGGCTTCTGTACAACCAGGTTGCATCAGGTTGCCTCCTCGAGGTTTCTAGGCTCAGCACTGACAGTTTAGGCTTGGCCCATGACAGCCCAGAGCTGCAACTTCTGGGACTGCCAACTGCATAGAGACTCCGCTGTGAAAACCTAAGTTTGCATATGTCCATGCGGAAATGGCAGTCTTTTCAGGCCTCGCAACTTAGTACAATTATGTTTATGCAGTCATATTTTCCCTCACCTCTACCTTTTCTCTACCACACTAAAAGCTGTTTTAAAAACTACTCCAAAGAATTCCTGAGCGTGCTGGAAAAAGATGGAAGAGTTATTTAACATGGGCAATACAACATGTCTTTTTCTTGACCTCACTCTTGGAAGCTACTGAGCCCTTTGGCTTTAATTAATACAAAATGAGTCTGAGGCAGATATTTGGCATGGGAGAGCTTAGTTTTCAAAATACAAAGATTAACAAAGTTATGAGCCATGAAGAAAATGGTCTTACAAAGTAATAGAAAATAGAAAATATTTGCAAACAGCAATTCTGTCTACCTTTATATATCATAGGTATCATCAAATACAATTCCACACCGCACAGTTAAGGATATTATCAAATATCTGTATTTGATACCTGCATTAATGCTACTGGTGATAAAAATACAATTTTATAACAAACAGACATATATAAAAATAATAAAATCTGTATTTCTGTAAACTCACACAGACACACAATGTGGTGCCTAGCATGTAATCACTATGCCAGATCACCAAGGTTATTAGTAAATGTGCATGCTATGGGGAAAACTGTCTCAACTTGGGGAATTTAATTTATTGCCGATTAATGAAAACTTTTTAATTACCGATTGGGCTATAGAGAAACCAAAAAGACAACTAAGCAAACACTTAGAATCACAGAATCATACAATGGTTTGGGTTGGAAGACACCTTAAAGATTAAGAAAGTGCTTTTCTTCCTCTTTCCGCAGGCTGAACTTCAGTGCAACACCTCTCCTTTCCACATCCTTCTTTATTTTCTCTGGGCGTTACACTGAGTCCTTCCCAATCCCTCTGGCAAGGTGAGGGGCAGTAGAGAATGTTGGCATTGGTGTGGAGTGGTTTCTTTTTGCTGTTTCTTGCTTCTTATCCTTTTCTTCTGCTTCTCCTCCGCTGCTCCTTCCTTCTAACTTGTTTCCTCAGCCCCTGTGTGGGTAACGCCTCAGTCCCTCAGAGGTGTCCCAGCCTCAGCGTGGGTTGCTCTTTTCCAGGAGCACATCTCCAGCCACATCCCCAACAATGTCCTCTTTCATGTGTTTCCAACATCGTCTCCTTCACGTGTCTCCTCCATTTCTCCTGCCCCTCACAGCTACTGGTCTTTCTCAAACATGTCTTACACTTGCAATTCTTGAGACATGACTGACTGAGATGAAGACTAGTATCTTCAGCAAATTATTTGCTGTAAATCTTTATTTGGAAGGGTAAATAGTCATTATTAAACTGTACAGCGATGTCCTAAGAACTAATTAGAACAAGTAATGAATTACTATGAAAATTGATCCTATAACATCCTACCTGAAATAAAAGTATACTGTTAGAAAAAAAAGTGTGTACAAGGTAAAACAAAGTGTGCAGTCAGTGGGAGATGGTCACTGCAATAGGAAGTTGCCAACAGAAATGTATTTTAGCTAGAGTTAAAGAACAGTCTGGATTATATAATAAACCTATTTTTCCGTATTTGCAACTGAACAAGGAGCTGCACTACAGCTGAATGACATGCTGCTTTATTCTTTTTTTGTCAATTTGTTTTTATTAATCTTCTGCTGAGAAGTCACTTATTTTTGCCTGCATCCTTGCCTGACACTAAGAGCAAAGAGGACTCATAGCCTGACAAAAGATCCATCCTACAGAACTTTCTCAAGCAGTTAATTGCATCAAACTCCTCTAGTTGTCACGAATCACATGCACATAGTGAAAAATGCAACATTTTGCACACTCCCTCCTCCTCCCCAGGTAGCCGTAACTTTTTGTTTCTGGTGTTTCACACCAGTATATTTTACTTTTTTGGAGCATTGTGTCTGAATGTTACAGGCAGTTTTATACACATGAGGAAGTCAATGCAGTCAATGACCATTTTAAGTATTTAAATTGCATGTTTTTTCAAGAATTGAACTTGATAAGAAATCTATCACAGGAAGGAAGTCATGGAATTTATAATGAAAAGAAAGACAAAACTGGATCAATTTTATATAAAGCAGTAACAGACCCACCACAAAAGAAGAAAATCTATTTAATATTGGCTTCAAATGACAACTGGAGTGTGTTTTTACTGTAGAGCAGAAAGTAGTGGTATCTTTAACAATCACACATTTAGAAATGCTCTGAGAAAGTAAAAGTGCTTCTGTCCTCTCACGAGATGTACAGCTTGGTTATTAATATATAGGCCTATATACAAATGCACAAAGACTAACATACTGAGGAAGGAAGTATGAGGGACAGCCAGAGCTTGTCATTTGCAGTTATTGGCAAAAAAATGTTGAGGATAATTTTGCCTGAAAAAAGCTTTGTAGCTGTGAAACTGCAATCCTGATTGTTTTAATTAAAAACTTTGTACATTGTATGCCAGGAGACCAGCAATGGAAAAGCCAAGATAAAAAGACACTCTTTGTATGTTTGGGCCATTTTTCAGCAGGCATGAAGGAGCAGGCTGCACTGGTATCCTAAAGGGTTCATTGCTGCCGTAGTTTACGTAGATAACTGTACCCTCAGCTCTTCCATGCAAAGGAAGCAAAAGATCACGAACAGCCTTTTCCTTCCAGATATTTCCACTCTGCCAGAAGGAATTCAGTTCCTGTTCTGGAAGGGAGCTAAAAAGCTGATCTATTTTTCCTTTGTGAACAAATCTGTTCAGGCCAATGCCTTTTGCAAGATAGAAATGAGCCAGAGGTTGCTTGGAACGACGCACGGTTCCATAGAGCTTTTTGAAAGACTCACTTAGGTGTATAATGTAGTTTTCCATCTTCCTGGAATCTTCGTTTAGTTGTTTTGTATTTTGAGGCCAGAACAACAAAGAGGCAAGGAAGAAAGGTTCTACACAGTGTGAATTCGGTTCCACTTTCTCTAGAATACTTAGAAGTTGACTTCTCAGCTCCTCAAAATGACGTAACTCAGTGGATCCAGGTTTAATGCAGTTCAGAACAACATTTGCCAAAATAAAATTCTGTTTTTCTTTCAGAGTTGCCTGTGAATTCTCATCACACAAAAATGCATATGCATATACTATGTTTTCTATTTCTCTGTCAGAATTTCTATTATTTTTGTGGAGGTATGCCAAAAGTCCAGAAAATGAGTCTGCTTTGGAAGCCTCCACAGTCTTTCTGTATGCTTCTATTTTCTGAGACAAGGGCAACCCTAAGACCTGTTGACTTCTCCGTTGCTCAATACTGGAATCACAAAATATTTTTGTGTATTTTGTAAAATATTCTTGAACCTTCTCATACATTTTTGCTTCTACAACTTCTCTTTCATTTGTCTGTGTTTTGAAAAACACAAAGTAGTCTTCAAAGAAGTCAAATGCCCTTTTCAATTGTGATTGCAAATTACTTAAAAAGCTGGAATACTGTTTAAGAGCCTTGAACATTTCACTCTCTGTTTTAGGGTTATCTACATTCGAAACACTATTTCCTGATAGATACTTAATCATGTTTGTCCTACATTGTGAGTCGTCTTTGCTGAAAAAAGGAATGCACCTAAGGACATCAATAACATAAAGAGAAGTTTCTATCTCTCCCAGATAACCCAAAGTATTGTAAGTTTGAAACTTTCTTTTAAATTTTTGATGTTGCAAATGTTGTTCATTGTCTGCATTCTCAGCTTGCTGCTGAGATATTCTGAAAGCCTGTGAAGCATTTTGAGCAAGATCTAGCAAATATTTCAGTTCCTCAGCTGTTAGGACTGCACTTTTTGCTCTGTAGTCTACCTGGTATCTTAGCTGACTTTTAAAGACTTGACCTAGTGTATCTGATATGTATGAACTGTGTGGTGCTCGATATTTGGCTTCTTTGGCCCAGAATAATGCTAAATCAAATTTCTTTTCTTTAATGTAGAAGTATCTTGCTAAGGCTTGGCAAATGTGACCATTTTTCTTAAATCTAGTGGATGCTTGCTTTAACACACATTCCACATTAACAGAATTCTCTTCCCTATGAATGGCTTCAATTAATGGGGAAAAAAATGTGTCTAAGTCATCTCCATGTTCTTTGCGCTGTCTAGTAATCAGCATGGTTTGTATATCACGAATAAGTTTGTCTTGCTTTAATGAATTCTCATAAAATAAATCCTCTTTCAATAACTGCAATGTAATTTCACTTTTAAGCAAGTTATAGGTTAGTTTCAATTCTGTTAGGCAGTACCATGCTATCAATGGGTGAATGGTACGTAGACCTCGGTATCTCGTGTATTCTTGTACCTGAGCATATATTAGAATGTTGGAACAAATTCCCATTTTTTCTATCAATTTATCTTTGTTGCCAATCTCTCGAGAATTAATTCCCAAGAATTCTTCACATAATGATACTGGAAATGTAGATGTTCTTATATAAGAGTTTAACAATATTAGATAGTAAACAAGTTGTGCTGATTTAGAGTTTATATTCAAGTTATGCAAGGTATTTTTTACCACTTTTTCTATGTACTTTGGATCAAAGTTTTTCTTCATAATCATAAATGAATAGAAATTGTCAGGATTTGGATGCATCTTTTCAATATCTTTTAGTTTCTGATCAAAGGCCCTTTGCTCTTTTTCAGAAAGACTCTGTTTTAAAGAAATACTGTTCAAGGAATTGATTGTTGAATTTTCATCAGGATTCTGAGATCTCATACAATTTAAAATGATCACTAAAGGATTTACATACTGAATACATTTTTCTGTTATAGCTGCCTGAATTTCTTTCTGCAGAAGATAGACATTTTCTTGGTCTTCAAAATCATCCACAAGAAGTAACACTGGTAAATAACCACTGTCCTTGTTCGCTCCATAGGTGATTAAAGTTGTCAGTTGTGTTCCAAAATCACTTGTTCTGTTTTTCAGAACAGCACATCTGAATTGCTTCCGGAGATTCCAGAGGATGTGCATAGCTAATGTTGTCCCACCACAGCCAGGATGGTGGTAAAGGTTGATAATTTTTACAGGTGACTGACTAGCACTGTTAGATGAAGACACAATTAGGTGTTCAAGGTTTTCATAACGGTCCCTTTTGATAAAATCTGATGTATAATTTTCAGAAGAAAAATAAAAATTCCACCATGACACTCTACCACCTCGATAAAAATCTTTTTCCCGCTCTTCCATGAATTTTTTAAATTGCTCTTCATCCTTCTCTATCTCTGTGTCCTTGCACTCATTTTCACACAGGATTTCCAATGCTACTATGAAATCTTCTTCCTTCTTTAGAAGAATAGTAGAACCGCCGATGGAGGGTAGAAGTCTTTTAGAAGACTGTGTCACGGATTTCGCTTTTATGATGGTACCATTTACCATTTGCAGGGTTAAATTAGAAACACATTTATCTGAAAGTGCTTCCTCTCTAATGCCTCTAGCATGAAGAAGATCTTTCCATCGCTTGTCTGTACCTGCACCAATGCAAATGCAGACCATGTCTTCTAGTCCCTTTAATTCTTGATAAAATGAAACAAATGTCTCAGTAAGGGGATCCAATGGATCTTCCACTCGGGAAAGCAAAAGAAACACTATTAAAAACTTTCCACTCTGCTTTACATCTTTGTGTGAAAGAAATGAAATCATCTTTCTGACTTCAGCAGCCCTATCTCGTTGCCATGAAGTGGGATCTAATGGTAGTTCTTTATTGCCTTTGAAGTCTGATCCACCATTGCAGAAAATCCAGTTGGTCTCCTGATGCAGATTCAGCTTTTCAGCTTGTTCAGAAACTGAACCCACCTTGCTTTCATAATGATATGGGAAGTGAAGTCTGGCATTTCGAGTTTTTTGGTAAGTCTTAAATACACCATTTGTTTCTGATTCAAAATCAAAGTCAAGCACAGCAAACCATTTAATTTCCTGTAAAAAGTCTAAGTGTGAAGTTTGACTTGGATGGCATTTGTTTGTTACCAAAATGTAGTAGTCATAATAAGAGTCATCTAGCAAGTCTCTGTTGCCAGTGAGCAGACTAACTAGCTTTAGTCCTTCATTCATGGTCTTTTTTTGCTTTAAGTTATATTCTTCCTCTGCTTCTTTACGAGAGTCTGCTAATGATGTCAAGTTACGTTTAAACATTTCAAATTCATTTGTACTTCCAATATTTTTAGAACTAGCTCCGTCCCGGATGAAGACAGCTTTCCTCCAACTCTTGCTCTTAAATTCATATATTTTGGTAGAGAAATATTTTGTATCACACATGGAGTGTTTGGGAACCACATCTATTTCAATGACAAACATATCTGATGGAGTTCCATTTGGTAATAATACTTCCACAAATCTAGGTTCTCTAATGCAAGCTTTTGCAATTCTGACGTATTGCTTATCAAAGTACTTTTCAATGCATTTATTAAAATGGTCAACGTAGGCTTCTTTCTTGGTAACTTTTATTCCTTCAATTTCCCCATGTGGATTGTCACGTACTCCAAAATGAATAGTGCCATTTGTGCGAGAGTTCATGCAGGCTGCAGCAAATCTAAAGACTTCATTGCTAAATTTCATTTTGATATCCTCTTCTAGTGCATTCTCTGTGTTGGAAAGTAATTTGAATTCATGTGCTGGATCAATGAGATTGAGTGGCCCTGTTTCAGGGACATTGAGAATATTATGTTGTGTGTATCGAATACCGTCACTGAAATTATCAAAAGGATGTGGCATACACATGTTTCTGGTTGGGTTCTGGCTGCTTGACAATGACTTCTCTGATACATTCTCCTTGTCAGCTGAATTCGTTGCTCTTTTATCTTCTACAGGCTTCATTTTAGAATCCAGCAGTATACTGGAATTAAATGACCTGTATTCTTTCTTGCACTCTTTCTTTACAATTTCTTCATCATCTTCTCCATCAAGACTCTGTTCACTGCCATCTTGTCCCCCAGGCTGGTTTGAACTTTCAGCTAGAATGCCATGCTTTTTCAGACAATGAATGATTTGAATAGCAGGCCCATGAGGTATGCTCATATCCACAAGGTCTGCTTTAGTCAACAGTTTTAAAGTAGAACCAGTTACATCTTGGTTATACAAGATTTCTGCATATTTCTGGTCAATTTTAGCAACTTCGGTTAAGAATTGTCGGACTTCTTCTTTTGTCCACTCTTCAGTATGTTGATATAAATGTAATTTCTCATTTTCTTCAGTGTTTGCATTTTCCATTCTTTAAGGAAAAAATCACAACATTACTAAACAAGTGATTTATAATAGCTTATTAACTGAATAATGCATATTTCCTTGATGCTGTCTGCCATTTATTTCTTCATTTGTGTAATCTGCTGCATGGAATACAACACTTCAATTAGGGGATATCAGGGGAAGGTGAAGTCAGATCATATATAAGGCATTAGCTGCTTCTAAGAGAAAGATTACTTTTTCTTACAAAACAGCTTTATTGGAATCCTGTTTTTAAACCACTTCTGTAGCTGACATTACATAAAATTTGTGGCTGATACCTATTTGTCATCATTTGGACACCAACTTGCAGTTGTATGGGCCATCCAGTACAAAATATGGTCACAAATGTCTCTCATAAAGTTGCAATTTGATGAAAAAGCAAAATCAAATGCACACAGAAATCCAACCTTTTTTCATCCTTAGATGTGGTTAGGTACTCAGTTTGGTTGAATAACACTGCAAAGAGACAGGGTGGAAATATACTGCTGTGATTACTCAGCTGTTGCTATTTGAAATGAAAGGAAAATCTTTTCCATATTACCTTTTCAGTACATTTTGCATTCATTAAAATTTCTCAAATTAAATAAAATCAAGCAGTTCAGCAGCATTTGTGGAGATGAGTGACAGGGAGGGGAGCATCTTCCAATTCACTTAGTCTTATTAAATGTGGACTTTTTGTATAAATTTTGAACTTTCTTACTGTACCCAATTGTTCTTGAGACAAAATAACTCAGATTCTTTTTTTTCCAGTGAAGAAATGTTTCCTGAAAGAACACTGTGTTATCTAACCCATCCTAGCAACATGCTTTCCTCAATCTATTACATGTTTTCCTAAACCATAAACTTTATTAAGAAGCAATAGTAGGGGTTTCTTATAGCTAGTGCCAGAGTACTGTTGTCTTTCTAACTTTGGTCAAGCTGCCTCCTGATTTAACTAATGACCTGTGAGTGCAGAGAGAAAAGGTGGGGAGCAGACCGGGAAAGCCTGCAGTTGCTTTTGCTGCCAACAGACCCTTTCCTTTGCTCACAGAAGAAGGAAAACTAGTTTCTAGTTCTTTAAAGTGCCACTATGGTACATATTATCGAAAATTGGGAGCGCGGAGGGAAACAGACTCACTTTTTTTATGCCAAAACTGAACTTGCTATCATACTCGCCATTAACTCCTCCCAGGGTATCTGAAGGCTGAGAAAAGAAACTGAAACCAAAGCACTCCTCTGACTAGGAGACTGTATTCCACCCAGCAGTGTAAAAGTATGATTTTAAATTCCACCAAACTTACAGTTTGTAATAGAAGCATAGTTTACTCCTAACATAGATGCAAACATGTTTATGTCCTTTAAAACAGTTACTCCATGTTTTAACGTTCGGATCCCCTGCTAATGAGAGGAAGTTCTAGAATGGGACACTTTCATTTCCTAGCTTTGATGTAGTGTTTCTAGGTTTCATGTTACTGGCTAGTTAATGATTCTGACCCACTGAAATATTTTAAAGATGTCCTTTTCCAACAGAGTCACTCTACCATATTATTTCTGCACAATAATTTCTTTGAGGACATGTTCCTTGATATTAATTCACTGTAATCTCCTAACAGCCACCTTTCACGTGCAAAACTTTAACAGAAGATTTGGAAGAATTTATTTTAGTAGATTATAGATCATCTTATATATAAAATTAATGTCTCAGAAACAAGAAATGGTATCAGACTAAGCCATCACTTCTTCATAAAATATTCCAGCCTAGAAGTAAATATGCATGTACTTACTGTAACTGTTCTGTTCTGCAGTTTTCTTCCTGTAGTTGTCCAGTAAGTGTATTTTGTTCAAGCAGGAAACACAACAGCTAAAATTCAGCTGAATTACTCTTCTAAACTATTAAAAAAAAAAAAACACCCTAAAATTAATTTATAAACTTCTAACAGAAATCTGGGGTCAGAAATAGCAGGAGGGAAAGTAGATTGGTAGACATATGATCAGTTTTTCCCAAAGGCAAACACGCATCTCTGGAGGAGAGAGATAACAGTGCCTACTGCAGAATATTTATTTTTCCTTACCTTTTCCTTGCATGCTTCTAGTTTATACTTCCATAGCTGTGTCTAAGATGCTCTAGATGGGGCAAGTTTGAAGCTGGGTGTTGCAGAGAAGCAGGAGGAAATAGGCACAGGGTGTTTGGGAGGTTCTACTTCCCTCCTCCCCTTTTGCTTTCTCTTTTGCAAAGCAGGGTTGCTTCTGCTCTGCCTCTTCCTAACTGTTTGGGAAACCAATGTGGCTCTCTTAGGAAATTCATTACAGAATTCTGATCTAGGATGCCTTTATTAAAACATTTACACAATACTGTCTTGAGCTGCTATCCAGAAACCTGTGAAATTACAAAACACTGCAGAATACATAGTTAATAAAAAGCTAGCAATTAGATGTAGTCTCAAACTGGTAGAACTTGACCAGAATGAGGGAAAAAAAGGGAAATAATACAGGAGATGCTCTGGGGAAATGTGAATATTCTACAGTATGGGCACTCCTGAAGAACCAGGCTTACTGACTTGCTCCTTGTCTTGGTTGCTTGACTTTCCACACTGCAGATATGTTAGTTTATTCCTGGTCTCTTGCTTTGGAGCAAGCAACTAGTTTGATTTGAAGTATAGCCTGGGTATAGTTCTGTGGATACTTTACTCTTAGGCAGTGTGCTTGTATTGTGCTGTACTGTCCTCCAACACTCACTGAAGAGCTAGATGCAGCAATACTCTGCTGTTGGTTGCTTCTCCTTCCAACGTTTCACAGTTTTGACACCAACCTTGTAATACCCTACTCCTCTGACCATTGCCATGGCTCTGTTTTTTCATCCTGTGCCCTTGACTGACTTGATTGACCATGATAAGCAGCAAGCTTCTGAGGAAGATAACGACAAGCATTAAAACAATTTGTTTGTTAAGGTGGCAGCAAGAGTGCTCACACTAGCAGATTTACGTTGTGTGTTCAATCTCAGGGACAAAGAGGCTGAAAATCCTTTTATTGGGTGTAGGTGGCAAGGCGTTGATAGCAGGAGGGGGGCTGCAGGGGCAGCCTCTGTGAGGAGAGGCCAGGGGCTGCCTCATGCAGGACGCAGCCAGCTCCAGTGGCTCCATTGCAGGGCTCAGCTGAGCCCCTCAGCCAAGCTGGTGGTGCTTCTGTGAAAATGTACTTAAGAAGAAGCAAAACACTGCATGGCAGTGTGACAAGTGAGGAAAGAAGAATGTAAGAAAGAGTCCCGCAAACAACAAGATCAGAGAAGAAGGAGAGGGAGGAGGTGCTCCAGGTGCCAGAGCAGAGCTTCCCCTGCAGCCTGTGGAGGAGGCCATGATGGAGCAGGTGTTCATTTCCCTTCAGCCGTGCTGAAGCAGGGTTTCCTGACAGGAACTGCAGCCTGTGGAGGATCCATGCTGGAGCAGGTTTATCCTGAAGGACTGCAGCCCATGGAGATGACCCATGTTGGAACACTTCATGAAGGACTACAGGCTATGAGAAGGACCCGCGCTGGAGCAGGGGAGAAGTGTGGGGAGGAAGGAGCAGCAGAGAGGAGCTGCTATGGACAAACCACAGACCCCATTCCACTGCGCCCTGCAGTGTGGGAGAGGGAGGATGTAGAGGAGTTGGGATGAAGGACTGAAGCTGAGCTTGGGAAAAGGCAGTAGGGTGGGGGAAAGGTGGTTTAGTTAAGTCCTTTGTTTCTCATCATCCAACTCCATTTTAACTGGAAATAAATTAGATTAATTTTCCCCAAGTTGAGTCTGTTTTGATAGTAATTGGTAAAAAATCTCCCTGTCTTTATCTTGACTGATGATCTTTTTCATTGTATTTTCTCCCGTGTCCCGCTGAAGAGGGGGAACGAGAGAGTGGCTGGGTGAGGGTCTGGCAGCCAGCCGAGGTCAAGCCACTCCACTCCTTCTGAATGAAATCTGCTCCGAAAAAACGTGGGTGAGGTCACCAGGGTGTTGCAAGTTTTAGAAAGCAAACAGTACGTCCAGCCACCTCAAAGCCATCTATGAAAAAAACAGCATCTTGTTCAGTTGTTGATGTTGATGTTACCACTATTGCCTTTCCATCTTCTGTCTGTCTGTGCTTCCCTATGCGCACTAGCTATGCGTGTTTCTTAAGTCCTGGCATGCACCTGTCTGCTATTGCACAAATCCTTATAGGAAAAATTATGTCACTACCTGTTAAATGTCTAATTGTTGCAGTTTCCAGTTGTGAATCCTCAGTGGATAGGATGGTGTGGCTGTACGATGAGCACTGCTCAAGGTGTCATGGTTTTGGCTGGGATAGAGTTAATTTCTTCCTAGGAGCTGGTATGGTGCTGTGTTTTGGATTTAGGATGAGAACAACACTGATAACACACTGATGTTTAGTTGGTGCAGAGCGGTGCTTGCACAGAGCCAAGGACTTTTCAGCTTCTTGTGCTGCCCTGCCAGTGGGGAGGCTGGGGGTGCACCAGGAGCTGGGAGGGGACAGAACCAGGACAGCTGACCCAGACCGGGGGTAAAAGCTGGGGTAGAGGAGGAGGAAGGGGAGATGTTCGGAATGATGGCGTTTGTCTTCCCAAGACACCATTACGCGTGATGAGCCCTGCTTTCCTGGGAGTGGCTGAACGCCTGCCTGCCGATGGGAAGCAGCGAATGGATTCCTGGTTTTGCTTTGCTTGTGTGTGCAGCTTTTGCTTTACCTGGTAAAGTGTCCTTGTCTCAACCCATGAGTTCTCACACTTTTACCTTTCTGATCTCTCCCCCTTCTCACCTGGGGAGAGAGAGCAAGTGGCTGTGTGGTGCTGAGCTGCCTGCTGGGTTAAACAGAAACAGTCATTTTTAGCACTCAATGAACAGCATGAAGGGTTTGAGATGAAGACAGATTTGATTGGAGTGTGGAGCGTGTTAGACCATATTTATTGATGTTATAACTGTTTAGTTGCTAATTGACAGGCTCCTGTGCTTGTCACAGGGCTTGCTTGTCTTACTGTATGTTAGAGTCCAGTGCTTATTAGTGGCTGCTTTTGCTTCTGCCATTTGCTCTACTCCTTATCATCTTGCTTTGCTGTGCCTGGGAACATTTTGATAGCAGCTATGGACATCTGTCTGGGCTGGCCAATGGCCAGGGCACCGCTGCTGTTCCTGTGCTGCTGTACTGGACCGGCTGGGCCTCCAGACTGAACTCGATCAGAGGGACTACGACCTGTGGATGAGTCCACGTGGGAGCATGTACACCCTGAAGCATCTCTGGCCACGGATAAGTCCACTCTGGAGCAAGCACACCTCAAAGCATCTGTGGCCATGGAGAAGTCCATGCCGCAGCAGGTACACCTTGCAGTGACAAGAACAAGTCTTGAAAGCACTGTAGTACTAGACAGCCAGACGAGAGACAGCAGGACCTGCTAGTCTTTTAGGAGCAGCAGGCAGGTTGGTGTAGACCATTTCCATGTAGTTCTTGGTTTATTGGGCAGCAGAACTGATGTTCAAAGTGCCCTCACTCAGGTGTGTGCTCTGGTGAGAGCACAGCCTGAGGGAACCTCTGGGGGCATAAACCTGTGTCCACATGCTCTTAGTGCTCATGAAAAGAGCGGCTACGCTCCTTCTATTATTTCACATCAGTTATCTGTTGAGACACTCTGTGGGTGTTAGTTTCATTTTCTTAAATTGCTGGCTATTTCCTGACTGTATTGCTTTGGACTGAGTTTCCCTGAGCTGTGTTTGTACAGGCTTATGTTACAACGTTCTTCTCCTGCACGAACATTCAACAGATGGCTCTTGCAGTGACCTTCCCCAGCAGCTTGTGTTGATCTACGTTGGCTTTGAAGAACTATCATCCTTCCCCAGGTTTTGGCCTCTTCTTTTGCACTGTATTGTTGTGCAGTGAGCTGCTCCAAGGAGCCGAGTCACTCTCTTGTACGTCACCTTAGTCTGTGTGCAGCTCAGATCTGGGCAGCTTTCTGTGAGGTTGCTTGTGCTCCTTACTAGCACTGGGCAGACCATACAAGGGGGAGCAGCTGTAAAGCTACATACTTGTATGGGCCTCTGCATTTGCAGGTTACCAAAATCTACACAAGCAACAACTGAAATTGTGCATATTCTTTTGTGTTCTGCCATCTCAGGCCATGTACGGGAAGGCTCTGACAGGTAACTTGGTAGCTTTCCTTGTTTTTTTTTTTTTTTTTTTTTTTTTTTTTTTTTTTTTTTTTTTTTTTTTTTTTGTGTTATCTTTCACAAGGTAACAGCCTTAAGCCTGCTTAAAAGCCTCAGGCATCATGTTCTGAAACACTGCCTGGTTAGCTGCCTCTCTGGGAAATACATAGCTGACAGCTCCTTTCCCACCCTCACAATTTCCCTCCTCTTTTATACTCCTTGTGGTGGAAATCCTACATATATCACAGTCCAGATTTATGAAGAGAGGGAAAAGATAGATCTTGAGCACTCGTTTCTTCTGGTTTCCTAAACAGGCATGGTTGACGACTGGTGCTGTGTGTGCCCTTCCTGTGCTGGCAGGCAGATGGATAGTGATGATGATCTGGCTGCTCAAGCTCAGTAGTATTTTTGTGAAGATACACACTGCTACGCATGCAGCTTGCGCAAAGAATTAGCCAGCTTGAGTGCTGGTAGCAGTGCAGACAGGCAGCAAGGACCCTTGAGGGCTGGAGCAGTCACCCAGCATGTATTACTTGGGCTACCCCTGAGCTGTGCAGCCAGCGCTGAACACCAGTGCCTGAGGTGCCTGGACAGTCAGAGGACTGGAGGAAGCCAGGCTACCAGGTGTCTCAAGAACAAACCTGCAGAACTCTTCGAGGTAGGATCGATTCAATCTATCAGTTCCATCTATCTATTCAATCTATCACAACTAGGCATCTTTCTCCACTCTTTCTGTAAAACCCCAGTAAGGTATAGCGTGCATTTTCCTAGGTAGCCTATTTACTGCCATCTAACTAAAGTTTTCTGAGTAGATCTTTGCTTTTCCTCCTCTTATTGAATATAGAGAAAAAGTGATCACAGACCCCTTTTTTTGAAGAACTTTTTCTACATACTAGACTTATTTGATTTTTATTTGAATCTTTTCTCACCAAGATAAAACATTTTTAGCCTTCCCTGTTTGATCAAATTTTCTAAACCAAAAGGTTTAGAATTCTCATTTATGTTGTTTCTCAACGGCTTTCCTCATTTGACTGTATCTTTCAGACACACTTGAAAGGAATTTCAAATGGAATCCAGTTTTCTATCTGTCCTAGCTTGCTGTTTGGAATAGTGACCCAGAATAATTGAATCTAATTGTAATGTTTGATACTTGTACACACAACATGTGGATGGGACTAAGCACGATGGGCTTAAAGAACTTGGAAAATGCTTGAAAGACAGGTTTAGAATTGAATATGGATTGAAAAATATCAGAAGTCGCGAGGGAAATTAAAGAAGAAAGTGTAGCTATCAGGAAAATACACGACTCCCAACACATTTACTTTTTAACAGGTGAGATTTTGTTTCGCCTTAGCAAAACAACCTTATTAATTTCCTATTAAGAAGGAAAAAAAGTTGTATAGAAAGTATTTTTTAGAACTGCATGAAATATAAAAAATGTACCATGATCAAAATCTGCGTCGACATTAGAAAATACATTTCTAAATAAGAACATACTTTTATTTTTGCTCAGGGTGTGCTATTGCATGAGGTGCACTAGTTCAGAAGGCATGCACGAATATCTCTATATTAAAATGCATCTGAGTTATCAGACCCACTGTGACCAAGAGCTTTGTACTTCGCCCTGGAACACAGCACACAGCCTGAAGAGATGTATGCATATTATCTTTTTAGGTGGAGCAGGATTTCCATCAACACGCTGGTGTTTGCATTGCATGTTTAACTGAACCATGATGTAAACTTTGACTTGAATGGGATCCTTAGAAGTTTAATCTTTTGTTTGTCTCCTAGGCTCCTTGTCTATTGTTTATATACCACAGATTCTAATGAAGAAATGATCCTTTGTTTTTTTCCTAATTCTCTTATAGCCAGCACAGCAAAACTGCCCCTTTCCAATCCAAGGGTGCATCGGTTTTGTTGCTGATGATGCGATTGCTTTATGTCCATCTGCAAAGTGTTTGGAAACCTTTGCTGCAGTTCTGTTGCTCTCTAGAAAAGTCTTGCAGCCTCTGCAGAAAAGCAGCGAGGGAGCAGGGCTGCTACTCTGTAGGAGTTGGGCTCCTTGCATACACTCAGGGGCCTTATGAAGAACAACTTGTTGAACAATCATTTCTGTATAGACTGTAGTGGACTTTTAAGTTGTCAGTGAGTGATAAAGATTGTACCCCTCACTTTGATGTTTTTAAAAGATGCATATAAACAACATTCTGCAGTTTTTCATGTGTGAATAGAGAATATACTCAAAAAGATACAGCATGATTTACCATTTAAGGGCATTCTAATACAGTGGCATTAAAAAAAAGTTTGGTTTACTGCAAAAATATTCTCAACACAGCCATTTATTTACCTAAAAAGTAGCTGTTATAAATCAGGAAGCCTCTTGTGGGAGGCAGGAAAGAGGAATTAGTCCCCAGTCACACACCGTGTTATCTCAAATGTTGAAGTCACCTTGGACATTCTCAATTCCCATTTCTGTCAGGAAAAAAAGTGTTTGCTACCTCCCTTCCCTTTCTCCCAGTCTCTGTCCCAAGCATAGTTAACCAGAACCTCCTTCCATCTCCTGTGGGAAACCGTTGCCATCTAGCTCCCAGAAAGCTGTATAATACAGATGTAACTATAGCAGTGTGGTGACAGGTTTCTAAAGGAATTATGCTAACACTGAAGAAAGGCCATAGAAAATATGATTGCATTTTATCTGAGTAAGGCTAAAAGAAAAAAAAAAAAGAATTAAGCTACTGAAAATAATTTAAAAAAATCTTTTTAGCCACTATTATAAAACAATGACTTCTTTCCTGTTCAGGGTTCAGCTGATAACTAACCTTGCTACACGTAAAGTGTGTGACCTTGTGCTGTCACCGGGCACCACTGAAAAGAGCCTGGCTCCATCTTCTTTACATGCTCCCATGAGATATCTATAAACACTGATGAGATCCCCTCAAGTCTTCTCTTCTCCAGGTTGAACAGTGTCAGCTCTCTCAGCATCTCCTTGTACATCAGGTGCTTCTTCACCATCTTTGTGGCCCTTTGCTGAATTCACACCAGTACGTCCTTGTTAGACTTCTACTGGGGAGCCCAGCAGTGGACCCAGAACTCCAGATGTGACTCACCAGTGCTGACTAGAGGGGAAGGATCACTTCCCTTGGCCTGCTGGCAACACACTTCCAAAAGCAGCCCAGGATACCATTAGCCTTCTTGATCTCGCTGCAGTCTAAATGGGCTTGTGGAATATTAGTCTGTTGCCCTGTAAGAGAAGGTTAATGCTTCAAAGCCATAACAAAGTGTAAGGTCTGAGCATTCTTGTATGAGTAGTGGTGAAAGCCCAAAGTAACATTCTTTAATAGTCTTATGAATCATCTTGAAGCTATGTAATACCTTGGTAAGAAAAGATAAAGTACTACACACCACCTTATGACTAGGTATAAAAGCCTAGAGCTGCTCTGGCTGCTCCCATACTCTGCTTTCAGTTATGGCTCATCTTCCTCACCTGTGATCTCAAGGCCATCACCCTGCTTCTTCAAAGAAAGCCATTCCTCACCCTCATTAGTGGACAAATGAAATGGAAAAAGCCTCCACCAAAATGAATGAGGAAAAAATGGTGACAGGACTTCTAATTTTTTTTTTCCCACATTTCAAGTTTTGAACATATTTTGCATTTTTCTAATCCCCAGCTCACATTTGAACTGCCTGATGTGTACTTCATATTGTTTAATGGACAAATGCTCCATTGGTTTTGGTAAGATTTGGAATAGATCTTACAGCAATAAAGAAAAGTTTAGCAATCTCTTCTGAATGTGATAGCACCAGTAAGAAGTGGTCTGAAATCCAATATGAAAAAGCTTTCTTTTTCATGCATGAAAATTCTGTGATGTTTCAGAGCTCATTTTCTGCCATCGTTTATTTTTTTTATACCTCCATTGAAAGGATCTCCCCACAAAGTAGCTAAACTCACTGTGTAAAATTTTGGAAGAATAGCAAAGAATAAGCACTGTTTGAACAGGAATTTAAGCCACTAGTGTGCTTTTGTTTAACAGGCACTAATACACAAAACACAGCGAAACAAAAATAGATGAGAACAATATAACACAAGCAGAAGACAACTTGCCTGTGTTTGCTCTCTCTCCCTTGGAATAACATACTTTATTTGCAGAGCTAGTTCTGCTGTCATAGCTAGAAGAATTATTTAAGCCAAACAATAATTTGTTTTCTTTCTAGAGCAAAATAAGATTCCCTACCTTTTTTTTTTTTTTTTTTTTTTTTTTTTGTTGGTAAACTTTGCTTGTAAGTGGGGAATGGGAACTTGGCTGCAATGACCTGCATGCACCCTCACTTTTTTTACTCGGAGGCTGTAGCTAGATCCAGAGAGAAAAACTCCAGGGCAGCACTGGGGCCATGCGGTATGGCGCAAATGGGTGGGGAGATTTTATTGGACCTTCCCCACAGCAACAGGCACAATTTTGTTCCATGTTTGTAAACCTAATGACATACATCCATTCCAGTGAAAATATGTATCCATACATGTACCCAAAGAACTTAATAGATGAAATTATTTTATTAAAATATTGTATAGGTATTTTACAGAAGTTTAAAAGACTGTTAGGGTGGACTTTTATGTTAGATTACTAAAGCCATCTCATATTAATGACAGATTAATTTAAAATAGCTTGCTGATCTATTATCAAAAGACATCAGCGCAGGTTCTGAAATCGAATGTTTAGGGAACCTTATAATGCACTTCGGCATGAGCCAAATGTGCCTGCAGTCAGCTTAAAAGAATGAAGAATGGAACTGATATTGAACTGATTTATCTTTGTTTGTCAAGAAAATACTTAGAACAATGTACACTATTGGCAGTTTTAAATTCAGAGGCTACAGTGGTGGACAAACAGTTATTTCTGTACATACATCTGCATTTTTTTGTCCTGTGGCCCTGCAATGACATCAAATGTAGTAAGACAGAATGGTGATGAGCACTTCAAACATCTGCACGCTTGAAAGGGTTGTTAGGCATTGGAACAGGCTGCCCAGGGAAGTGGCTGAGTCACCATCCCTGGAGGTATCCAGAAGACATTTAGATGTAGAGCTTAGTGGAGGACTTGGTAGTGTTAGGCCATAGGTTGGACTAGGTGATCTTGGAGGTCTCTTCCAACCTAAAGGATTCTGTGTGATTCTGTGTGTGATTATTTTAGAACAATTAAAATATTCCATCCTCTCCAGTGAGAAGAGGAGCAGGAAAGAGGGGGAAATTCAGAGTTTGCGCGTTCTAAAGGTCTGCCCTAATTTGAAACATGCAGATGAAGTCAGCTTTGAATGAATGATGGAGAAATTTGGGTGGGTGGCCCATAGCTCCCCAGTCTTTCAGGACAACTCCTGTACTTCGAGTTCTGCACAAATGCTTTTGCTTACAATCCCTGCCTGACACCTTTGTGTCAGAGAGTTATTTCTTAGGGAGCAAATCTGGAAGCCACATTATCTTTGAGATCACCTCAGTGCTTCCCTCAAATCTGGGAAGCACCACTACCACTGGGGAGTGCTCAGTGCTCTCTTCCTCCTTTTTTTTTTGGGGGGGGGGGGGGGGGCATCATGAGATCAGAATATTTACAGAAAAGCATGTTGTTTTTCCTCTTCTTTGAAAGAAGGAGACAGGAAGAATGTTTAGTAAATGTGGATTAGGGAGGTGCTCATAAAAATGCAAATTATTTTTCATAATATTGAATCGTTTAAAAAACCCCTTACAGCCTCTCTTAAAGGGTGGGCGCTTGTATGCTTCTCATTACTCATTACTCAGCCTAATGATTTGCCTCAGGATTAGTTGCTACTAAAGTATGATTTTTTTTTTTTTTTCTGTAGACTATTTAATTCATTTCATAATTTTCTTTTCTTCCCTGGCTGAAGCTAACTGAAGCCACCTAATAGCTGACCCTATGGAAATAATACTGAATTTTTCTGCAGGACTCAGACACCTGCTAACAGGATATTCTGAAGGAGGATTACTGTATTTGTGAAGGGGCTTGTAGCACATTGTCTGTTTAAACAGAGTAAAATTGGTTTCATTTGCACTGGAGAATTATAATTGTAACGTATAAATAGCCTAAACATTCTGTAGCTTGCAGAAATCATCTGAATATTGCTTGCTCGTCTAGTCAATGAAAAACAGGCTCTTTGGCAGCAAATAGAGAACCACTTCAAATGCAAATGAAACGGAATTTAATAACAGATTATTTAGAATAATATACATATGTACATTTTTGAACTGTAACTGCCTTACAGATCAGTTTCTAAGTTGGTAAATTAAAAGATAGTGTTACATTGAAAGAGTTAAAAGCATGACTTTATTTTAAACTTCAAATGTCTTTTGCAATCTGACATATTGCATGTATTACTTTTCGTGGAGGCCTTCTCTTGTAAAAATCTACCCCAATGAAAAACTCTCATATACTTTTTTTTTTTTTTTTCATTTTTTTAAATAAAACAAGCATGGGAGGCACTGTGGGCCTGATTCCTCCATGTTTCTCCCACTCATAATAAAATGTACAGGCTTTATACTGCAATTTTTAAGCTGTCTGTTTGGCTTTTTGTATCCACAAATAAGGAAAAAAATATAAAGAATAAAAAGGACATATTTTTCAAGAAACTATGACTTAAACAGAAGTAAAAAAAAAGGCAATTCAGAGCACCCAAAGTCTGAAGATAAGCTACTATTTTAAGAAAAGCTGGCGTAAGCCTTTGCCATTTTTAGAGTTGTTGGCATCTCCTTTCAATATATAGCAAATGAAAATAAGTCAATTTTGTATTTTCAGGTACTTTGGTTTCCTGTTCCCGTGTCTTCATATACATCTAGGAAAGAACAGATATGATAATGGTTGTCCACGATGCTTCATTTCTTTTTTAAAAAAAGAACACTCTTGCAAACACATACACAAACCAGCAGTTGTAAACACAAAACAAAAACAGTTCGCTAGCATGAATGATGATAGCTACGAGGGCATATCTGTAACACACTGATATTTGGCTGGATTTTTAGTATGCATAAGATCTCCAGTTTTGAAAGATAAAACAAGTGGCAAGACAGGTTTGAGCCATAAATAAATGATGCCATCCTGGCTAATATGGCACACAAGAATGCTGCTTTTTAAGTACAAATACTTCAAGTTGTTCATATGTTATCAACAGTAATGCACTGAGCACCTGCTAAAGAGTAGCAGTAATGATAGCCTGTTGGTGTACACAGCACAAATCCCACGCCAAAATGCCTGGCAAAGGTTTACATCCTCATTGCTCTTCAGCAGATGGCAGAGCAGACATTTGTGTCATGGTAATGCTTGATCTGAGAGAAATAGTGTGCATGAGAGAAGAGGGAGATGGTGTGAATTCATCTTCATTTGAAGTGAAAATGATGTCTAAGTTACAGTTTCCTCTGCCAGAAGAGTTTGGAGATGTCAATGCTTATGAGCAAGAACAGGCTAAACTTCTTGCTAATTAGCTTTTGCAGCCAAAAAATTGATTTCTTTCACATGTGGAAAAAGTCTGTTGTCCACTTTGTCACAGGATTTATATTTAGTTTAAAAAATGTGCAAGGATGATAAAAAAAATTGCCTTAGAGGAGTGTGTTTAATGAAATGATTGAATGTGCTACTGCCACATAACATCCTATGACCGTCTATCCCAGAGATGGAGCATGGCAGTTTCCTCAAAAACATATCTCATGTTTCCACTTGGGTTCTTTCGAGAGGGGAGGCAAATCTGCAAGAGTGTTGCACACAGCGACTAGTATCACTATAAGAACATAAAAGTGCCAATCCAGCTATCATCCCAGGTCTGTTTTTTTTTTTTTTTTTGGCTGCAACTAGATTTTGAGTCCCTCAGTCCAATCCCAGGCGACTTTAAGAGTTTAATTATTTTCCAGCAGTATTCTTACCTTTTAAGAGCTGGGGCACAGCTAAACTTTTTGCAGTTGCTTACAGCTCATTAGAGCTCAGAGGCATAGGTGCATATGTGTGTGACTGAATGAAAAGGCTGATAAAAGCATAAGGTAAAATGTTAGGAAAAAGCTATTCCCAGAGTATTATACATTGGTTAGTCCAAGAATTTGCCAGTACTGTCACTGGGATTTCTATAGCAAGAGACAGAACATCAGCTGACACAGCAGAAGTTAGGTTCAAAGAGAGAATTTGAAAGATTCTCAGACTGTAAATCTGGGTGTTAAACTATGAAACAATGTTTTTTACTTATTTTTCCTTGTATTTTAGTTCTAATAAATTTATGAAATTACAGCATTTCCAGTCAGGACCACTGGGAATATGAGCAAAATGATCACTTTTCCAACAAACCCGTTTGGCTGCCTTAACATCCATTCTTTTGTTTTGCACAAAGAGAAATTCCTGTAGTAAGCAAAATGCAGGCAAACGCTCTATCACGCTTCCCATGAACATTGCTGGTTACTGTTCAGATGCCTGCATACTGAGGCTGTGGTGTCCATCTATAAGCAATTTGCACTACAGGAGTCTGGAATTACTTCCCCAGCTCCATTCCCTGTTTTGTGATGTTTTACTTTTTCCTTATACTCATTGCTGAAGCACCCTGCTGCACATAAAAGTATCAACTTAACTGTCCCAATTTATTCACTACTCAGAGTGCTCCTTCGTTGCAGGTCAGGAATTGGGAAATTCGTGAAAGCAGTCTTTCTAAGCTGAGTCATTTACTCTTTATCATGTTTAGCAGGACCCATCCTGGTTTTGTTAGTGGAAATTTTGCTCCTATATTTCTTTTTTAAAATCTTGTTAAACGAAGAGAGCAGCAAAACATGGCTATGCAGACAAGTCCTTTACAACTATAGAACATGTTTTGTGACACTTGAGTTGAAATCTGAACTGTCACAAAGTTCAAGTTACCTTTACTTTGAACATATACTTTTAGGAGAGTCATTTATCAGTGAGAAAGCTGAGAAGGGAGACATTTAAGAATAATAAGAAGATGTACTTTATGATTGCTATTTTTTACATCTGGTTTAAAAAATCATCTTGATTCAAAGTGGGTAACTCCCAGCAAAACAAAAATGTCATTAGTAATTCATTATTAGTTTCTCACTAATCAGCTGGCTTTTACAAGCATGGTTGCATGTTTGCATACATAATTTGGATACACAGTTGAAATTGTAACCCGCACAAAATTTTTAGTAGTGTAAGCACTGAATGCTAATGCAGTCACACAAACATTGTGATTACTCCGCCAACTGATTAGTATGTTTGCAAGAATGAGTATTTTCTGTTTCAACCATAAAAGAAACAGAGCACATAGTAAAAACATGGAAAATGTGATAAAATAGGCTTGTTACCAAATAAAGACTTGTTAGCTGTTCTTAATTTGTAAGAAAGACTGACAATATTCAGAGCAGATTTATGGCAGCTATACTGCCGTTACAAAAACTTTACAGTGTATTCACTATTCTTATGCCAAGAGGTACTACGCTGTAGGTGATTTGAACAAAAACAGGACTACAAGCCACTAGCTGGTATTTAACTCAGCAAATACATTTTCCTGCACTTCCAGGCCAGTATACTGCAGAACAATACTTCTTTTGCTCTAAAACATGCAAGTTAAGACATCAGTTACTCAGATAATGAAGCATTGCCTGTCAGTACTTCAGTGACCATTGCAAACAACCTCTGGTCATTGATCAGCTAGCCAGTTTCAACATTGCAAAAAACCCCTAACTCTTCTTGGCACATGGCTGGCGGGCCTGGAAGCCACGCTGCCAATTAAACTGCTTCGACTGAAGATTTAACCTGCTCGGTGGGAAGTGCTGAGATCTCAGTGCTGTGAAACTGTAGCTACCCTCTTAAAGCATTTGGGAATTTCCCCTTGAAATTGTGTTTGAAGATCTTAGCTTTTGTTTTTCACACTTAGACAAATGCGGCATGATGAAACAGCAGGCTGGAGTCTTGAGGTAAAGTGAGGGATTGTATAGGAAATGCTGGAGGAACTGATGTAGCTTACATCTTTTTGCTTCCTTACCCCTTTCGCTGGAATCAGACACCAGCCACCAACATGTAAATTGTTCTGTCTCAACATATGCAGAAGTCCTTGTCTTTGAGGTACCACATGAGTGCACACAGGCTTTAACTTACTGTTGATGGTCCTGCTGTTGCTGCTCGGGAATATGCTGAATAACTTCATAAACTGTACTAAGCATATCCTGGCCTGGGACGATGTCAGAGCCAGGAACAGATTGACTTGAAACCTGAAAGTAGCAAAGAGTGTTTCTGCTGTAAGTACAAATGGGAAAAGGTTCAACAGAAATTAAACTGATAATGTAACTTCTCATTTTTTTCAACAACAGATCTTCTCTTCTCCATCAACACTTTGGCCATGGATTTAACAGTTCATCTCTATTAGTTCACATTTCATTCTGGGTAAGTTTTCATCACGTTTATAGTAACATGAGCAATAGATTTAAATTCAGTTAGGATCTAAGAAGATATAGGATGCAGCTTTTGCATTTAATATAGCAAGTATTTTATATTACTGTACCACAAGTCAAGGAAGGAACATTTAATAACAAAGAGAGAAGCAGGAGAATAAATAGTAAAAAAGGAGAAAATATTCAGGGAAAGAGCTCAGTATAAAACTCCCACCAGCATGTCAACTGAGAGAACTGTGAGAAATTTCCATAAAAGAAGTAATAATGAAATTGTTCAATATGTTATGTATACAAATCACTTCTTATGTCAACACACACAGACTTGTAATCCATAAGGATTTCCCACAGTCTTTCTTCCTATATCCAACCTCCAGTTATTCATTATCTCCAATTTCTTACTTTTCCATTTTCTGCTAACTAAAATGAATCAGTGGATCAAATGCTGACTTCATCTGCAATGCCACAAATCTGAGTAGCTAAACCAGTGGAGTTTCTCCTGTTTCTTGAAATTGTACTGGAGATTAGAATGGATTTTGTAGCCTGTTAAATCCACTCTGTTCCAGTCATCTCTCCTCCTTGACTTACTAAGGCCCCGATTCTGCCAGATACTTGAGCAATGATGTGACTTTGTGATACGATCAGCCTTAGGGATATTACGGGATACTTAAGGCTGGGATGATTTAGGGTCTGATCTCTGTAGTTACTAAGCCTCCTGTGGTCACAAACATTCACAGACCCAGTTTGGCTCCTCTATTTTCTAAAAGCTTTCTATCTCTGATGCTGTAAAATTCTGTTCTTTACACTGACATTTACTATAGCACTCTAGCTCTAGAAACGTCGATTTCAATCATCTAACCCCAGCAGAGAAAAGGGTTTATTAACTTATGGTTGTTTTTGCTAATACGTCATGTATGAACAGAAATAATTATAATAACAAAATAGCTATGATTATTGATGTGACCCTTTGTGATCGTGTTTAAGAGCTGTCCCCTACCTGGCCATCCTGATGCTTTCCAAATGTACAAGACTATTGCCAGAAATTTTCCCTAACAAAGGGAAAGTTCTTCTTATATTTCCTTCAAATTTCAGTCTGTTGCCCCCAAATTCTGTGGGCCAATTTCTTGTTTCTCTTTGTCCTATTACACCATACCAGAATAATGACCAATAGTAATGTCAACACAGCCACAGTGCAAAGAAATAGCATATGTAGTGAGATTTTTTTCTGCCAGCAAAATGCCTGTGCTTAAGTCCTCCCTTGCAATACCTGAAGCTGCCAAAAGAATTCTTGTGACATATAACTGAGATTTATTTTGCATATTTTTACAAACAATACTTTAAATAACTCTTGAGGCTTTTCTGCACTGTCAAAGGTGTATGTTGTGTGAGCAGCAATATAGGGACAAGGGAGAAAATGGCATTGCAACAATTAATTTGCTTGTATGACAATGAATGGTTCAGTGTTACCCATCTCCCCAGCACTACTAATATTCTTTTAATATAGGTTAGCTGAACTGAGATTGTTCCATTTAGAGTTTGGGTAGTTCCCTCCTGCACCATGTTGATACAAGTACTGAACTAGTAACATAGTGAAGAAAGAGTAAGCACTGAGTAAACAATAGTGATGAATAGGGTGTCATAAAAGTGTCTGTGAAAAGGAACAGGAATGAACTGGCAAAAGGATTCTAGGGCAGATATTTAGTACTCCTTAAGAAACGAAAAAGACTATCAGTTTGCTATGTAAAATCACATACCCTAGAACCACTGGCATGATCAGGAATAGCAACAAATTCATATATCCCAAAATCATCCAAAGCACTTTCATGTCCTAAAGTTAAAACAAACATACGTGAAAAACATGTCAAGATGTAATATGAATCTGGAAAAGACAGTTTAAGCATGGAAGGGAAAACTCATTTGGCCTATTTTTTTTTTTAAATGAATATTGGATGCTTGATCTACTTTAAACCGCTTTAAGCGACTAAGCTGGCGTGGAGCGAGGCAGGGCAGCTGCACCGCTGGTGTGCACACTGCTTGGTGATCTCTGGTGCTTCGGACCAGTGCAGAGCCTCTGGCTGACCTCAGCAGCAGTTTTGGAGGAGCCACTGGGACTCTGCTGGAAGTCTAAACAGACCAATCTTCTTCCATTTCCCATAGAGAAGAAGCCCAGCATAAGCTCAGCACATCTACACTGTAGTGTGAGACAGAACCACCTGAATCTTTTACAATGCTGAGATTAAGAAAGGAAACCTGATTATTTAAACCAGTTGACAAATTGCATCCAGGACTTCAGGTGCAATTTGTAGCTAGGGTGGGTGTCTCTATATCCTCATTAACTTGCCGCTGTCTAGGAGATCTGAGACTCTTGCCTGTCTCTTGGGCCATGACTCCAATGTACAGGCTGCCGCGTTAAAGATGGTGATGATATTCTCTCCTCTGACACCACTTGCTGGGGTGAAGAACCCTCTGTGCTTGACTGACTTCATACCTTCCTAAGTTTTATATACTTCCCCGTCCTCTCACATGTAGCAGCTTATGGCCTGCTCTGACGCTTTCGCAGAGAAGGGGTGGGAAGAAAAGTGCCACCCTTCCGGAGGATGGCTGGTATCCAGCCTTTCCTGCCTAGGATTATGTGGGAAGGATTGTGGAGGGAAAAGAGGCAGTGAAAAAAACACAGTGGGTCCTGATGACACAGAGGAGGGCAGTACAGAACATAGTAGAGGCTAAAATATAAATATTATAATATCATATTATCATCTCATGATTTTGGTATTGCTTGGTGCCATCAACAATCAGAAGTGTGGTCCTCCCATGGTATATTGCCTCTCACTGCTACCCCATACTTATTTCACATTGGCTTGAAAAGCAGGAATACAGGCGGTTCTAACTTACACTAACAGCTTGAGTTCAAGCCAGCAGGATACAAACTGCTGTGAACTCTAGACATGAGCTAAATCCCTGCTGACCTGTTCTTTTGGTTTTATCCTAAGAAAGCTAGCATGGATGTGTACAACCCGAGTTAAAAACACACTTCTCTTCCTTTCCTTCTTTCTTTTTGTATGCAGAGATGCTATTTTTCGGCAAGAATGGAATTTGACCTTATGCTCACGTTTCTTTTATTAGCATTACCTGAAAATGTCTGTGCCTTTCTGTAATCAGCCTCTGGCCTAGAAAACACAAACATGTTTTTCAATTTGGTGTCACAAGCCAAGAAAAGAAAGTTAATATGATAAAATGCAATTCTCGTAATGGAATGGACTTCAAAACCTAAGAAGGATTTATTTTTGTACCTGCTCTGCAGCTTCTGTTGTATCACTGAAAAGAAGAGAAAAAGGGAAAATCATTCTTTATGTTCTAATGTTCCAAAAGAATAGTAGGACCATGCTTAACTTTTACTTACCTTTATGTGGCTGGTATCTTTTCCATATGAATAGAAAGACCATAACTAGGATCAAAAATAATGAAATTCCAGTTATTACTGCAAGAGATGACAAAGATTTTCCTTTCTGGGCCAGCTTTTCCAATCCTGTGTCAAAGAAGATGAGTACTGCATTTAGTCTCCTGTTCTGTATAAAGTGCTATTATGACACTGAAAAATGCATCTTTATAAATTCATCCAAAGCTAGTATGTAGATATAAAATAGATATAAATTTTAGGTTCTTGTGAATTGGTAATGATTCCCAACATATCACCTGAATTGGGAAAGCAATGATACGCATGTCAGAAAGGAGTCCAGAACCGATTGGTACCTAGAGCTAAATGAAGGTCTGTAAGCATAATCCAGGCATTACAACATCACAAAAAGTAAATGAATGTTCTGATCTTAGTCACAGAGACTCTGACCTGCAAAGAAAACAGGTGACAGAACTCGTAGTTACTCAGGAAATTGAGGGTGAATCAGGAGTAAAGTTCAGCTCTCCTTGATTCCGTCACTGTGGATTAACACCAAACCCTCTCCTGTGTAGGTTGTTGTTATAGGATATGGATTTTCACTCTGCCAGACCAACAGACATGTCAAACAAATCGTGAGGTGAGATAGGTTTTTCTTCTTCTAATAAAAATGCAGTTAGTTGGTTGTGTTTGTGTTAGACTGTGTTAGGAAATAGCAGGAGGCTATCACGCTTTCAAAGCACACTATTTGCAGTCCAAGGCTGGAATTTGGTAGCTGCTAAAACGGGCTTTCCAAAATGTAATGAATGCCATCCTGTCCCGTACTGAAGCCCTGCAGGGACAGCAGGTGTGTTTAGTTCCAGCGGGGCTGTGACAATTTCACTTACACACTATTTATGCCTCCCTGGTGTGTTGTATTTTACCGCTCGATAGAGTAGCCTGCCTTTAGCTAGATGGTAGGGCAGAACCCCCCTTCCGGCACCGCAGCAGACAGAAGGCAACAAGCTCCCTCATTTCTAGAGCTAAGGGGTGAGGCATCCGCCTGAGCATGGCTCACGGGCAGTGGAGCCCTATGGTACAATTTTGCACAGCTCAGAAATTTGTCAGGTAAATGTGGACTATATAGCATTTGGGTTAATGCTCAGAGGCCTGTGTTAGAGCCACCTCAACAGCATGTGGTGCATGTGATGTGTCAGATGTGCTGCAGCTTCTCACAGGGACCATAAACGAGTACCTTCCCCTCTGCTGCAGCGTTTGCCTTTCAGTGGATCAGCACAGGTTCCTGTTCATAGCAAACTGCCTACAGATGAAGTTGCTCTTCCTCTCCCTATAGGTTGTTAGATCTTCCCGAATGGCTGGAGCCAGCACCATGTATCTAACTAGCAGTCCTCGTGTTGTGTTCATTTTCTACTCCATGCATGAAAGGAGTGGTCACCAGCACAACTGCTATTTGTCTCTCAGGTTGTCTGCCCTTACTTAAATAAATAAAATGAATGTTTCATAAAGTGCAAATATGACAAAGGTAGTGGTATACAGGCAGTAACAGAGCAGAAAAAGTGTTTGATAGTTTAAAAGATTGATTAGCTTTGCTAATAGAATAAAGAATTATAATTACAGTGATCAACCAAGCAATTCCTAGACTGAAAATTATCACATGAAAATAGAGAATACCTTTTGTGGAAAAAAGAAACCAGTGCAAATTATGTATAGCTGGAGTAGCCCAGACTGAATGCTTTATGACAACTGATAGCTTCATCATCCCACGCGTAAGGTTGTTCAATATGCCAGAGACTGTAGGATCCCTTTTGTCAACACGGCATTGCTAGCTCATTGAAGGCAGAAGACAGAATGGTCCAGGGGGCTGGTCGTGGGACCAGAGGTTAAGACAACAATATTTGTAACTCTTAACACTACCACCCTTCTGTCGTAGGGCTGCGTACACGTCTCGTTCCCCCTGTGTTTATTCTACATTTGCAACCCATTGATATTGATACTTCTTTCGAGCAGTTTGTGCTAGATGGGAGGGAAATCCCCCAAGCTGTAGGAGCTGCATAGTGGGAGGGAATAACTGAACTACAGTATTTTTTCTAAAGATTTTCACATCACTGACAGTCTGGTTGTTTATCAAATCCCATCAGAATCTAATAAATTATGTTTGCTTGTATTCATGTCTATATATACACATGGGATTTCTTTCCTTTTTCTGAGATATGCTTTAGCAGCACTTTTCCAGCAAGATTTACTGATATAACACAAGCAGAATATATACAATTATATACACAAAGCATGTTGAAAACACCTACATAGAACTTGCAAAGACAGGAATTTGAAAGTTAGGAAATGCCAGGCATAGTTGCTTGTACACCTGTAATTTCCACCTTTTGCTCTGAATGGTGCAGAATTCATGTAATTAGAAGCCATGTCATAGTCCATACAGGTAGATTAATGCTGTGTATTTGCCAGTGCCAGCTTTATTAGCACAATTCAAATGAGCGTTATGTAGCTGGATGTATTTCCAGTACACCTATGAACTCCTGTACAGAGCCAGCATTGCTTACATCTACTTACATTTCCACGTAACTCAGTGGCATTGTGATGGCTTTGGGTGCAGCGAGAAGTTTGGGATATTGCACAGATTAAAAGTGTGGATTTCAAACAAGATGCATCCCAAACATTTAGGAAAATAAATCTCCGCAATTTCACCATATTTTTTTCCTATTCTTTAAATGTACTGCTTTCCTCAGGAAACAAACAAACAAAAAAACTTGGAGAAACAGCTGAGTCCTTAAAAATCTTTAAAAATAGTAATTTCAATTTCAAAGTCAATAAATCTTATCTCCACAGGCACACTAGCGCAGCAAAAAAAGATGTGTTCTTTACATGCATTCAATGCTCAAATTGACTCAGTTGGAGGACTGAGCAATGACTTGTGTACATAATGAGATAGATCCTGTTATTTTAAAATCTAACTAGTCTTGCCCAAAACTGGTTAACAGCTTAGTGCACTTATTGATATAATTGTAATTTACTGGTGGAATTGTTGATGATTTTTAGTGTTAATTAGGTCGCTGTTACTAGTGCCATAGAGGTGAGTTTCAATCCGAAACTAAGATTGGATTGTAAGTTCTTCTGAACCATTGAAGTTCCTATTGCTGCTTAAATAGCATTTCCAGTGTTTTGAAAGGCACAGTCCAGGCTCCATATCTAGGACTATGGGAAGAGGGAGAAGGCAAATGGAAGAATATTCATAGTCTTTGTTTAGCATGTTTAATTCAATAAAATTTCTGTTAATTTCCAAGCAGAATTTAGCCTGAGCAGGATCACTCAGGTTTAGTCCGGTGGGTGAATTCATACCTCTTCGGTTCAATCAGTGCTGCATTGTGACATGTGGGCTCAACATCTGGATTTAGTGCTATCTGAATAAATATTCATCAGGAAGAAATGTCTGTAGAGAGTTTTTTTTTTTTTTTTTTTCAAAATACACAGGATAAAATGTTTTTGAAAGCTTTATTTAGGCAAGATATTTGTAGTTAGGAAATGTATGTTTTTAAGTGCAACTAAACGTGAAGCTCTGGATTTTTCCCTTCTTTTTGGGGTTTGAAAAGAAATCTCAGCTGAATTTCTTAATTCTTTTTGTTGAATATACACATACATATTGTAGCTTACATGAATTTCCTGGGGAAATGTCATTCATATTTCTAATGATACATAGCTCTGTTTGCTTTTTCTCCACTAACTGTAACATTTAAAGCACAGCATTCTCATCACAAAATTGCAACCTATCTTCCTTTCAGCATACTTAACCCCAAGGATCTGTGATGATTACGTATCAGCCTGAATAATGGACATCTGCTCGCCTTGTTTACCTTACTAACAAATGGCTGAGCTCTTTGTTCTGCACAAGCAAAATTGCTTTGTTAAATTTTCTAAAAGGCAATCAATTACATCTTTTTGGAACATTAATAGCATATGGTCCTTCACTGAAAATACTTGTATTGATCCTTATTAATAAGAGATATCAGAGTTCCTCAATATCTTATTGTTAGCTGTGTGCTTCTGGAGGTTTCCTGAAAAATTGCTTTGTTGCTGTTTAACACAATCTGATATAGGAACTGAGGTTATAAAGTATGGGAAACACAGGAGACATGCTTAGCAGAACCTAGTGGCCAGTTCATAGATTCTTAAATATGAAAGCAAAGTAATTTTTACAAGCAGATTGTAAGAAAACCATTCATCATCACAGCTTGCATTATCATCATACACTAAAGTTCTTACAATACCTAATCACACTGGGAAAATATTAAAGACCATTACTGCTGTTAGTCTGTGGCTGGGTACGTTAGTCAGTGATGCATGCTTGAGATTCTCCCAGGTACTGACCACTGAGGGGCCCCAGGGCTCACAGCTCCTGAAAGGCAGAGAATGAGACAGGGAGCCTTGGACAAAATCTGTCCCTGGGAGGAAAGGCTCACTCTGGCTCCCAGCAGATTTCTACTTCATTTTCTCGGTTCATTGTTACAATTTTTAAAGGCACAAAGTAAGAAACAGAGTAAGAAACATATAATTCTGCCATGGTACTTGGTCATGTTGAGGTTTGCCTACTATGGAGGTTTTTCTACTCATGGGATAAAGCTCCAAGAGGCCAAACTCCCACAAAAGTTCAATATCTCAGTGGGTCTTGTCCCAGGCTGTGACACACTGCAAGTAAAACCCCGATCCCACAGAATGGGCCCAAATCCCTTTTACTACATCGTTAGAAAGACCTCACTTCATACATACATTCTCTCTCTAGGAGTAGTTTCCTTTTCCTGGGGTTGACACTCTGCTTAGGTGCTATAGTTATAGCAAGAAACTAATGTTCTTACCTGCAGAAGTAACGATCACTGTGAAGTGAGTTTCATCTCGTTTTCCAGTCACATTGTTGAAAGCACGGCACATGTAATCTATTGTCTTCTGGGCCACTTTATCAGATACAACTTCCAGGTGGGGTCCATATTTGATTACATGAGTAGTATTGTCAGCTCTTTGAATCCATGAGTAAGTATTTGGGGGATTTGAATCTGCCGAGCAGTCAAACAGTATGGCTTCCCCTGTGTCAACTGTAAACACTGCCCCCACATTCAGACCTTTGTCTGATTTAACTCTGAGTCCATAAGGTCCATCTGCATTGAAAAAAAAAGAAAAAAAAAAAAGAAAAAAAAAAAAGAAAACATATGGGAGAAATTAAAATCAAAGTATATATTTAAACTTTAGATAAAAGTGTATCTTTAAACTTAGAATTTTTAAACTGGACTAGCCTTTAGAATGGCTGTCATTAGATTCAATTATTTCAATTAAAAGGCTTTCAGTTCAATTATTTGATCTTTACTAGGTTTATCTCAGACTACAACCGCTTAATGCTGATCTAACCACTGTTGAGGGAAACAGCACAGGTCTATGCATTGTTTAGTACCATAAAAATAATGAAAACTGAACACAGTTGGAAAAGTTGTGAAGTAAAGGAGCAGGTCTTCATGTGCATATTTGACCCTTTCTACTTAAATGGCAAACTTATTGGTATAAGTAATTTCTCTTCAAATTTAAAAGTGAATAAACTAGCTTGGAAATATATAAATAGTCACTGTAATACTTAGCAGTATAATAATTATTTGCACAACTATCCTAGAGGTATACTTTAGAGTGGGGTGTGCCTCAGATAACTTCAGAAAATGCTTTCAACAAATGATTCCTAAAATAAACTTTAACCTTCCCATTTTAGTATGTTTCTATTACTTTAACATTTAGGTTTCTTTCGAGAGTAAGCCCTTGTGCTTTACTCTAGAGAGCCAGGTTTCTGAGTATAGTTTAGAAGAGACATATATTGTCCAGTTGTCACATGCTCATTACTGAGAAGGTTGAGCAGCTAAGTATTTTTGGGGTAATCTTCATAGGAAAATGGGAAAGGAAAAAATGTATTTAAGTACAATATGTGTATTTCCCATGCTGTTTTTAATAAATCATTTAGGATCCTGTTTTCTTCTATCTTTACATGTTAAATTCTATTTTTACAAGGATTTGAGTATAGAAAATAATGTAGAGAATAAAATAATCAAAATGTGACTTATTAAGTTACTTTTTCCAGTCAAAAGCACTAATCATTTTAATGTTGATAATTCCCTAAGGGCTTCCATGTTCAATCAAAAATATACAGACCTACTATTGACAGATGCTGAAAGAAGCCAGAAGAAGCTATGCAGAATCATACACAACTCACCCAGGATGGCCTAGCAAGAAGACAGATAAGTCAATATTATGTCCATTATAATGTGATCAAGTAATATTTCCACCTTCTTACGGCTGTCTGGAAGCATTAAAATAATGTAGCTGGTTTTGAATGTGAAATTTGTTGCCATATGAAGAGGAACACTGGCTTGTTTTCTATTTCTTATCAGGAAATTCAGGGTAACATTAGATTTACCTGTAACATGTATACTTCTATTTATTGTCTGCCTTGTTTTATGAGACTGACCTATTCTTCAAGAGCACATAGGCAAGCTGCACACAGGCTGTTTCATGTGTGCTTCTGTGGTTTTCTTTCCCTATTTGTGAAGGTTTAGGAAAGGGAATGGAGGCTATGACACCATGACCGGAGTTTAGTCCGTTTTTAACCACATGTGCGTATTTCATAACTTGCAGTTGTCAAGTTTTCTATTTTCTCTACTTATGTCTTAGTGATAAGCTTTTTGCAGTCTCATTTTAAGGAAGACCCAGCATCATGTGTAATATTTTGCTGTGCAATGCAATACAGATTCACATCAGAACGAATTAGCTCTGCTCAGACCTACGTCTCAGGTGCCACTGAGAAGAACCAAGGCATTCTTAAAAATCTAGCAGCTGAGATGCAGGGGCCCCTTGTTCACAGGCTCCGTAATTCCTGAGTCATTTGCCTTGCTGTACCCAAGCGCCGCTTCACCCTATGATAAATACTTCTGGAAACTGCAAACCTGTCACCACTGCCTTAGCTTGGCTGACTGCACCCCGACTGAAGATTTCCGTGTGCGCGGAGCCCATCCACCACACCGGCTGCTCGCTGGGGCTCGCCCGCGATAGGAATGTACTTTGCTTTTTTTCAGATGGGAAAGGAGAGGGACGTAGTGAACTTTGACTTTTTCATAAATGAAAGTAAAACCCCTTTATTTATAGGAGGCAACATGCTTTTCTAACATTTCAGAACAATTCAGTGATTCATCCTACCTGACTGTTCTTTCTGCTATTAGCTTTTGTTTTCACTGATAATATAACCTTTGGCATATGTAAACAGAGATTAATGGTAAGAATAGCCGAGAGGTCTCTCTGCTCCCTCACTATAATGGGAGATTTGCCACAGTCTGCAAAAGAATCGGAATTGAGTTCTGCTTTTGTATCAGTGTCATAACAGTGCAGCGTACATAGCCAGCACTAACAGGACTACACTTTGGTGTGAAAGCTGCAAATCAAAAGAAGCAATGATAAAAACTCTAACACACACCTGCTGCTGGAAAAAAAAAAAAAAAAAAAAAGGTTTTCTTATGAAGTAGTCAAATCTTGGCAAGGTCTGAAAAGTAGCATTCCTCGGCAAAGTCCATCCGTGAAGAAGTTACCATCAGATAACCCTTCAGAGTTTGGATCAGCCTGTTGCCTCTCCTGGACTTTGCATACATCACTGTGATCCCTAAACTCTAGGTAGCTGAGGGGTATACACAGCTTCAACTATGATTCTGAAAAGCAAATAATCAGCAGTTTCCTCTCTGAGGCTACATGTATTCTGGCTTCTGGAAGTCCAAAGGAAGGAAATCCTACTTAATCTATTAAATTGAACTCCATCACCAAAATGCAGCAATTTCTGTTGCAGCCTCCATGACAGCAGCTTCTTCCACTCTTGAAATGATTTATTTCTGGATCAAGCTACTGCAATAGCGATGTTCTGTGATGCATTATCATCATAGCTAATGGAGAAGTGGGAAAATATTATTGAGAAATGAAGAACAAAGAACACTTTTGATTCTCAGTAATAAAAAACCAAACCAAACCAAACCAAAAAAAACCCGCCAAAGAATGACTGCCTTCATGGATCACCCAGTTCTACTTCTTTCTCATATCGTTCTCAACAGAAACAAGCCTCTTGTCTCAGTGAAGCTAGTTAACTAAATGACTTGTAAAATAATAAATCACCTGTTCTGGGTAACAATTTACTGCTCTGTGGGAATATTTCCAATTGCTCCTATCTCCACGAGGCTGCTGTAGTTTCTAAGCAGATGGCAGGTATTTACTGTGAGTGACCTTTTTTTTTTATCACTTACAGTAACTCCCCCGCAGCAATGACATATGGCACATGGGGATCCTGGGGCCTGTCCTGGAGTGTTATTGACAAGTGCTTGTTGGAAGACAAACCACCTCTGCAGGCGGAGGTTGGACTGAGTTATGGGACTTGGTATAGCTCAGGAAGTAAGACCCCCAACTCCTATCACAAATGCGGATGTAGATAGTAGTGCAAGCATCACAGTCTTTCAGTGTTGCATTGTTTTCTTTTAATATATATATATTTTCATATTTTAAGTTATACACAAAGCAAATCCTCAATTCTGATGAAACAAAAAATACATTCTGAAAATGTAACTACCTATAACAACATCTCCCTATGTGGAGAAAAATGGAACCTGAGGTATTTTAGTATATCAAAATCACCCAAGCAACAAAAGGTTCCAGAAATGTGGACACTGAAATAACACTGAAATTTTAAAGCTCTGCTGAGCAATGGGTTGAAAACAGGGTTTCACTGTAGAACTTGGAAAGATTTTTCAAATTTGCAGGAAAATACATGTGGTTGAGTAAGAGAGAAGGGAGGAAGCAGTACAAGAACTGAGGCTAAACGGCACACACCCTGTCAGTGCAAATGTCCCAGACACCCATCAGTGCAATAAATGCTCCGGAGCCAATTGTGCATGTGACAAATCAGAAATTCCAACACCAAACAGACAGTGCCACAAATTAACAAAGTAGTCAGAATGGTGGCAACAATGAAAGGTATTTTTCTAGCCTGACCTGATTTTATTGCATTGTAAGAAAGCTGTCAGGTTGTGCTGGATACCACATCCCCATGTTTTGCGTAGGTATCCTTTGCAGAGAAATGTGTGTAAGGCCCATTCATAGCCCATTAAAGTGAGAAAAGGCAGCACATTCATACACATGCAGCTCTTGTTGTCAGCACTTCAAACATGTAAATGAGCTGAGATTTTGACTTTACAAAAGCAGATATTTAAAAATGTGCTCCCTTGAGAAAAGAATTAGATTATTATTATTATTATTATTGTAATAATAAGTTAAAACTCCATCTGTGCTGGTTATTTCCTTGTAGAGCATTTTATCCCGATTTCTCTGTCTACAATGAGTGGAAACACAATTCCCATCTGCCCTGTTTATGACTCTTTGGGGCAGCTCCTTCATCTTCATGTCTGCAGTGCTGTCAATTTAATATCCGCACCTAAGGAATCAGCTCTCTTCTAACAATGTCCTTGCTAGTCCTCGCTAGTTTAGGCAATCTTTTTCTCTTCTCCTAGTGCAATGTAGAGACACCCCTCCCCCCTCCCCAAATTTAGATACAAGACAACTCCCATGAGATTCTTCTATGTTGTAATTAAAAATAAATAAGTAACAGAATGGATAATCAGAGGAGAAAGAAGGAAGCATAGTGAGAGGTGTAGCTGCTGAATGTTCTGGCAGTGCAATCATGCCAGGTGGAGGGCATGGGCTGTCTACCTGCTGCCAGGTTACAGAGCTGGGCAAAAGCAGGAGTGAGCACCAGCAGTTATATCTGAACGAGGCTCGTGGCAAAGCAGGTCCTGACCCATCTGATTTCAGCTCTCCTCTGAGAAGGACACTTCGACACCCAAGGACATGAGGATTAGAGCGTGCCGAGGTCACATACGTGGCATGTGTTCCTTGCAAATGTTGGAGGCACTGGGAACTGACATTACAGGAGGAATAAGGAACAAGTGAGAGTGCCTTTTCTAAGATTTAAAGTATAATTGCTGAACGTTGATTAAGCCAAACGTTTTGTTTCCTCTAACTCATTTCATTCATGAATTCAGTCTACATTCACAGTAAATTCCTCAGGTGCTTTCGTACATGTTTTCAACACCTCTAAAATCAGTAATGGTCTTTTATTTTATCTAAATATAAACTTAGCAGCTTGCTTAGAGATCATTTAAGAAAACGTCATAAAAAAACACCAACACAAACCCTTAAAAACATTTCATAGCAGTGTCCTGCAAGCAATGATGGCCATCATAGCCTGCTCATCAAGGCCTATTACAACTTGTTTGTGATGTTACTTGTCTATTCTAGATCCTGATGTTATTTATAGCCACAGACACTTAAATTACAACTTTTGACTGAAGGGATTACTCACATGCCTAAAGTAAGCAGTTGAGTATTGACAGGATCATGAAATTGGGTTACTAGATCTTCAGAACGGGAATCTCCAGCTGGCTAGTTTTCTCATCCTCACACCTGTAGTCTAGAATTAGCTTGTCAAATGTTACCTTTCACAGAGATGAGGTGCATTGAAGGACAAGGTATATTTGCAGAGAGACTTATTTTCTTTTATTAAGCTAATATAGCTGAAAAAAGGTTTGGGGCACACAAATCTCTCATCGTGTTAAACAGAAAGTTTCAGAATATGTAGAAGATGGGCACTCTTTCTTGGCTTCAGCTTTCCCTTAATTTTTGAGTACAAACAGCCTAAAAATCTCATTTCACTTATAGTAAACCATTGCAGTTTCCACAGGGTTATTTCCTGGGGGACCTATGCAAATCATCAGTAAATAACAGCAACAAAATAATAAATGAATTTGAACCAAAACCTAAAGTGTCTCTGAACTTTGTAAGGATCAGCATGTGATCTTAAAATGGCGTGAATGAGACCTTGGGAACATAGAACTGAAAGGGATGTTTTGTACTGCTGAATTCAGCCTTCCACTACAGTAAACCACACAGCACAGAATCCCATTCATACATTTGTCAATCCATGGCAATTATAATGTGCACAGCTCTTGCAGAACCTCATTAATCCAAAGGCTAGAAAACATCTAGTTTCCAGGCAAAATACATGGTTACCTTGTGGTTTAATCTTCTGCCAACATTAATCTTTACATAAGTCTTAGTACTCTCCTTGTTACCTTATGGGAAATAGCTTGTCATTACAATCTAGAATTACATGTGTCTTTTCTATTCCTGAATTGCACTGCCTGTTCAGACATCTTGTGATCAGCTCAATCACCCAGGTTCACTGCCTCAGTTATTTCCAGACAAATCTCCATCTTATCATAAGAAGTTCATGATTTTTATTCTCTAAGTGTATGCCCTTTTAGTTTTTACTAGCAGATTTCATACCAGTTCTGTTACTCTGTCAAAGTCATTTAGTCCTCCCAGTTTATTGTCACAGGTAAACTTCATTGACATGCTCCCAATCTTTATGCTGATGTCATTAATGAAAGTATTAAACAGGACTGACACAAAATGATTTTAAGGAATCATAGAATCACAGAATGGTTTGGGTTGGAAGGGACCTTAAAGCTCACCTAGTTCCAACCCCCCTGCCATGGGCAGGGACACCTCCCACTAGACCAGGTTGCTCAAAGCCCCATCCAACCTGGCCTTGAACACCTCCAGGGATGGGGCATCCACAGCTTCTCTGGGCAACCTGTTCCAGTACCCCACCACCCTCTGAGTGAAGAATTTCCTCCTAACGTCTAATCTAAATCTCTCCTCTTTTAGTTTAAAGCCATTACCCCTTGTCCTATCACTACACTCCCTGACAAATTGTCCCTCTCCATCTTTCCTTTAGGCCCCCTTTAGGTACTGGAAGGCCGCTATAAGGTCTCCCCTGAGCCTTCTCTTCTCCAGGCTGAACATCCCCAGCTCTCTCAGCCTGTCTTCACAGCAGAGGTGCTCCTGCCCTTTGATCATCCTCGTGGCCCTCCTCTGAACTCGCTGTAATAGGTCCATGTCCTTCTTATATTGGGGGCCCCAGAATAGCACCAATAGTAGTCCTTCAGCCTGGTACTTCCTGTACTCAGCTTTTGGATACTGTTTGTTGTCTGCATTTTAATCAATATTTTCATATATATCCATCTGATTGTTTTTCTTTGAGTCACACCTCCTCCAGATTTGAAGATGCCTGTACTGTGGAACACTTGTAGTTCATATGTGGATTCTGCAGTTCGGACTGATCTTCACAACTACATAACACTGAGTGATTTTTTATTACACTATTGTAAGTTATAGCTGTTACAACCAAGCTTATTTTGAATGCAAGCTCACATATAATGTTGACTCAACAGTTTTCTGCCTCTTTTCCATAGTTAGAGGCACTCTTTCCAGCCAGATCATTTATACAAAGGTAATTATGAATATTTCATATACTCACAATATATGGTTGGTGCAATTCTCTCACTTTCCATTGCACTGACAGGATTGGATACCAAACAGCTGTAATTCCCAATGTCCTCTTTTACAACAGGAACAATTAGAAGTGTAGCATTGTTTGATGAAAAGGTATAATTAGGGCCAGCATGGAGAGGCTTCCCATTTTTCATCCACTGGTAAACTACCCTTGTGCCTTTTCCCACGGTACATTTTAATGTAATATTCCCCACGTACTCCACTACCCCAGAAGATGGCTCAGTATGCACAATCGGCTTTGTGACAGGAACTATAAAATAAAGAGATATGAAGAGTTATAAAAGTGACTAGCCAGTACATTACAGTCCTTACTGCCAAGATGATAGAAACAGCAGTCATCATCCTCTCTGGAAAGTGTTCATATTTCAAATTGTATTTGTTAAATATGGTTGCAAAAAGGTTGAAAAAAGAAGGCCATACTCTCAGCTGGTGACTGTAAGAATTGTTCCAGTACTTAAACAAAACTAGACAGTTTATATCACTGGTTATATGACAAAGGCTGCAGTCAGGTATACTATTGCCTCCAGCTCTGGTCTCACAAGCAAACACTGCGGCCACAGCAATGAAAAGATTGCAGTGGGTGGCATTGCCCATAGTGAGTGACTTCCCCAGCAGTGCTGCCTGCAGCTTGGCTGACACCGGGACCCACTGAAACAGGCTGCTGACCTGGTCATGATGATGACTGCAAACTGGCATGGGCATGGGAGTGAAATGGCAGCTGCAACTTTATCACGTTAACGTCTCATTCATTTAATTATTTCAAGCCAAACAGTTACAGTGCTCCCTCCGTATAATCCATAAACTGCAGTTCACTGAAAATTGATACATCCTCATAACAGATAGCATAGTGGAGCCTTAAGAAATGCTATTTCTTGTATTTGTCATATTAATTACTGGTTTCTAGATGCCTTAAATGTTTTACTTAAGATCAAGAAATATTAGTCAATACATTAATTTTGTTTAAAGATGACATATTGTAGCATTCCCTCCAGCAGAAGTAGAAAATAACTTAATTGTTGGCATTTATTCATGCATGGTTGCATTCCATAATGCACTATCATAACTGGATTCTAAGAACCAGTACTTGAAAACTATGGAAATTTTATTTTCCAAATGAAGATGCTATGTTTTACTAACTTACCATCCACAGCTACTTGAATCTTTTCACTGGCAGCTATAGTTCTATTTCCACGGACATTGACTTTTACAATATAATTGCCCTCATCACTGATACGTAATGGATTGATCATCAAAGATGCATTAGGTGGTATGAGGGTAAACTTGTGCTGATATTCCAAGTCTGGTACTACTGTCTGGTTTACAGAGCCAAGCAAGTATTTTGGGTTACTTTGAGGCCTCTCAAACAGCCAAATTATTTGGATTTCACAAGCTGTAGTGTTGAAATTGTAGTCAACAGTAAGCTGGAGTGGTTGCCCCTCAATACCTTGGATAGTATGAGATGGTACTGTCAGCTTCAAGGCAGAACAAATACCTGCATAAAAATGAAAAACAAACAAGCAAATAAACAAACCAAAACACAAATGGAAACACTGGAAAATCCAAATGAGAAATTCTCACAGAGAAAAAATTCTCAGAGTTAAAGCCTAAACATTTTTTTATGGTTATGACTCAGATTTCAAGTAAGAAACGGGAAAACTCTCATTGACTTCAGTGAAGTAGGATCTAGATATAGAGCTCCAGCTTTGAAATGCTTGAAAACCCAAAGCTGGAAGGACATTTATGATTTCTGGTTAGAAGTGTTTTTAGTTGTTGAAAGTTTGACAAAAATGAGGAAAGGTAAATTTACCTTAATGTTTAAAATATTTTCCTTTTAAAATATTCTCAATTTGCAGAACTCATATTGTCTAATAGTCTTGGACTGCAAACTCAATTTTTAGGATTTTTTTTTCTATGTTTATCCAGGGAGAAATTTGTTACTGTTACTTTGACAGTTATACTGAAAAATCTAACAAGGCCCACTTTCACGAATTTGTCTGATTAAAATGATATACAGTCATTATTGTTGTCTGCACTGTACACTTCAGGCTAAATTTAAAGATTACTTATCTTGTAGGAAAAAGCAGAATTAAGGTTTTCTGTTGATATGCACAAAAGCAAAATTTCCAGTCCCCTGATGAATCCTGTCCTCCAAGAACCCAGCCTCCTTCATCAGGGTGCAAAATGGCCACCCTTCAGTTAATCACCAGCTTTCCCATGCTTTATTTTAGAACCATTTTTCATTGTGTCATCCTCAGGCGGATTTATGGAACATTATTAAAACTTTACCCTTAGGACTGAGTGATCAATTTCCATGTGAACTTTTCCACAGTACTTGCAAGTAGAGCAGCACTGTGAAGCATTGCCATTAACGAATTGATTTCACAACACCATTATAACTGATAAGACTTTACAGATGAGGAATTGAAGCACAGAGAAAAATAGCAGCAAAAATGTCCACTAATTTTGGATCATCAATTTGAAATATTAACGACTATATTTTTCAAAGCACAATATAAACAGCTTTTAATATGTTCAAGATGTAACTCCTATTGACTTCAGTTGCAGCTTTGAGGGCTCAGCTTCGAGAGCTCAGTACTTCTGAAAAGTACACATTGCAAGTGCTAAGTCAAAACCCTGGAAAAAAAAGCAACCTCTTATTAGTAATAACATGTTAAAAAAACACTCTGGAAGGGCATGACAAGCAACAGAGCAGGGATGTGTGGGAGAGGACTGGCTCGGGGTAGCTGGCAATGTTGTCCATGCCATGAAGGTGCTGCAAAAAAACCCACCTCTGAGATACTAGCTGTATTGCAGGAGAAACACACATTTGCTAAGAAATCTCTGGTCATATTCTGTCCGTCCAGCAGCTATTGAGGTCTACAGTCAATGAAAAAGACAGCTACAAAGTCTACATAAAAAAGTCATTTTGTACCTGGCTTCACTTTCCATAAAGCTGAACAACACTATGCTCAACTACAGAAGATGGCTCACAGCATTTCTGAAGGTATGGCAGGGAAACCAAAGGAAAACAGCTTGATGAAGCTATGGGGCAGAATATGGGGAAGCTATAGGGGCGATGCATATAAAGATGGTGAAATCCCCAGGCAGAAAGACTCGCAAACCCACTTTCTCAGAGTCTAAAGAGGAGGCAGGCAGAAGCTTTCAGGTTGCACGGACATTGAGGTGGAAAGTATGGTACAAGGTCAGCTGAGATGGGAGGAGAATGGGACAAAAAGGCAGGAAAAGTGTAGAAAAGATACGGAGAGACTTAAGTGGAGGATGCACAGGAGCATGTTAACCACATGCTTACCTTTTTCCAGATCAAAAACCTGACACATCTGAAGTACATGAATTGAAGCCTCCTCCCCTACTCCTTTTAAAAATATTTGTGGCTGTTGTTCTTGCACAGTTTTTTAATGCTGCTCAGCTCTTAGGACTAGCTAGACTCTAGTTAATGGGAGATGAGTTTTGTTGTTTACTGTAATATTTAACAGAGGTGAATTCCCTCCCTGCAAACCTTACCATGCAAATCAAACTTAAACTGCTGTGTCCATTTAAGAAAATAATTCCTCAATAAAATCCTTCACAAAATATTTAATGTTGAAAATATATTTCATATAACCAACCTAATACATTTCAATTTTTAAATCTCCTTGATTGAATTAAAAGACATCTCTCACAAATACTGGAAAATCTGTAAATGCTCAACTAAAAGATCTGGCCATGTCCTTCCTTATTCCTTACGCATGACACTGCTCAATTTTTGGGTTTATCTAGCTGTCAGTAAGTGATCGTGCTGTCGGACAAGAAGCCAGTAACAGCTGCAGTGGTAATTATAAAATATGTATAACAATTGATATTTCTCACAGATCTGCTTGTGCAGAAAATCAGCAAAAACCAAGCAGGTCTAGTGAGCAGAAGGGTAACTGGGACCACCAGGATAAAAGCTCTCATCATTACAGTGGAAGATAAAGAGAACTGTGGCTGGAAAACTTAATTTCTTCTCAGTTAAAAAAATGTGGGAATAGAAGCTGTAAATAATCTTCACCCTGGTTCCACTTGAGTCATGGGGAAAAGCAGATCCATTTAACAGCTTGGAAAGACATTGTGAGCCCGGTTAGGAAATTCTTTTAGCAAAGACGAGTGGAGGTGAGGGAAGAAGTTCTGCTTCCCCCTTTCCAGCCAGTGTCAGGGAGGAGCTCTGGGTGACTGCAGGCTTTGCTGTCCCCTCTGGCTCTGCTGGGGTGGCTTCACGGAGAGCCAGCAGCTGGCAGGAACTCCCCATGGCCAGCAGCCTGAGGCTGGGGCTCGGAGGTGTCACTGGGTAATGGTATTTTATGGGAGTTTTACGGGGTTTTACAGGAGCAGTGCTGGGTGACTTCTGCTTTAAGAGAGATCAAATCTTTTGCAGTCTGGAATATTAGACTAATTTCATAAGTTTTCATTTTTAGTTAAATTAAACCGAAGATTTACAACTAAACCTTGAATTAATGTTAATAGTGAAATCAAGTCAATGTGCCAAACTTACTTCTTTCTCATCGAGCACAAATTCCGTATAACTTATCCCTACAGATTTCTAAATATAATAAAATACACATTTTTCATAGGATGGAATTCCAAAACCTAATTTTTGTATAACGCCCATAAGCCAAGTGGGTTGTACAAAATGACCTCCATTTGGAGCTCAGTGATCTGTGTTTTGCTTCCACCTCACTTTGCTGTCACCAGTATTAGCAAGCACAACAGGATCATTGTTGACATAAAACAAGGGCTGCAGCTTTAGTTTAAATAAAAAACCATGACATAACTTTTGAGTTTACTGCGTAAACTGAAACCTGCTTAGCGAGGTTTTATCTTTCTCTGAATTTAACATGCACATCTCCTTGTCAATGTGAGTTTGGATTCTCAACTACTTTTTACGTGAGCGTTCATTTAGCTCTTTAGCTGTCCAGAAACCCTGAACTTGGTGTAAGATGTCATTAAGTCTGTGGCAATAGTTTTTCCACTTTTTGCAAATAAGTTCATTTGAAAAAAAAAAAGAAAAGAAAAGAAAAGAAAAGAAAAAAAGAAAAAAGAAAAAAAGAAAAAGAAAAAGAAAGAAAAAGAAAGAAAGAAAGAAAGAAAGAAAGAAAGAAAGAAAGAAAGAAAGAAAGAAAGAAAGAAAGAAAGAAAGAAAGAAAGAAAGAAAGAAAGAAAGAAAGAAAGAAAGAAAGAAAGAAAGAAAGAAAGAAAGAAAGAAAGAAAGAAAGAAAGAAAGAAAGAAAGAAAGAAAGAAAGAAAGAAAGAAAGAAAGAAAGAAAGAAAGAAAGAAAGAAAGAAAGAAAGAAAGAAAGAAAGAAAGAAAGAAAGAAAGAAAGAAAGAAAGAAAGAAAGAAAGAAAGAAAGAAAGAAAGAAAGAAAGAAAGAAAGAAAGAAAGAAAGAAAGAAAGAAAGAAAGAAAGAAAGAAAGAAAGAAAGAAAGAAAGAAAGAAAGAAAGAAAGAAAGAAAGAAAGAAAGAAAGAAAGAAAGAAAGAAAGAAAGAAAGAAAGAAAGAAAGAAAGAAAGAAAGAAAGAAAGAAAGAAAGAAAGAAAGAAAGAAAGAAAGAAAGAAAGAAAGAAAGAAAGAAAGAAAGAAAGAAAGAAAGAAAGAAAGAAAGAAAGAAAGAAAGAAAGAAAGAAAGAAAGAAAGAAAGAAAGAAAGAAAGAAAGAAAGAAAGAAAGAAAGAAAGAAAGATATAATGGACCAGGGAATCTGCTATTCCTCTACCCCTCCTTTCTCAGGCATGCTCCTCCTAAGTTTGGCATTTTTGCCCAAGACCAAGTTCTACCAAACTTCGTTACTTAATCTAATTCTGCCCTCTGAGGTCAACGTCTTCGGTGTCTTTGTGTCATGCCCCCAGTGCATCTGATTTTTGTCATGATAAAAGGTACAAGCCCCACATTTCCCATACTAGGAAAGGTTTCTATCCGAGTAAGACTATAAGATGAAACTTGCAAGTGAACAACCACGTACTCCAAAGCATTCTGCTTGCATGCCAATATCTCTTGAAGGATTTTAAACAGAAATGTCCAACAAAGTTGCAATGTAGATAAAGAAGTGAATATTCACCATATTCTTATCAAACAGGTTTTTCATTTTTAAAGAAGTCTGATACTCGTCATACGAAACTGCACTTGTTATGAAGCCAAAGCTCTTGACAAAGTATTTAGCTCAAAAATCAAGGAAACTAGGTGACTGTACATGAAGTTAATTAAAAAAAAAAAAAAACACAGAAAAATTGCCCTTAGACATGAATTAATAAAGGATGTACTACATTTGTAATGTTACATATTCCCTCTGTTGATATTTACAAAATCAATTAGATACAGAAAAATTGAATTACAAGACTTTGTAGAAATATAACTTTATCTAACATTTGATCACAGGGTATTCCCATAAAAGTGCATAGAAAATCTATTTTTTATCAAGTGCACAGATAACAAATACACACTTATGAAAATTGTACCCAAATACTGAATAAATATACTACTAATGGAAGACATTCTTCAGTTGGCTGAAGGCTTAATTTATTTTAATACCAAGTACGTTTAAATATTATGTATAAATTTTAGGTATTAACTATAAGGCTTCATAATAAACTGAAAAATAATGTTATCAGCACTGTCTGAACATAATGCATTTTTAAAGAGATGTGCAACATCTTCTATGTAAACTTTGGTTCAGAACCTGTCAAGCGTTACTTGTTAAAAAGAATGTACCTTGTATATATTACTTAATAAAACATGACAGTATTTATGTAATCAATGCCCATGTTTTATTTACAGATTATGTATAGCACTAATTTTTGTCAGTTTCTAACAGTTTCTAGCTCCATTCATAAAACAGAGTAATGTGATCTACTTAAAAACTTTCAGGCTACATTCTTAAAATAAAATATCTGACAATGTAACAGAAATATCTTTAAATTTAGGAGTATAAAAACAAGCCACATCTCCATAATGACAATCAAATATAATTCATGCTGTTTCTTACCTACAAGCAGAAAATATATTTTGCACTGTAAGTCACAAAATAAGTTGGCTAAAGGGCTCCATGCAAGCATCCTGTCCCATACAAACACCACCTTCTTCTCAGTGCTAAGTCAGAGCTTGGACCAGCAGCTGCTGGTTTATTTGCAAGGAAAATCAGCAATGAGTTAACAGGCCCTATCCTGTCCCCAGCCTTGTGTGATTTGAATATGTGTATACAAAGAACAAAGGGAGTGGAGCACCTGTTAGATGAGCACCCATCTTCATTGCCTCTGACTTTATCATAACCCTTCCCCAGCAATCACAATAAATATGACAGAGAATGTAATAAATGAGGTGCAGAATACAAAGTACGCTGAATTAATAAGTGAACGCATTGAGTGTACAGGTTATATAGGTATTAGCATCCTTTAGCATCCTTCAGTTACACTGTTTCGTAAAAAATACTATGCTGCTAGAGGGTTCTGCTTATTTCAAATTAGAATTAGTATTCAAAAGGTTTTTCTTTTTTCAGATAAGATCTTTTCCAGCGACAGCCTCTCCTTTTCTGGTATAAAAAATATTAAAGAACTATTACAAAGCCATGCCTAAATTATTTTCTAGCACTTTCTATCCCATAGTTTTTTTTTTTTTTTTTCCTTAACATAAGCGTAACAGGGAGATGATTTTGTTGCCTTTCTCCGAACAACATGTAAGGTGAAGTGTCCATTAGGAATCTCCTAAGAGAGTCCTGTGGCTAGAGTGGACAACTTACTAGAGTTGTTGAGTTAGCTGCTGATTACCGTTTATTCTGCATGAACTTACATCAGTTTAATATTAATATTAATGTATGATCTGGATTTTGTCCAAGGCTGTCACTCACTGTACAAATCTAATCAGCAGCAAACCAGGCAACCCTCCCGCAGTTGCATGTGCAGTAATAGTTTGCAACAGCAAATATTTGCATCGACAGGTAGTTTATCCATAGAAAAGCACACTTTAAGTTTTCGCTATACAGCACTTAGACTGTTATGGATTAACAAATACGAGGCTGGATTGTACCCTCCCGTGTGCAGGAGGGACTGATAGCAAGGGACTGCCTCTCCCTTTCACCGTGTGCCCGTGCTGGTGTTAGGAGCAGGGGTCCTGCACGGTGCTAAGCCTCCACCAGCAGGACTGAAAGCTCAATTTTTATTTAAGTAAAGAGAGGTGAAAACAGCCAGATCCTTCCAGAATTTTTAGCAGCTCCGTGTAATCAAAGGTAAGAAACATGAGGGTTATTTCAGGTTAACAAAAACATGAGTGCTCCCAGCAGAAATAATGTCATCACCTGACACAAGCCTGTAAACGAGGATCTTGTGCATATTCCCAAAGGCTTCAAGTGCCCACTGCCCTGCCCCTCCTGAATGCTGTTGTTTGTAACCTGTTTAATCCACTTAATTGTTGTCTAGATATATCAAATTGCCACCTTTTATAAAACCTGAGGTAGAAATGATTATCTACTCAGTTTCAACATGTAATAAAATATTAGCTGTAGGTTCCAGTTAATTTCTAACTGAAATGAATGGGAACTTTCTCACTGGGACTTCTCACAAAGTCTGGGTTGGTGTTTTAAATGTCCTATGTGGGCAAAGAAAATTAAAGAAAATAAATAAATAAAAAAAAAACAAAACCAACAACAGATCAGCATAGTTATATTTTTCAAATAAGTGTTCCCCCTTATTCCAGCATTTGACTATGCTCCTGATGTCATTAATATGCTGCACTTCTTTACACTGAATAACTCACACTAATAAAATGGAAGCTAAAACCGTACATTATTTTTTCTACAGAACTCTGGTTTGTGCTGGTTGTTAAATGGCGTTGAGACTTACCATAAGTCACACCTCACTCATTTCTTTTTAATAGAAGCAACTCTATTAAAGCTGCATGAAAGCAACTTTATTTGTAGCAGTAACATCCTGAATACTTTGAGTATTTCTGCTAATTTTAGTTTTTTTTTTTTTGCTAATTTTATTTATTTTAATACTAATAATTTTGTTGTGGGCTAAGCTTGTTAAAGGTCTTCTACAAAAATAATTATGGATGATATTCCAAACGGTAGCCAGTACTAAAGAATTCTTGCCAAATAATGCTGGAAGGGGGACCACTGGTCCCGAAGTTCACTTCATTGTCCTGTCAGTTCTAGCTCAGAGAGCAGCACACCTGCTTTTACCTGACATACTCTGCAATCGGACAGATGGGGGGCTAAATACGGGGATTAAGAAATGTATGCTGAGCTGATCTATGTGCAGATGGCAGTAACCCCAAAAGGAAAGGCAACCTTTCCTGCAGTTGTCGCAGTGGCTGTACTGGTAGCCTAATTACTGAGTATGTCACCTCCAGTTAAGCAAGGATTATAGGATAGATTCTACCTTTTCAAATATTGACATAAAATAATTTTAAAAGTATTTTTTTTTTTAAGTTTTGTTCTATATATCTAAATTAAGTTCAGAGACACACAAGCCTATTTTGGCTATGTAAAACTCCATCACCACTAGAGCAGGCCAGATGCACTTGTCTCTCTGCATGCCTGAAACAATGATGCAAACAGAAAACTGTAATTGTTGAAGTGTATTCGCTAGCCTGTCTCTTTAGCCAGTGCCTCATTTTGTCTTCTCAGATAACTGACTTCAGTCTAAATACGCCAACCTCAACTTTATAACACATCCTCCAAACCCCAGAGCAGTATTTAGCCTGTCAGGTAACCAATACGGGTTCCGAAACCCAGCGTTGGCAGGACACAGGCGTATGAAGGGGTTAAGGCAGATTTTTGGTGACCCTTTTGAGCAGCGCGTTGCAGAGCTGCGTGCTCCTTGCTACTGCTCCTCCCAGCAACCGGGCCGGTGCCTTTCCTTCCTTCCTTCCTTCCTTCCTCCGCCCCTCGTCCCTCAGAGCTGCGCTCCGCCCGGCGCC